>CAUYUJ010016246.1:142515-155015 GCA_963575745.1 Prorocentrum cordatum | reverse complement strand
GAGGAGGAGTTAGAGGAGGAGGAGGAGGAGGAGGAGGAGGAAGAGGAGGAGGAGGAGGAGGACCAGTGCAAACACAAGACTCATCAACGAGCCTCCTTCCCTCCCTCCATCCAACCCACGAGAGGAGGACCAGTGCAAACCAGTGCAAACCCAACCCTCCCTCCAAGCTCCTTCATAGGCCCCTCGAAGGATTCGTTTTCACTGATGGGAGTGCCCCGTTGGAAGAAAACCGTTTGAACATCCTGAACCGTGCCAGAACACAATTATTTGGATTGTTATACGCTGCGCATCAGCATTTCTGTTACGCCTTGACGATCCTGAATATTGCCAGAACGCCGTTCCTGGCATGTTTCATAACGAATGTGCGCGGCGCTGAAGCGGGAGACACATTTTGAAAACCACCCGCCCTCAATCGGTGAAGCTCTTCAAAACTTGTCCTAACCCGGCAGGCTGGCGTCGCTAGATGTTGAGAACAGACCTCCCGACCCGTCCACCTTGCATGCCGCGGCCGCCAGATCCCCAGGTCCCCCGAGTATCCCCGAGTGTCCCGCCTCGCGCCGACACATCAAAACATGACAGAACCTAGTACAGCGAAACAATGTAAGCTATGACAAAACAACCACACCTATGCGTCCACCCTTCGGGTGATAAGGCAGTTGGGGGGAGGGAAAAAACTGACGACATCTTCGATGACTTTCATGGCGACGAGACAGCGACGATACACGATGATACTGATGGTGGGAATGCAGAATGGCGATTGTAATGAAGGCGACACAGCCGCGACCTGCGCGGGCCGCAATTGCTGCAAGTGCAACTGACATCGTTCAATCGACCACATCAAGGGCAGGCCAGTACGGGAACGATGGCCTCGTGTACGTGGACAGCACGCCGCTGTCTGAAGCATGCGGGCACGCAGCGTCCAGCCAGGGAGGGCTCAGATCGCGGAGCAACACGACATGGAGGAACTTGATTGTCTCATCGAGCAGTTGGCCGTCAGCAGCGGCCCGAACATCTTCGTCTGCGAGGCCTCTGATGCCCACGTACTCCGCTATGAGAGCGCCTGTCTTGGATCCGATTGGCTTGCAAAGGCCCTCCAGTGACACCGAGGCGTGGTGGTGGATTCACCGAGGCAGGCGAGCCCATCCATCGCCTGGTCGCAAACTTATCCATCTTCCGCGCGACCAGCTGGCACGTGCTGTAGAACGCGTAGATCTCCTTAGTGGTGTGCGTCCCGCCCGGCCGCAGGAAGAGCTCGCCAAGCGTCACACACACGGCCCATAGCGCACCCACTCGAAGCCAGGAGCGTTCATGCGAGGCGCGATGCATCGATATCTCGCCTGCGCTTTCCAGCTCTGGGTGGGGAAGTCGGAGAAGGCGCCCCGAGGCGGAAACCTCGCTGGCAGAGCTGCGGTGATCTGCACTCCGGCCGTTCGCTCGTGGAGCCGGCCCGCCTCGCCGAGCCCCCACCACGCGGCAAGGCGGGGTCCAGCTGGTGCCCCGCCTCTGCAACAGTGCTGCCCCTGCTGGTTCTCCCACTCAGTGCCTGGTGCCTGGCGCACGGGCCTCCGCCTCGTGCGCTGCTGGTCCCTTTCCGACCACCTCGCACTCGTGCCGCGGCACCGGCTGCGTCGACACGGCGAGGCGCTGGTGGTCTGTGGCCAGCCTATCCAGGGAGATGTTCCAGTGCGCGGCGCCCCGCAAGACCTCGCAGAGCGTCTTGTAGTTCATCCGCAGCTCTGGTCGCCTGTCCTCGGCACCGGCTGCAGGGGTCGACTGCAGCGCAGTGACTCCGAGAGACCTGGCGCTTGCCTGTGCGAGAAAGGCGCGCGGCTGCTGGGCGGCGCCCATCATGCTGGCAGAGCCCAGCGCGGGCCCTCCCAGTGCGGCCGATAAATATGAGGCCCGCAGCAGGTACCACTCCCCCATTCTTTGCCATATCTTCGTAATGCAGAAGCACATCGGCTCGCATGCGCGCAAGCATGGCTATTGCATGGACGTCGGCAGAGATGCCCACAGAGTGATGGCGGACATGCTCAACCCCGCGAATCTGCACGGGGCGAGCTAACGCCGCTTCCGCACTCCCTGGCATTGCGCCCCCTTTCGTTATCCTCGCGACCCAATGAGCGACGCCTGCCCGCGAGCCGGACAGCGCGAGCCAACCGGAAGCGGCTTTCGCCGACCGTTCGCGCTGCGTCTCAGCGTCCTCAGCGCAAGCCGCGCCCAATTTTGCAGGCGCATTTGGAGCGGCATCACGCGCGCGAAAATCGTCCTCGCATCCCCAATCTGCGACGAGACCTCCCGCATCGCCGCCTCCCGGCTGAATGAGCGACTCGAGCGGTGGCTGCTCGGGCGCCGCCGCAGGCGCCATGGGCGTCGATTGGCTGGCAGAGCTTGGCCCCGATTCTTGTGCTGCCTCAGAGTCTGGCCCAGCATCTGCCTCCCGCTTCGCGAGAGGCTCGCGCGACGGCTGCGGCGGGCTCTGCGGTGGCGGCGATGGGCCCCCCCTCGCCTCGTGGCAACTGTGGCCTCGTCGAGGCCAGCATTGGACCGCAGACCAGCACCGGGGCCGGCGCCAGCGGCGGCGAGACCGCCCCAGGCTTTGGCCAGAGGCGGAGCCGACGGCCAGGCTGCAGGAAGCGGGGCCCGAGCCTGAGCCCCTGGCTGCAACGAGGCGCTGCCGGGGCAGGAGTGGAGGCCGCAGCGCCAGGACAGGACTTGGCACGAACGAAATGGGTACGGAATGAATGGGTACAATGCCCAACAGCAGTTCCTGTTCATGTTGAACAGGACTCGCTGTCGGTGTCGCCGCGGCCTGTGCCCATTTGAGACAGAAGGCCGCCTGCCCAACAGCAGCCGCTGTTGATTTGGGGCAAGATTTGTCGTTGGGCATTGTACCCATTCTTTCCGTACCCATTTCGGGCGTCCAAAAGAGCGGCCCGACACCGAAACTCAAGCGGGGCTCGGGGAAGGGAGGGGCGCGATCTGGAACGGATGCGGGAACGTCTGCGCAGAGCTGGCAGAGCCTGGTTCCTGCTGTCGGGATCGGTGCGATCACCGCTGCAGCGCCAGCGGCTCCTCCTCGGAGACCCCCCGGCCTGGCGGCCGCCCATCCTCTGACTCTCCCTCGAAGAGCGGCATGGGGACGCCCACCTTCGCCAGCGCTTCGCGACAGCAAGCGCGCGCGATCTGGAAGGGGCTCCTTCCCTCGAACTGCGTGGGACAGCATCCGCAAGGGGTCAGCGTCCATGCCCTGCGGGGGCTTGTCAAAGCAGGCCGTGGCCGCATGGGGTGCACCGCGATCCATTGCGCGCCGATTGCGGGTGAGCACGGACTCCACCAAAGGTTTGCCAGAGCACCCATCCACATAGACCAACAGGTTCTGCTCCATGGAGTGGCTACCGTGCTTGCGATGCGAGGATTGCGAGGTCTGCCAGGCCACGCGCGCAACCCTCGGAACCTTGGCCAAGGCATCGAGCCACAGCTGGCCACTCGTGGCGCAGGCAGGGGCCAGCTCCACGAACGCCGCTCTGGAGCCCTCGCCGCACTCGAACCGCTGCACATGCTTCCGCGACGCGCCATTTGGAGCGCTGCTGACCGAGCCTGGCGGCGATGGGGCACTCGCGGACAGGCACGCGCCACCCACTGACATCGCGAAGAGGCGGTGGAGCTGATTGCGCGTTCAGATTGTTTGAGGCACTCGACTGCGGTAGCAATGATCGCCGTCGCCGCGTTGATTGCACTGCCTTGGATGCTCGCTCGAGCGGCCTCGATGTCACCGTCGACCTCCTATCGCTCCCGTGGTAGACGCACTCGTCTCAAAATCGATCTCGCAAATGACCTTACACGATATCCCACCATCGACATCTCTGTCGATCTCACTATCAATCTCGTCATTGACCTCTCAATTTCTCTGTTAATATTTCTATGGGTGCCACCATCGATCACCCTATCACACTCACGTCGATTTCACGATCGATCTCACTACTGGTCTCACAATCGGTCTCACGATCGATCTCACGATCGATCTCACAATCGGTCTCACGATCGATCTCACTATCGATCTCACAGTCGATCCCACAGTTGATCTCACCACAGATCTCACGATCGATCTCACTATCGACAGCATTATTAATATCACGATCGATCTCACTATCGATGCCACAATCGGTCTCGAAGATCGATCTCAATGTCGATCTCACAGTCGATCGCACCATCGATCTCACTATCGTGTTCACTATCGCGCCACTGACGGGGCACCCCCCGCCACCGAACACCCCCGCACCACCGACGGGGCGCCCCCGCACCACCGGCGGAACACCCCCGCACCACCGACGGGGCGTCCCTGCGCCACTGGCGGAGCACCCCGGGCCACCGCGCGCACGGGGGCGGGGTGGTCAAACGGCTCCATTGCCCCAAGCCACGGCGGCATCATTCCTGTCGCGTGCCCACGCAGCTTCGTCTCGCACGCGCGCACGACATGAACGCGAAACCGAAGCCGATTTCCCGGTGGGGGGCTCTCCGTTCCATTGCGATCTCACCCCCCAACCTCCGACCACATTGTGACAGAACATATCGTAACATAACGCACACCAGGACCGAGCAGTGCATGCCATAGCGCAGCATCACAGCACATATTATTCCATAGCATGACAAAGCAAGCACACCTTCAGAACACATCGAAGAACCGAGCACTCCCAACACACAAACTGTCACAACCTCACATAACATGACACACCATACCATATCACAGCATGCCATCACATGACTGCTACCATGACAAACTTAATCGCAACACGCCACTTTTCATATCATGACACATCGCGTCAGCACAAAATAATACATTGTACTACACTATCATCGAACGCGGCGTGCGCTCCGAGGTCAGGCTGGCCACAGGAGCAAACATGCGCAGCAACGAACGATCGGACGATGTATCTATCGTGACATGCGTCAGGGCGTCACGCTCGCGTGTCGAGAACATAGCATACACATGGGAGCACAGCATACAAGAACAGTGTCAAAGCAGCACTAAGAACGAATAGAGCACACCGCGATCAGCATAGTATATCAAATTTGTTGTACTACTGCTGCCCCTACGCCAACGATTCAGATACACATTAATTGATTATCACTTCATGTGACCTGCGATAACGAACTCAGCATACCCTCGACAGTATCACACACAATAGCCTACCATAATCTAACCTGACAGAAAATACGTATCATGCCATGATGTGGTGCCACAGAGCAGAGCAGATCACATCATAAACAGTCGTATGTACAATGACAGAGGTGAACATAACAGAGCATTTTCAAACAGAAGAGAAGCACACATTCGAACAGTAACTCCATAACAGAAGGCCGCATCATAATACAGTCAAATGCGCCGTGCGCGCCGACGTCCGTCCGGTCACAGGCACAGGCACGCGCAGCAAAGCCCGATAGGACGACGCATCGAACGTGACGGGCGTCACGGCGTCACGGCGTCCCGTCGACAGTGTAAGAGGTCATCTTGCAACATCGCAGAATAGAGCTTTCTCGAGCATACACATTTGTAACACTGTAGAATACAGCAACGTCAGATTGAGGGCGCACCGTGAAACGCAGCACGTCAGGAAAAAAAGGCGCGGCCACGGCCGATTAGACGGCATATCAAGCACGACCGGCGTCACGACGTCACGCCGTCCCGTGGAGAGCAGAACAGAAGCACACACATGTGCACAGAACAGAACGACACCGAACGCAACGTGACAGAGTATGACGCAGCAGACACCGAGTATCGGCCGCCTGTCATACGCGACATGCGCGCCAAGCCCAGGCTGGCCACAGAAACGAGCAGCAGCAGCAAGGGCCGATTAGACGGCATACCAAACGTGAAAAGCGCCACGAAGTCACGACGGCCCGTCCACAACATAGCAGTACAGAACATCATGCCGTATGCTACACTGGGGGGGCAGAAGCGAACCGAACATGACATAGCACAGACTTACGCCTACGGCAGACACCGCTTCACGGCGTCTCCTCAAACGCGACGTGTTCCCCGTCGTCAGAGGACGGCGCGTCTGGAGCACAAGGAGGAAAGAGAGGTCCGCCTCCTCCTCCTCCTCCTCCTTCTTCGTCGTCCGCCTACTTGTCGTACTGCCGCTGCTGCTGCTCCTCCTCTTCCTCTTTCAACGTGCTGCAGATTCTCTCCGAACACGCTTTGGGGTCTCAGAAGACGCGATGTGGGGGCTGGTTTGTCGTTCCAGGGGCTTGTTTGGGTTTCTTGCGTCAGGGGCCCTGGGGTTGTTAGACCTTTGGAACACATCAACTTGCGACCTGGCCCAGCCGCCGCGCTGGCCGAGACCGACGGGCCCCGCGCATATCGTTTCAGTAGGCGCGCGCACCGTTGGGGACAAATGCCTAAGGCTTCAGTGGGGAACAGTCGAAACAAAACACTTCAAAAGAGCGTGCGCGACGCATTCGGCGAGAACCACCTTTGAAGAGGAGCCGCTTTCCCACCCGTGCAACTTTCACAGCTTTTGAGACCCATGTGCGCGGCGCTGAAGCGAGAGCCACATGTTGAAAACCACCCGCCCTCCATCCTACAGTTGGGGCGTTGACCTTAGGAACCCTGAATAAGGAGCGAGGCCCCTTTCTTCCATAAGTTACGCTTCGACTTCCCATTAAAAGCCATAGGCATGAACATTGAGCCCCTCCCAAACAAAAAGGGTTCCTTCTTCAGCGCCCCGACTGTATCAGCTCTTGCACGTTTTTTCAGCGAATGCGCGCGGCGCTAAGGCGAGCAGAGTTGACATGCTGAAAACCACCCGCTCTCCAGCCGTGCAGCCTCTCCACGTTTTTTTTTAACGAACGTGCGCCAAGGCGAGGGCCACATTTTGAAAACCTCCTCCTCCTCCTCCTCCACCCTCCTCCTCCTCCTCCTCCTCCTCCCTCCTCCTCCTCCTCCTCCTCCTCCTCCTCCTCCTCCTTCTCTTCCTCCTCCTCCTCCTCTATCCGTCCAACTCTTGCAGTTGCTTCGTTTCGCGAAAAGGGCGCTGCGCTCGGGCAAGAGCCACATTTGAGAGCGGCCCGCCCCGGATCCTTGCAGCTCACTGCTCGAAGACGAGAGCGCGCGGCCTTCCGGCGAGGGCCACATTCTGAACACCACCAGCCTGCAATCCGTGAAACTCTGCAAATGATGAAAATTTTGGGGGTGGACAGAACCCCCACCCTGACACGTCGATTCGTGAATTGTCCGTTGTCGGTTCTCGAGAGGGCGCCGTAGCCATCACTTTTCAGGCTTTCGCCCGCCAGATTTGGGCCCGAGGTCGTTGTCACCAAAACACGTATTGCTAAAGGGGGCCCTGCCCATCCCCGAAACTGAGCGCGCGAGGCGCTCTGGCGAGAGCTGCATTTTGAAAGCGATCCGCCCTCCGTCTGTGAAGCTGCACCCAAGCATCTGGGCTCCAGGGCTGGGATCCAGGATCATGCATGGTGAGGATCCGCGGACGGCATGTGTGCACCGTACCGCGCTGGCGCCTCCCGAGGCGTCGTCGATCCTCGACCCAGGAATGGTACAGTGCATAGTTTTCTGGCCCCCAGAGCCGAGCAAGCTATGCACCGTACCGCGTTGGAGCGGGGCCGGGACGGCGCCCAGGCACGGTACAGTGCACGGGCGCCGTTGTCGTAGAGGACGTCTCGGGCGAGATGCCCGGCCCGCCCTGCCGACCGGCCCGGAGAGGGGAACGGGGAAGGCGGCTGACGCGGAGCAGGCGGAGGATGCTGTCAGACAGCGCGCAGAGATGTCATTGGGGTTACGTCGGGCCTGTCCCTCTACAGGGGGAATCTTATCTTCAGAGATAGTCCAAACATAGTCTGGGGACTTTTTCTGTAGCACCTTTGGACCATGTGGGAGTATTTTTGGAGCATGCCTTAATTTTTCGTCGGAACTCCCCCTGTAGGGGGACACGCCCGACTTCATATTGGGGAGGTCCGCCCGGATTTCTTGGATTGGGGCTGGGCCTTAGTGGGCCGTGGACACGACGGGGCCGTTTTTTTTTACCGGTTCCGTTTTGCCGTTTTCCTGCCGGTCCCGACGCCGTTTTTTTACAGGTTCCGTCGCCGTTTTTTGACCGGTTCCGGCTCCGGTTCCACTCCTTGAGCCGTTTTTTTGCGGTTTCCGGTCGCCGTTGTTTTGCCGTTTCCAGTTTCAAGGGGCACCTTTTGGGAAACGGTGAAAAAACGGCCCTACCGTGGGGCCCACAAAGGGCTGGGCCGCCCCGGCGGCGCTTCTGACGGCGCCCCTGGCGGCGCCTCTGGCGGCGTCCCGCGCGCCACGGAGGGCGGCCCGGCGCCGAGCCGAGAGATCCGTGCGGAGCTCTGGGAGGTGATGCCTTAGCGGGCCCTGGAAACGACAGGGCCGTTTTGTTGCCGGTTCCGTTTTGCCGTTTTTTTGCCGGTTCCGACGCCGTTTTATTACCGGTTCCGTCGCCGTTTTTTGACCGGTTCCGGCTCCGGTTCCAATCCTGGAGCCGTTTTGTTGCCGTTTCCGGTCGCCGTTGTTTTGCCGTTTCCATTTTCAAGGGACATTTTTTGGGAAACGGTGAAAAAACGGTCTTGCCGTCTCCAGGGCCCACTAAGGGCCTGTCCCTCTACAGGGGAAGTATTCCAAAGTAGCCAAAAAATAGTCGGGGGACTATGTTTAAAGTATGTTTGGGGCATCTTTTGGGCATTTTTGCCGTACTTTTTGATTTTTCGTCCCAACTCCCCCTGCAGGGGGGCACGCCCGACTTAAGCTTTTTGCCGATACTACTTCTTCTTCTTCTTCGCCTTCGCCTCCTTCGCCTGAGGATGTTGAGGCTGACAGCCACCGCCCACCAAACCACCCCAACCCAACCCGAAGGCCACGATTTGCCCTCCATTTCCAGTGGGGGGGGGGGGGCCGGGGAACATCGGCAAAACACGTGGAACCCGTACCCCCCCCAACCCGAGATTCGGGTCAAAGTCGGGTCTTCGGGTTGGGTTGGGGTGGTTTGGTAGGCAGTCAGACAGGGAGTCTGACGAGGCAGAGGCGGAGGCGGGCAGAGCAGGAGCACGCGGCGAGGGCAGCGGACCCCCCCACCCACGAGGCCCCCCCGTGTGGGGAGCGCGGCCACGCGGGCGCCCCCCGCAGCCAGCAGTCTGATGAAAGTCGTGGCGGACGCGGTTCGTCGTTTCGGGCCTCCACGGGAGCCCGAATCGGCATGCATCTGAGGCCCCAGACCCCCTCGCGTCATGAAAAAATCACGACGGGAGGTTTTTCGCTATCTTCGGCCTCCGGGGGCCCTTGCCGGGCCTCGGGGCCGTCAGAAAACGATTCGGGACGAAAAACCGGTCCCGGGGAATGGGTCGGGACCTTTGGGGGTCGCGTCATAAAAAAATCATGACGTCGGGGGTCTGGGGCCATGCGTCGATCGACGCGCAGGGACGGTGTCCATATCACCCGTACATTGTCGTCGCCGCGTCGCGAAGCGCACGCTTGGCTTGTTCCATTCCACGGATCGTCGCGGGCGTTCATGGCTCGATGTTCTGGACGCGTTTCTGAATTGTTGCAGTCATGTGTGCAGATCCGAATTCGCCTTTCGAGCAGAGGGTCGCTTAAACGCGTTTGGATTGCGGCGGTGGGCATCTGAGAAGAGATGGTGCGCGAGTGTTGCATGTTTGGACAAACGTTTGCCGGAGATTCACATTACTGCTTCTTGCCAGCGCTGCAATGCAAGTCCTCACCGCTCGTACTATTACTTCACACATTGCTGCTTACAGTCAGCGCCGCAGTCCCAGACCCCCGACGTCATGATTTTTTCATGACGCGACCCCCAGAGGTCCCGACCCATTCCCCGGGACCGGATTTTCGTCCTGAGTCGTTTTTTGACGGTCCCGAGGCCCGGTAAGGGCCCCCGGAGGCCGAAACTAGCGAAAAACCTCCCGTCGTGATTTTTTCACGACGCGAGGAGGTCTGGGGTGCCAGCTCTCACTGCTCACCTTGCTTCCTCATGGCTGTTCTGCCTCGCGCCGCCGCAGGGCGGCTCCGGCGACGACGAGCGACCCCGGCGCTGCTCCTCTCTCTCTCTCTCTTGTGGGGCCGCGTGCTCTCGGACTGCTTCGGGGACTGGACTGTTCGGATGTCGATCGGGGGCGTCCCCTTGGTGGGCTTGTTTTCCACCACCACCACCATAAGTAGGAGGGGGAGGGGGTCCTCCTCCTCTTCTTCTTCTTCCTCCTCCTCCTCATCCTCCACCTCCTTCCCCCCTCCAACTTATGGTGGTGGTGGTGGAAAACAGGCCCATCATCCCTGGCCCCCGCAGCCTTTTCATTGTTGGCGTCTCGCGTGTCCCAACCAGCCCATCCAGAAACGATCCCCTGGCGAGTTGCCCTGGATCAGGACAGTGCCGGAGCAAGCAGTGAGACAAAGAGGTGGGGAAGCCGTGAAACCGAAGCTGGGGATCTGCCCGAGCAGACCCAGGAGTCAACCATACATGCCTCCGAGGACCCTTCGAGCCTCTTGGCAGCTTACTTCGGCCATCATGGGGCCCCCTTGTGGCAGTTGAGGTAGGCCGTTTGGGCTGCTCCCTTGGGGCCTTGTCAGGGCCCTCTTGGAGGCGTTGTTGGCCACCTTAGAGGCCATCGATCAAAGAAGGCGGATGGAGCCCGACAGATCGTTTCTTGGGGTCCGCTGGGAGCGCTCTAAGGCGCTCTTGGGGCCCTCTGGGAGCCCTGTTGGGCCTCTCCTAGGGCTTTCTTCGGCCAACTTGGAGCAGTCTCGAGGCCCGCCCCGAAGGCCCATTGGAAGCGAATCGGCGAGACGTAACATAGACATCGATGCTCCTGAGGTCTGCAAGGATGTTGGCCTCTCGGGGCATCCGTTTGCCACCTTGAGACGTCTTGGAGCAGTCTTTGAGCCTCTTTGAGGCACGTTAGACATTACTATGATCAGATTTCGGATATCTTGTGCGATCTTGGACTCGGCCGCAAGATTGGGCTATTTGGTGCCATCTTGGAGCCATCTTGGGCGCCCTAATCCCTCGCGGCCAGGCCCGTCCAGACCCAGGGGGAGGGGGTAGGGGGGAGGGGCACACCCATCCCCTGCGAGGAAGAGCGGGGTTGGAAGAACGAAACCACTCACGCCTCAAATGCCTGTTGGGATCAGTCCCCGCTGGGGGTATTTACACAGTGCTGCCACTAGTGACCAGTGGCAATCCTCGTCCCCAGGATGGTGTATATACCGCCCTGGGCCGAGGTCGGGAGGGTGTGTGCGCCATCCAGGACACCAGGATATCCATGGCCAGACATGGCGATGGATGCCTCTTTGAATAACATGCAGTCGAAACTTATCGTAAGGTTGCACGGTAAGGATGCAATGGCCTTGGACGCCCATGTCGAAGCATTTCGAGCGGGGTGCGGCCAGCGAAAGTGGCCAAGGATGGACCGAGGAGGCAAGGACGCAAAGGTACCCTTGGAAACCTTGCCCATCCTTACCATCGGTTTCGACTGTAGGCGCGGGAATTGTGCGAGCATGGTTTCTTAAAGAGAGGTCTAGCCTCAGGCCAGCTTCCAGTCGGCGAAGTAAAAAGGCCTAAACATCAACTCTTGGAGGTTTGCGCGGACTTTTTGGATCGGCGCTGTACCCCCACCTCTGGTTCGCGAAGCACGCTAGGGTGCGCCGCCAGAGGCGCCGCAAGGGCGGTCCTCACGAACCTCCGAGAGTTTCTGTCGACGCCGCTGATTGCTCCTCTACGGCCGGAGGCTCAGACGGTCCCTGGAGAGCAGGGTGCCTTCTCCCAGCGGTGGCGATGCGGCACGGCGCGCGCAGCGCGCGGCACGCCGTGGGCTTCCGGCCCGTGCGGCTGCCCGCCCGTCCGGCCCTCCCCTCTCTCTCGCGACCCCGGCGCCCGCCCCGCTCCTCGGCTCCTGCCGCGCCCGTGCCGTGGGCGGCCCGTGCCTGCTGTGGCCCGGGCCTCCCCAGACGGGGGCCCGCGCCGGCACGCCGCGCCCGGGCGAGGCAGCGCCGGCCCCTGCACCCGGGGGAGCTCTCTGGAGGAGGAGGAGGAGGAGGAGGAGGAGGAGGAGGAGGAGGAGGAGGAGGAGGAGGAGGAGGAGCAGGAGGAGGAGGAGGAGGAGGAGGAGGAGGAGGAGGAGGAGGAGGAGGGGGGGGGCGGTGCCGCGAGGCGCCGAGCGGGCTCGCGCGAGGCGGCGGGGCGCGGCCAGCCGGCCAAAGGGGCCGCCGCGGGGCGGAGCGCGGCGCGCCGCCACGCGCGCGAGGCCGTGGAGCACGCAGGCCACGCAGGCGGGGGGGCCGGGCGGTGCACGGGGCGGGGGCGGAGCCGACGCGCGGTGCACGGTGCGGGCGGTGCACGGTGCCTACTGCGAGCTCGGCCGCCAGCGCCGTCGGCAGCCGGCAGCCAGTGGGGGTCTGCGCGTCAGAGGAGTGCAGGGGTCGGCGGACCGGGCGGCAGCGGCAGGAGCGAGGGGCCGCCGAGCGC
>CAUYUJ010016246.1:130276-142415 GCA_963575745.1 Prorocentrum cordatum | reverse complement strand
ACGGGCGGCGACGGGGCGCCAACGCGGTGGGCGGCGGCGAGGCGGCGACGGGGCTGCGGCGGCGACCACGGAGCTACCATACTGACGGGCAGGCCCAGCTCCGCAGAGAAGAAACGAGACAGCCCCAAGTGCAAGCACTGCTTGGGGAGTCTGTTTATGCAGGTAGCTATCTATCTCTCTCTCTCTCTATGTGTGTCTCTGTCTCTCTCTCTCTCACTCTCTCTCGCTCTCTCTCTCTCTCTCTTGCAAAAGGCAAGACATCGGACGTCGGAGTCGCTCCCGCTCTCGCTCTCTCTTTCTCTCTCTCTCTCTCGCCATTGCCATTGTCCCTCATCCCGCCGCTGTAGCCAGCCGCTGGCGCCACCGCATTTCAGGGCCGTTCTCGTGCGCGGCCCCGTCGAGGAGTCCTGCGTCGGGGGCAGTGTGGCTGGATGTGGCGCGGAGAGTCACCCTCTATCCTGCTTTCTCTTCGTTCCCCCTTCCCATCGGGCTATCGTGACCGGGCCGACTTGGTGCCCAGCGCATGCATGCTGAGACACACGCCCCTAAGGTGTTTGATTCATTGATTGATTAACTCATTCATTCATTCATTCATTCATTCATTCATTCAGTCATTCCTACTTATCCTCCTCTGTTTTTCTTGTTTGTCCTGATCCTCTCCTCCTCCTTCTCCTCCTCCTCCTCCTCCTTCTCCTCCTCCTCCGTCCTCCTCCTCCTCCTCCTCGCTCCTGTATCCTGCCACCCTCCTCCTCCTCTCCCCCCCTCTTTTCTCACTTCTCCTTCGCCCTCCTCCCCCTCTCCCCGGCTGTCCTCATCTCTACCATTCTTTCTCCCGCCTCCTGTCTTATCCATCCTTGCCCCCACTCCCCTCCTCCTCCCATATCCTCCCCCCCTTCCTTTTCTTCCTGTTCCTTTCTCCTTTTTCTCCTCCTCCTCCTCCTCCTCCTCCTCCTCCTCCTCCTCCTCCTCCCCACTTCTTGCTGTTCCTCCTCCTTTCCCTCCTCCTCCTCCGTCCTCCTCCTCTTCCTCCTCCTCCCTCCTCCTTCTCCTCCTCCTTTCCGTAAAGATAACTCCTCCCTATCACACCCCGAGGCTGGTCGAAAGGGCGGGCCGGGCCTTTTGTCCTGAGAGTTCATCACTATGCGACCCGTAAGCCTAGAGGTGGCAGCAGTTTCACAAATGGAGGGCAGGTCGCTTCCAACATGTGGCTGTCGCATCAGCGCCGCGCGCACTCGTCTTCAAAATCCCAAGAGCTTCACGGATTGAGGACGGCTGGTTTTCAACATGTGGCTCTAGCTTTGGCGCCGCGCAAACTCGTTTTACAAAATTGCAACACCTTCGCGGATTGAGGTCAGTTTGTTTTTGATATGTGGTTATCACTTTAGCGCCGCGCACGTTCGTTTTAAACATGTGCTGGGGTTCCTCGCATTGAGGGCGGTTCCTTTTCAACATGTGGTTCTCGCCTTAGCGCCACGCAAACTCGTTTCAACATTTGCGAGAGCTTCACGGAATGCGGGCGGGTGGTTTTCAACATGTGGTTCTCGCCCTAGCGCCGCGCATATTCGTTTTGAATGCTTGCAAGAGCTTCACTGGTTCTCATGGGTAACGTATCAGGAGTGGTGCTTTGGAGCGATTCAGGATTGTCAGGGCGCAACAGTGAGATTGATTCGCCGTGCTGATGTCCCAGGAATGGTGCTCTGGTGTAGAAAGACCAGAGAACGGTGTTTTGGCATGCTTCAAGATGTTCACACGTTTGTCCCCCAACGGAGAAATTCCCTCAGTGGGGGGGAATTCCCTCAGCGGAAATGGCCCCTTGCAGGGGCTTGTGAAGAGGGATCTTGAAGGGAGGGTACACTTCAACATCGCTAATGAGTCTTCGGTTTGCACTGGTCCTCCTCCTCCTCCTCCTCCTCCTCCTCCTCCTCCTCCTCCCTCCTCCTCCTCCTCCTCCTCCTCCTCCTCCTCCTCCTCCTCCTCCTCCTCCTCCTCCTCTCTCGTCTCTCCTTCCCCCCCCTTCCCCCCGCGCTCCCCGAGGGCAAGCTGGTGGAGGGCAGGCGGCACGGCCACGGCACCTGGAGCTCCTCCACCGAGACGTACGAGGGCCAGTGCGCCGCCGCCCCCGGCCTGCGCCGGAGCGGGGACGGCCGCGCGCTGGGCACCGGGGGGGCGAGGAGGAGGAGGAGGAGGAGGAGGAGGAGGAGGAGGAAGAGGAAGAGGAGGAGGAGGAGGAAGAGGAGGAGGAGGAGGAGGAGGAGGAGGGGGAGGCGGACTCGGGGGCGGCCAGGAGTCCCCGAGCGCGTGCCACGACGCGTAGAGGGCCTACACACGCTGTTCGCTTTTCATTATTCGAGAGGTCTCTGACTTTTTTTGGGGGGGCCAGGATCCTTTCATGTCTAGTTGTTCTATCCTGGGCCCCTTCCTGGCCACTGGGGGGCCAGGAGGAACAAATAGAAACGAGCACACTTAGAAGTGAACACGATTAGAAATGAACGACGTGCACTCGCAAACGTCAGGAGTAAAAAACATGTCTTCCTCTATGTGATGTATCATAAATCCCCCGCGGTGGATCCAGTCCATTTGCGAGTAGTTCCATTGCGAGTCGTGGAACGCGCTTGTCCAAAGAGTCGGGCGGGTGGCAATGGGGGGTGACCCAAAGATGGGGTGAAGAAAGAGGCCCTAAATTGGCACTTGGGGGCCCCTTTTGGGCACCCCCCACCCCCTGTTCTTCACCCCACCAGTGGGTCACCCCCCATAACCACTCGCCCAAAAGGGGGGGGGATGACTAGGGAGGGGGTGGATCTCATGGCGTGGGCCATGATGTTTCCTCAGATTGCATGGCGCCTCGTTCTTATTGCATGACGTCCCTGGCCCCCCCCCCCTGGGCCTCGCGCATGCCGCCCGCCATGTTTTGCGCCCCCCCCCCCTCCCGAGGGGACGCCCCCCTCTTGGCCGCCCCCGAGGGAGTGACGAAAGGTGCACTCCTCGTCGTCCCCTAAAGGGGCCCTCGAGGGGCCCCTCGGGGCCGAACGGGGCACGAACGGTGCACCTTTTCACCCCCCCCCGCCCCCCTTTCTTTATCGCCCCCCACGAAGCAGTGCCCAATATGGAGCGGGACACTCGAGTCAGGGTGTCGGGGTGTCAGGTTCTCTCAGAGCAGGCCGCGGACGCGAGGGCCTCCGAGGCGTCCTCGAGGCCTTCCTCTTCTTCTCATCCTTCTCCCCCCTTCCTTCCCTCCTGGATCTCTGACGACGTGCGCCTTTTAACCGTCGTTGTTTCCCGAATTTCGGCCCTCCAGCGGCCGTCTTCGGGCCCGGGGGAAACGACGAACGGATCGGGTACTGGACATCTGCGGCCAGTGGTCGAACATCCAGATCGATGGATGTATGGTAGCTTAGAGCCAGACGCGGGCGCGAAGGGCCCGAGGCGTCATCGAGGTCGTCTTCTTATCCGTATCCTTATCCTTATCCTTATCCTTATCCTTATCCTTATCCTTATCCTTATCCTTATCCTTATCCTCCTCCTCCTTCTCCTCCTTATCCTCCTCCTTCTTATCCTCCTCCTTCTTATCCTCCTCCTTCCTCTTCCCTCTTCCTCTCCGTCCTCATTGTCCTCCATCTCCTCCTCCTCCTCCTTCTCCTCCTCCTCCTCCTCCTCTTCCTCCCCTCCTCCTCCTCCTCCTCCTCCTCCTCCGTCCTCCTCCTCCTCTTCCTCCTCCTCCTCTTCCTCCTCCTCCCCTGGCTCCCTAGAGGGAAAGGGGGGGGGGGAAGGGAGGCTGGAGGAAGGGAGGGAGTGAAGCAGGGAGGAGGGGAAGAGGAGGAGGAGGAGGAGGAGGAGGAGGAGGAGGAGGAGGAGAAGGAGGACGAGGAGGAGAATGAGGAGGAGAAGGAAGTGAAGGAGAAGAAGGAGAAGAGAAAGTAGAAGATGGGCGAGGGGATGGACCTCACAGCGGCGGAGCTGTGCAGTAGGCACATCGGGTTTGCGCGAGATGGGCCTGCCAACAGGTGCCGCGAAAGATCGGGGTCTTCTTGAGTTCGGCGGCCCCGCTGGGATTCTGGGGCCTACCAGGCTTCCAGGGACCCAGCGAACCTCCATGCCCATTGGAGCTCCACGACTTTCGCAGGTTTCAGGCGCCCAGGGCCTTCCCGGGGCAGTCCCTGGGGGGATGCCCGATGTCCAACGCCGGGGGTCCATTTCGCAGCTCGGTGCCGCGAAGGGCTGGGCCTTCTCCCCGGGACCAGCTCTTCGTCCTGACTCGCCGACGTCTCGCTCGGGAGGTTGGGGAACTGCCCGGGGGGGCGAGGAAAGAGCCCTAAAGGGGCCCTCCAGGGCCCCTTTTGGAGCCCGCTGGTGCCCGAAAGGGGCCCTAAAAGGGCCCTTTTCAGAGCCTTATCTTCACCCCCCATTTGGGTCACGTCCCATTACCACCGGCCCGAGACTCGCTGACGTTCTCTGACGATCCAGTGGCCCGGCTGAGGGCCCCCAGGGGCTCCAACGGACCTTCGGGGAGCCCGGGTTGGGAAGCTCAAGAGATCGCATGTCTGGGCTTCGCCAGGAGAACGGCTCCCAGGAAGTTCCGCGTGAGGCGCGCTGCTCGGTGCTGGAAGCCCTTTTCTGAGCCTCGTGCGCCCACGCGGTGCCGACGGCATACCAACCAAAGATGAAGACAGCGGCGACGACGACAGAGGCCCAAACCTCCCACCGTGTTTTTGTTCTCACAGCGGCGTGGGAAAGCCCTGGGGCCCAGGGCTCGTTCTCCTCAGGAGCCCTTAGCTACATGCCAAGACAGAGCTTCCATAGCTCACCCCTCGCGCCCTGGCGCGAGGAAAAAAGCGCGGCCCGCGGTCTGGGCTGGAGGGGCGCTCTTCCCTGGAACCCGCGGGGGCCTCCAAGTGCTTTCGCAGAGGCCCGGAGGAGGGCAAGAGACGCACTTGGCAGCGCCCAGACGTGTGTATTTCATTTCGGGAAGAACCATCAGGAGTAGTTGGGGTCATCTTGCAAAAAAGTGGCACGCACGAAACCGAAAAACGCACGAGGAGTGGACGTCCGAGCGATGGCGAGCGCAGCGTCGTGGGGGAGAGACCCCGCGGGCTCTCACCGCACGTCCTCTTTTGCGTTCCAGTGCTGCCTGCCTCCCCAGAGATCCGACGTCAGGAACAATGGCAATCTCGTAAAACAGAACTCCCCCTTCCCCTCCTCCTCCTCCTCCTCCTCCTCCTCCTCCTCCTCCTCCTCCTCCTCCTCCTCTCCTCCTCCTCCTCTCCTCCTCCTCCTCCTCCTCCTCCCCTCCTCCTCCTCCTCCTCCTCCTCCTCCTCCTCCCCCCTTCCCCTCCTCCTCCTCCTCCTCCTCCTCCTCCTCCTCCTCCTCTCCTGCTCCTCCTCGTCCTCCACCCCCCTCCTCCTCCTCCTCCTCCTCCTCCTCCTCTCCTCCCTCCTCCGCCCTCCTCCTCCGCCTCCTGCTCTCTCCTCCTCCTCCTCTCCTCCTCCTCTCCTCCTCCTCCTCCTCCTCCTCCTCCTCCTCCTCCTCACGTGGATACCGCTAGTCCGCGGCAGTCTTCAGCGATTTTGTGAGCTCCTGCTGGAGCAACTTCTTGTGAGCTCCTGCAGGAGCATCAGATGGGCGGTGGAAGCAAGGACGCGTTCACCACGTGCACGGGCTGCGGCAACTGGGCGTGGAACTGGCGCCTCAAGCGACAGAAGGGTGCCTGCGCCATCTGTGGCACGCAGATGCCTGGGTGGACTTCCTCGGCCAACGGCACGTGGTACGCCCCGTGGTGGGGGGGGCAGTCCGCTTGGCCCAAGCTCCCCTCCGCGCCGACGTTGGACGACTACATGGCCAAGGCGCTGCAGTCGGCTGGCCTGGGCGCGGATCCCGTGGCGGCGCAGCTGGCGACGCAGCTCGGGGCCTTGGCGGCGGCTAAGAAGCCTGCTGCCGCGCCCAAGCCAGCATACTCGGTGCTCAAGGCGGCCACGGCGGAGTGCTCCCGCAAGCAGGACGCCTTGGACAGGGCGGCGCGTGCCGTCGAGAGCGCCAAGCTGCAGCTGGAGAGGGCGACCGCGGCCTGGGAGAAGGCCACTGATGAGATGGTCGAGGCGGAGTGCGCGCGCCTGCAGGCTCAGGAGCGCGTCGACACGCCCCCTGACAAGCCCGACGGCATCACGTTCAGGGTCGACCCCACCTTGTTCGCGGCGCTGGACGAGCTGGAGGAGTCGGACAGGACGGCGCTGGAGAACTTCCAGAAGCAGCTGGAGGAGATCTCTAAGCAGGCGTCGGAGAAGCAGAAGGAGTTCCAGCGATTGCTGGACCAGGCGAAGAACGCCCACAAGGAGGCGGCCACCAAGCGGCGTCGTCGTGACGAGGATGGTGGTGCAGTCCGCGGTGACGGAGACAGCGGAGGTGTCCCTCCCGCGGCCGCGGCAGGCCCAGGCGGCGCCACTGCGGCTGCCAGCCAGGGCAGCGCGGCCGCGCCCGCCGTCTCCGACGCGGTGCGCAAGGACATGCGCGCCAAGTTCCAGGACAACTCGGTGGTCCAGGCGAAGGCGGCAACCCGCGCCAAGGCTGCTGCCAAGCCTGGTGGCCAAGGCGCTGATGCTGCCCCTCCTGCTGCTGGGGCCACGGGCTCCTAGCAGGGAGGCGCCGCGCCCCTGGCAGCGGGGCGAAGCGCTGCTGGCTTCTGAAGACGTACCTGATCCCGAGGATGACTCGCTGTCCATCCTCTTCGGCAACATCACGGAGTGGGGGCCGCAAGCTGCGCGATTCTTGTCTCAGGAGTCGGCGCGCAGCGTGGTGGCCTTCTGCGAGACACACAAAGGACCAGATGATATGCCCGACATCCGGTCGGGGTTGGACAAGGACGGCTGGAGGGTCACCCACACGGCTGCTCGGCCATCGGGCAAGTCGGACACGGGCCTCTCTGGCGGGGAGTGGATATTGACAAAGAAGCACATCGCTGCGACGAGCTTTGAGAGTGTTCGCCGCGCATCGCTGGAGGCTGGCAGGTTGGACCCCTGCCGCGGGTTCGTGCCGCTGGTGCTCCACACTCGTGCTGGCAATTTGGTGCTGATCTCAGCCTACCTCCAGCCTGGCCTGGGGGTGAAGGGTTGGAACAAAGAGGTGCTCGTGGCGCTGGGCTCCTTCGTCCGCTCCTTGGCGGACCCCTTCTTGATCATGGCTGATTGGAATATTGAGCCAGGGCCCTTTGTGCAATCGGGCTGGCCTGAACGCCTGGGCACTCGGGTGGTCACACCGACGTGTCTCACTACATGCGATAAGGGTCCTGGCAGAATGTACGACTATGGCTTGGTGGGCCGTGGCTTTCCTGAAGTGACCTTGAGCCCTGATCTGTCGGTGCCGTGGAAGACTCACTGCGGGGTGCACATCTCGGTGAAGGCAGCACGCACCCAGCGCTGGTACCGTCAGCTCGTGCTGCCGCAGCCGCTGCCGTCTCGAGAAAGGCCTCGTGCGGTCGCTGACCCTGACAGCAAGACGTCGAAGCGTAAGGCTGCCGCTCGTGAACGCAAGTTACAGCAACTTCCGACAGACATGCAGGACTTGTTCGATGATTTCTTTGGGCCCATGGAGGGGCCAGATGGCATGACGTCCTTTGGGGGCCCCCAGAGCACGCACTGCTCGCCACCCATGCCCGCTGGGCCAACGGGGGTTGAGGGTACCGACTCTGGGGGCAGTCGACCTGATGTCGCCAGCGAGGTGGCTTTTGCTATTTCTGATGAGACCTGGGACGAGGCCACGACTCAGATCTACTGGGAAGGCGTCCCTGAACCGCATGGCCAGGTCCCTGCTGGATTCCTGGGTCATCATGCTCCTTACGACCCAGCACGACACTTCGTGTTCCGCTGGCAAGTTGAGGGCCGAGCGCGGGTCGATGTTTTGCACAACCATTGGGTCACGGTCATGGAGAGGGCTGTGCTTCTGCATGAGAAGGTTGACTCTGACAAGTGGAAGCAGTACTCAGGCCGAGCTCGTGGCCCTGCCTGTTGTTGGAAGTTGGTACGGTCGACTCCTGGACGTGCTCACATGCGCAACGAGCAGGCTGAGTGGTGGGGCCTTGTCAGCACGCTGGTCACGCGCTACGTGGCCTTGGTGAGGAACGATTCTGACCCGCACCAGGCGGCCCAGTGCGTCGTGAAGGCGCGGCACCTGATCGAGCAGCTGGACGGCAAGGCGGATGAGTTGTTCTTTGGCAAGAAGCAGGACCCTCAGGAGGTCTTCGTTTGGAAGAGCATGGTGCACAGCCTGGACCTGGTCGACGCTGCTTCCTTACCTGAGTTACTGGAGAGAACTCGCAGGTGGGCTGATCTGTCAAACGCTCGGGCCATGATGGCCTCCAGGTCCGCCTTCATGAAATGGGTCCAAGAGATGTGGTCGGCAAAACCTGGGGCTGTTCACAGACACGTGAAACCAACGGAGGCCCCAGTTTGGGAAAGTAAGGACTCCTGGGGCACGGTCACTTCGGACAACCAGGCAATGCTTCAAGGTCTGGCGAAGGAGTGGCAGACGATGTGGACCGACCCAGTCGACTCGCCTGAGGACGTTCTGGCGATGATGCAGAAGTGCTTCGACGCTGCCAGGGAGGACCCTCTGCCCATCATCACTCTGCTGGACCTGGATGCCGTGCTGCCGAGGATCCCTGCAAGGAAGGCCAAGGGCGTTGACGCTCTGAGCCCCTTGGACATTCAACGACAACCTGATGCAGCTCGTCAGGCCTTCGTGGACACCTTGAACGCGATCGAGGCAGCAGGGGTATGGCCTTCCAGTCTCAGCAGTGTCTTCGGCGCGGCCATCCCGAAGGAGGCGGGGGGCTGCCGTGTGCTGGGGCTGGTTCCCATGCCGCAGAAGGTGTGGTCCAAGATCCGCTCTCGTGCTTCGGGGGAGAGGTCTGCGTCGCTCTCTGCTTTCTGGGATACAGCTATTGCGGGATCGTCCGCTTTACGGGCGGCGCTGATTCGTGCTGTGATGGACGAGGGGGCCCATGAGCTGGCCTTTGAGCACGCGGCGCTTTTCTTAGATTTGACTAAGTTCTACGACTCGGTGAGTTTTGTATTGCTCATGCAGGCTGGCCTGCAGATTGGATTCCCGCCGATCATTTTGCTGCTGGAGATAGGCCTCTACTCCTTTCCGCGCCTTTTGAAGAAGGGCCAGATGATCACGGAGGCGGTGGAGGTCACCAGGTCGATCGTCGCGGGGTCTGGGCTCGGAGTACCTCTGGCCAAAGTGATGTTGCATCGGCTGTTGGATACCGTCCATCGTGAGGTTCCTCCTGCTGGCCTGTGGAGCTATATTGACGACATTGTTGGCCGCGCGGAGGGCACCAAGCGGAAGGTCATCCGCGACCTAGAGGCGACGGCCGATGTCATGGCAGACGGCCTTCGTGAGCTCCGTCTCCAGATCTCCACCAAGACGAAGCTGGTGGCGAGCTCGGACGACCTTGGCGCGGAGCTGGAGAAGCGGCTGCGCCGCAAGGGCATCCCTGTGGAGTTCGTGCGCGCCACGGTGGACTTGGGCTCCGACGCTGCCGCTGCCAGGGTGAGGGCCTCTGCCAGGATGATGAAGCGCCGCGCCCAGGCAAGACGTAGACAACGTAAGGTGATGAAGGTCAGGCGCCTGGCTAAGTTTCGCTTTGTGACGAAGAAGCTCTGGTCGACAGGCGTGTACCCAGCGTCCGTCTTTGGTCATCAGCTGATGGGAACCCCTCCTACTACGCTGTTGGCCATGCGACGCGATGCAGCTGCAGCGGTGGCTGGAACGAAGCGGGGACGGTGCCTGACCACCGTGCTGCAGGCGATCTACGGCACTGCGGAGCCTGGTGTCGATTTACGCCGTCAGTTGCTGCGTGAATGGGTGGCCTTGTGGTTGGCACAGCCTGGTCTTCATCCACGGATCTGCAAGGTATGGCCCATCGTGTTGGCGAGACTCAAGCGTGGCAAGGCCGTCTGTTGGAAGGATGTTCGTGGCCCGATTGCTGCACTGCAAGCGACCTTGCTGCAAGTGGGTTGGGATCCCCAGTCGCCGTTGGTGTGGTCTCGGCCCTTAGCAGACGGCACGATTGATGATTGGATCTTCCCCTCCTTCGGTGACGAGCAGTTCGGCACGGCGGTGCTGGCCCACTTTGATGACATGCTGGGCGCCTTCATGGATGATTGTGTTGCGCAGCAGTGGCAGTCAGCTTCTCATCATGCGGCTGGCGACGACCTGGCGGACGGCGCCGACTTGACGACTGTGACCATCGAGCTGAACCGCTTCGCCAAGCGGATGCAGTTCGACGAGTGGTCGGCGGATGTCGCCGTGGTGAGCGGCGGCCAGTGGACTCGTGAGAGGCAGATCGCCGCAGGTTATGCCTGCCCGCTGCTGTGCCCCCGTTGTAAAGAAAAGCCTGAGACTTTAGCGCACCGTATTTGGACGTGCTCAGCTAACTGCGGGCACGAAGATTTTGCAAAGACTGACTTTCTGGTCCCCCAAGCCCTCGCGAGCCTGGACGCGCAGCCCGCGTTATGGCTTCGCGGAGTGCCCCCGAAGGACCTTGTGGTGCCCAAGTTTGTGGAGAGCTCTGAGGCGGCCCAAAAGGTCCTTCTTGGGGAGGGGGCTTTGCTTGATCACTGTGTGGCCCCTGGAGCTCCCCCCCTGTACATTTTTGGGGACGGTTCTGGAGGCGAGCACAGTTCGGATCCCCGTCGGAGGCGATGCGGCTCGGCTATCGTTGTGATGTGTCAGGATGCCTCGTCGCCTTTCTGGAGCCCGGCTTGCGGGGTGGCTCAGATTCTCTCGGGTAGGAAGCAAACTGTTCCGCGTGCTGAGCTGCAGGCTCTCTGTCTCGCCCTTGAGAGCTCGAGGGGACCGATCTGCTACGTGACCGACTGTAAGAGTTTGACTGCTGACTGGCACAACGGACGTGCCAAGCTTCCTCGGGGCCTTAACGGGGATCTCTGGGTCCGTGTCGGCACCGCTTTGAGGACCCGCGGCCCTGGGGAGGTTTCTGTTTTGTGGACCCCCTCCCATAGGGAGGACGAGTTACAGTTGGTCAAGACTGAATTCGATGTGTTCCTGAGCCTGGGCAACGCCTGTGCCGACGCCTGGGCTGGAGCCGCAGCCCAATGGGCCTGGGAGTGGTGTGTGTCGCCCCCTGCTCCCCGTACCGATTTGTGGGACACGACGGCGGCACTGGTGAGGCTCAGAGCTCGGAGGGCTCTGTTGATGGCGCTCGAGGTTGAACCTTGGGTCGGCGAGAGACCTGCCCGCGAGCGTCAGCAGCGTAGGCCAACCCGTTTGGAGACGGCCCTGGCCAGGAGCTCCCATGTCTTTGTCCCCTTTGCGGGGCGCTGGAGGTGTAAGTTGTGCAAGGATATTATCCCGCGTAGTAGGCTTTTCCAGGTCGCCTCGACCCAATGTGTTGGTCGGTCTCTCGCCCCGCAGCTGGACGCGGCGGAAAAGACTGGCCTGCCTGCGGAGTATGGTGAGGGTTTCGAGGCGGCCTCTGGCGAAGTGCGAGTTGGTGGAGTTTTGTTGCACCCCAGCCACCAGCTCGCCAAGATGAAAGCTTTTGGTCTTTTCTTCTGCATGACCTGCGGTCGCACGGCCACTGCGGATGCCAGGCACTTGTCTGTTGCGTGCTCCCCCCCCCCCCCCCCACCCGCAAAGGAGGGGAGAACTTGCGCAGAATTCAGAAAGGTTTGTTTCCGAGCTATCGTGGCCCACCCGTGTCTGTGATGGCTGCTCAGACAGAAGATGCTGTGCGATGTTCCCTCCCCGCCTGCGGGCCCCTGGTGGAAGCCTCACTTGCTCGTGGCTCGGAGGCTGAGGGGAGGGAGTCTGATCATGATTTGTTAGATGAATACTTGAGAGTGGCGTCGAGACGCCACCCGAGCGACACGGCGGCCACCATGCGCTACGACGAGGCGCCCCGTGCTGCTGCCGCTGGCCCGCCTGCTGCCGCCGCTGCCTTGAGGGAGGTGGCGGCGTGGCCTCGTGAGTTGTGCGGCAGCGGTGGCCCTGGGCAGCAGCGTGGCGGAGCGTCAGCGGTGGAGGATGACAGTGATTGATCGGCCGCTTCGCGGCGCTCAGCAGAGTCCAGCAGAGTCCTCCCCCTCCCCCTCCTCCTCCTCCTCCTCCTCCTTTTCCTCCCCCTCC
>CAUYUJ010016246.1:110212-130176 GCA_963575745.1 Prorocentrum cordatum | reverse complement strand
TTCAAGGACCCCCGTCGCTCGTGCAGGCGCGGGGGCCCCCAGAGGTACCATCTCCCCGGGGCCGACTCCATCCCGAGTGCACGTAACTTTTTGACGGTAAGAAGGGCCGCCAGGAGCCGAAGACTCAGCGCCAACCTCCCGTCGGCTCTTGTCCGCAGCGCGCAGGCCAGCGCACCAGCGCACCGTGCCCCCAGGCTGGCGGCAGAGGAGCAGGTTCAGTTCGCTGCCACGAGGGCGGCCTCGTCGGCGGCCCGATCGGCGCGGCCGGCCCTGGCCCTGGCCCAGTTGGCCAGCCGGAAAGCCACCCCGAGAAAGGGCAGCAGCCAAAACAGAGCCAGCAGCGCGTTTGCTTCCACATACTGTGGAAGTCTTCGCCAGATCCCTCCCTGTGGGCCTCCTGCTGGGACCTGGCTGAGGCCTTGGGACCCTTTTCGCCGTGGGCCGGGAGTCCCGTCGGATGTCCTAGTTTGGGACAGGTTAGTGGCGGCCCCTGCCCCTTCTGTGCTGATCTGCTCTCCTCCGCCCTCTCTTGTCCTTGCTCTTTGTGCTAGGTTCGGCTGCTACTTTGTCTTGGCGTTAGGTTCCAACCTGGGAGGGCCAGAGCAAGCCCACGAACCATTTACGATGCTGCTCTACAGCGTAGTCCCCTCCTCGAAGGCCCCTACAGGTGCTTACGGCAGGTAGCGCCCGCTTGAATGACGATCCCCCCATGGACTGGTCATTCAGGCCAGCGCCTCGTTTTGAAAGCGAATCGCCCAACCCTTGAGATCATTCTGCCAGTGTGTTTCGTACAGTTGTAATAATGCACTTTGCGTTCGGAGTATTATCATCGTGCTTGGTGACAGCAAGCAGAGTGGAGCACAGGTTCCAGCGCTAGCCAGCTTCTGCGAAGGAGCTGCCCTTCGTCCGCGCAATCTCTGCACGTCAGCATAGTTCCAAGGCTGTGCAGACCTCAAGCGGAAGCCCGTTTTGTGAAAGAGAGCCGCCCCTCGAATGTGAATTTGGAGAGCGTCCCGAGCGAGAGGTCCGCTTCTACCAGCAGTCGCCGTCCATCCTTGTAGCCGATGCGCACCGCGGTTGCCCCGGGATTGTCCAACGGTTGCCCCAACATCGTTACGTGGTTGTGTTGTTGTTTGTTTAGATGGTTGTGCCAATGGTTATCTCGACGTTTGTCTCGTTCCGTGGTTGCTTTGCCGTTGTCTTGCGGTTGCCCCGAGTTTGTTTCGCTCTTTGTAGACATGTATGTTCCGATGGTTGTCCCACGGTTGGTATGTGGTTGTGGCGTGTGGTTGTTTTGCTGGTAGTTTCAATTCTTGTTCCGATTAGTGTTCCGATGGTTTCCCCGTGGTTGTTCTGTGATTGCCACGATGGTTGCTGCATGCATTGGTCGAGCTGTCGGTGGTGGGATCCAGGAATCGGTAGGGATATCGACAGATAGCTCACGGAGCGATGGTGGCACGGGATGGCGCGGAGTGCGCGCCAAGGCGATCGGCGGCCCAGCGCAGGGCAGGCCGAGAGTGGGCGAAGTGGTCCGCCGACAATGCCGTCAGGCGGCTCTCGGGCGAGCTGGCCAAGACCCGATTTCGCCTGGAGGCCGCGGAGGAGGCCCTGTGCGCTGTCATCGGCGACGGCGATGTTGGGCAGCGACTGCAGGCGATGCTCCCCGCGCTGCAGGCCAAGCTTGGGGGTAGGTCCCCCACATGGCTCGAGCGCCTGCGGCGTAATGTCGCCGTCCACGCTGAGGCGCAGGGCGTTGACATCGTGCCGGCGAGAGCGGCGGAGCTGCGCTGTGCCCAGCGGGGGCCCGGGCTGGAGGGGCGCGCGGCGCCCAGGCGCGAGGCCGAGTAGGCTGCCGCTGGGGCGATGCGGGCGGAGGCGCCCTCCCTTTTTCCTGCCGGCCTCCTTGGTGCTGTCACGCCCGACCTCGCGCCTGAAGGAGTCGGCCGAGATGGTGGCGTCCGAGCTGCGCGGGCGCGGCGCCACCGCGCGGCAGTCGCCGTGAGCTTCAGGGACTTCGTCGACGCTATCGCGGAGGACGACAGCGAGCAGCTGGAGCCTCTGGATGGCAGGCCGCGGGTGCGGTTGCCTAGGGAGCTCAGGCGCCTGCGGAAACGCCTCCTTCTATTGGGGCCAGCAGCGGTCCTTGGGGAGCCCAGACAGGGGCAGACCCTAAAGGAGGGCAGCGGACCTTGGCGCGAGGCCGCAGACATGCGGGTGGCCGAAGCCCTTGACCAGGTCCAGCCTCCACCCTGGGCCGCGGACGCGCGGGTGGCCGAATCCCTAGGGGGGAGAGGCCCCTCGTCGGCGTCGGGGCGCGGAGACGTCCTCGGGGGGCCCGCTGCTGGGCAGACCCAGAAGGGGGGCGGGGAGCTCTGGAGCAAGGCCGCAGACGTACGGGTGGCCGAAACCCTTGACCGAGCTCAGCCCCATTCCAGGGCCACGGACGCGCGGGTGGTCTAAGCCCTTGGGATGAGGGCCCCCTCCCAGCGGCTGGCGTCGGGACGCGGAAGCGTCCTTGGGGAGCCCAGACAGGGGCAGACCCTACAGGGAGGGGGAGGCGAGCTCGTGCTTGAGGCCGCAGACGTGCGGGTGGGCGTTTCCCTCGACCGAGCTCAGCCTCCGCTCAGGGCCACGGACGCGTGGGTGGTCGAGCCCCCTGAGCCGAGCGCCCCCTCCCAGGCGCTGGAGGACCAGAAGGGCATGCACAAGCGCAAGTTCGGCCTGGACCTGGACGAAGACAGGGGGGCCAGTGCAAGCGCGAGGGCGGCCTGGGCCTAGGCGCGAACTTGTGCGCGTGCGAGGACTGGTCGGAGTGCGGCGGCCTTGGCGGCGGCAGGCTTCCTGTCGGCGCGCGAGCTCCTGGAGGCGAGGGCCGCCTCTCGGACCTCCCTCGCCGCGGCCAGCATCCTCCTGGGGGTCCCACTCGAGGCCCCGCACCAGCTCGCGGGCGTCGCGGGCTGAGTCGCCGTGACTGCTCGGGTGTCGTTTTCCGCCTGCTTCGGCTGGGGCGGGGGGTGGCTTCTCGGCACTCAGGCGAATCTGCGTGCGTGCCTTGGGCACGAGACCGTGCGTTGCCTACGCAGGGCCAGAGGGACACGCATCTGTCCAAGGGGCAGTACGTGCTGGGAGCTCCTGACCTCTTTAGACGCGTGGATCATCGTCACCATCATCATTATCATCATCATAATCATCATCATCATCATCATCATCATCATCATCATCAACACCAACATCAACATCATCATCATTATCTGGCTGATAGTCGTATCGGTAAGGGTCGTGTGCGTACATGCATATGTATACGTATATGCATATATATATATATATAACATATTTACATACAGGTTATAAGGCAGGCGGGCGGTCCGCGCGATCTCAACTCGGTGTTTCGCGCTCTCTGGTCGGGGCCTCTGGTCCTGGCTCGTGGCCTCTGGTCGCGGTCTCTGGGCGCGGTCTCTGCGTGGTCTCCCCGGCGGCCCCAACAAACAATGACGATCGAAGGTCCCGTCACGGCCACACGCAGTCAGACGCCTTCCCTATGGTGCCCTTGCGGCCTGGCATCTCGGCCCATCCTTGGCCCTGCGATCTTACACGCCGGTCGTTGGAAGTGGGTGTTGCTGGATTCCCAGGTCCCAATCGATTGCAAGCGCCTTCTTGCTTCAGGAATCGATATACTCTGGCTGTGCTTTGTTCTGCTCTGGGAGGGCCCGAACCCAATCTACTTAATCCGCCTTCCTGCTTCAGGAATCGATATGCTGTTGCTGTGTTTTGTTATTCTCTGGGAGGACCTGAGCCCAATCTACTTGATCCGCCTTCCTGCTTCACGACTCGACGTGCTCTGGCTGTAAATTGTCACATTATTTGGGAGGGCATAGCTGCTTACTCCGCCTTCCTACTTGATGCCTCTGCCTGCTTCTTCCGACCGACGTATGCAGCCATGGGCCGCGGGCTGTCGACGTTGGCGTCAGCTTGGGCGTCATGGCCTTTCCTTGGCATCGCTCGGACGCGTGCATGTGTCCTTCGGCGGGGACCATCGAGGAACATCCTTGATCATTTGGCGGAGAAAACCACGCACGACACCGAAAAAAAAACACAGGGAGTGGACGTCCGAGCGATGGCCAGCTTCAGAGGCAGCGATCGGGGAGGGGATCGGCTTAGAGTTAAGTCGGACAGTTAAACATATAGCCTGGGGATTATTTTTCGAGTATTTTCTGGCATTGTGGGCGAATTTCTTTGTATACATATATATATATATATATATATACACATATATATATATATATATATATATATTATATATATATATATCGTCCAGATTCCCCATGTAGGGGGACACGCCCGACTTAAATGTAGAGGGGAGCGCATCGACCCCCAAACGCCCACTCATCGCAGATAGGGGGCCCGGCAGCCCACCCCTCCCGGGAGCCCTGCGGCTTCGCTCATCGGGGGTGTTTTTTTGTTGTTGCTGTGTCGGCGAGGCGCTGCCGATGCGAGCTCAGTGTCTTCCCTCCTGGGCTGGTCCCCCCCTCCCTCCTCCCCCCTCCCTCCCTCCCTCCCTCCTCCCTCCTCCCCCCTCCCCCCTCCTCCCCCCCCTCCTCCTTCTCCCTCCTCCCTCCTCCCGAGCGTTTCCCTGGTCCCCAGGCGCCCGCCGATCTGATTGTTTTGTCGATCCGCGGCCCGCCCCTCAGAGGTCCCGACCCCTTCCCCCGGGGTGCTTTCTCTCCCGGGATCCGGTTTTGATGGCCCCTGGGGCCTGACAACAGCCGCCGAGGGCCGACGTCTAGGACAAGAGCGCCCTCTGGAACACAAAGGTGTCGCCTGAGACCTGGGTCCACATCGCGCATCCTCATGATCTGGTCGCACTGTAGCTGCTCGGTGAGGCGATCGGGCGTAAAGGTGTCCATGGCCCAAGGTGTCGCCAGGATCCCTGAGGAGGCCCAGATGGCGTCCAGAGAACCTCTCACGAGGCCCAGAGGGCCCCAAGGGGGTTCCAACACGGCGCGAAGAGCTGGCGACACCCCTCGACCTGCACCTTCCGCACCTGCCGCGCGGCAGGTGCTGCGCTGCCGCGGCCGCCACCGCGGCCGCCGCTTTGGCCCACCGTCGAGCCCGCATCGCGGCGGCACCTTCCGCACGGAAGGTGCGGAAGGTGCAGGTCGAGGGTCCTGGGCAACGCCTGACATCCGCCAGCATGAGTTTGTTTAACCCGCGGCCCCCGCGAGGTCCCGGCCGCTTGCCCGGGGCAGTCGTCCGCCCGCGGATCTTCTTGCTGATGGACCCTGGGCGCGAAGACGGCCCCCGAGGGCCGAAATTGAAGAAGGGACGCCGGGGTTGAGCACAACCCGCGTCGTCGGAGATCTGGGACTACAGTCGGGGCCCTGAAGAAGGAACCCTTTTCGTTGGGGAGGGGCTACGTGTTCCGTAAGTGTTTCGCAGCTTGCCTGGGATTCTCCTCAGGTTGTCGATACGAAATCGAAGTTCAACCTATGGAAAATAGGGGCCTCGTTCCTTGTTTAGGGTTCCTTAAGGTCAATGCCTCGACTGTAGCCGCCGCGGCGGGCCTGCCGCAGCCGGGGGCGCGAATGGGGCGGAGGGGGGCGAGAGGGCTGCGGCGCCCGCCGCGGGGCGGGCTCCGGGGCGGCCGGCACCATGGCCGCGGGGGGCGAAACAGTCGAGTAGTGGATCGACTACAGAATCGGTTTACCCCGAAATTCGATTTCTGTCGAATCCGTGTATAGGTTCGCGTCGTGTCGACCGGCGGCGACCCCGCCGCCGACGTTCAACTTTGAATGCCGACGGCGGCCCAGAATCGGTCGATGTTGAACGATCGGACGTTGCGGAGACGGCCGATCGTTCAAGGTTGAACGATCCAGCGCGGTGTCGGGAACCAACGCCGGGGTCGACACGACACGAACCTGCAGTAAAATGATACGTACTTTCGCTGTAGATTCGACGAGGGAGTCAATTTAGGGGTAAACCGATTCTGTAGTCGTTCCCCTACTCGAAAAAGGCGAAAAGGGGCGGGCGTCCTCGCCTTTAACTACCTTCTCGCGCTTCGCGCGAGGGCGGCGAGGCGTCGTACCGCCTGCCGCCATCAGCACCCACTGGGGCTCCGTGCCGGAAAAATCGCTGGGGCCTCCTGGGGGGGGGGGCTCCTCGAGAAAGAGGGCGGGCGGCAGGGCGAGGGCCTGGCCGCGGCTCGGGGCCAGAGGGCGCTTCGCCCCCGGCCGTGCCGCCTGCTGTCTCATGGGTGTCTTCTGGTGCCCCCCTCGGTGTCCCCCTCGGTGTGCCCCTCGGTGTGCCCCTCGGTGCCCCCCTCGGTGCCCCCTCGGTGTCCCCCTCGGTGTCCCGTCCCTCGGTGTCGTCTTTTGGTGCCCCCTCGGTGCCCCTCGGCGTCCCCCGGCCTCGGCGCCGCGCCTCGCGTCAGGCCGCCCCGCGGCGTGGGCTCGGGGCTGGCTGACGCGAGGCGTGTCGGACTGCTATAGCCCATTTGCGCCGGGCTGGCCGTGCTCCTCAGCAGCCGCGCGCGTCCCGCCCACGAGGTGGGGCACCATGATTTCGGGGGCGCCCGGCCCCTCCCGCGGCGCCCACTGCTCCAAGTCTGCAGGAGGTTCAGGGCATCGCGGCATCGCCAGGTCCAGGATTTGAGCAGCCTGCCTGCCCTCACCGCCCTCGGGAAAGGGTAGACTCAGAAGCAGTGCAGGCGAACATACGCTCGATCTCCTGTGCGAGGGAAGGTCATTGAGGGCATGTCTCGGAACAAAACATACGTGTTTAACCAGGTGGGCATCCTTTGCTCCGCGTTAAATGCTCATTCATTGCGTCCAGGCAGCTCTGCTTGAACTTTCGACCTGGCGGCCCTCTGGAACATATTGAAATTGTTGTGGGCGCCATCGCGAATACAATGTTGCTGCCGCAGGCGCCATCACCGCTGCCACCGTCGTCGTGATCTGCAGCGCACGCCGTCAATTCCATCCAGATGTGCGGAAGACATGGGCTGTCCTGAAATGCAAGCGCACATCTGCGATGCTGAGAGTGCGCCCAGTATTTGGTAACAAACATTCTTGGCTCAACATACCAGCACATCGAGTTCAGACAGTCGGACTCATCAACAACATCTCAAGCCGTTGCGGCCATGGCATATGAGGATGGCTCCGGCTACATTGACGGACCCGATGAGGAATGCGACGAACACGTCGAAGAAGACGTTGGCCATGCCAACAACGAGTACGAGGAGCTGACCGTCGTCCAGGAGTGGTTGAGCAGACCAGGACCAGATTGGGCTCATGTTGTGGATGTCAGTCGCGGGCTTTCTAAGCCAGAGCTGGGGAAGCTGCTCCACAGACATCTCGAAGACGTGTGCGTGACAGGCTATTTGTCTGTGATGTCCTCCGCCGACGTGGGCGACAAGGTGGCGCGCGCTCACGTTGTTGTCCAGGACGGGCCTGAGTTCCTCAAGAATCGCCACGTGCGCATCTACACAATGCCACATCGTAATCGTGCCAGGCAGGGCGATAAGGTATGGGTGAAGATCCTGTGTTCTGAGGTCGATTCTTGCGCGGACGAGGATGGCGAACACTGGGACCCGTTGCGCTGTGCGTGCATCTTCGGCACAGTTGTCCGAGCATCGAGACGCCTTGATCGCAACGAGTATGTGTGCCGCATGGCGCAGGTGCAGTGGCGGCGGGACCGCCAGATATTCTTGCCCTTCTCGCCAGAGATACCCGCACTGTGGGCTGAATGTGCCGCCGGGTCCGAGCAGGGAGATTCAGAAGACCGGCAGCTCTACCGTCTCTACAAGCTGCGCATTGTCGATTGGCCAGTGGGATCTCCACGACCTCAGGCAGAAGTCGTCCACTCGTGGGAGCAGCCGCGCGACCAAGCATCGTGCCTAGAGTCGTACCTCGAGGACCTTGGCGACATGTGGAAGTCGGCGCTCCCCCAGCCTACGGAGGCGCCTACCGACGCCTTCTCCAGCGGACGCATGGACCTCCTGAATCGCAACGTCTTCACCATCGATTGCGATGGTGCACGGATTCTCGATGACGCATTCGATTTCAACCAGGCAGAGCATACCGTCAGCGTGCACATAGCCGACGTTGCAGCTATCGTGGCCAGCAACTCCGAGGTGGATTGCGCAGCAGCGGAGCGCGGCTGCGCCTTGCATCTGCGCGACCACAGCGGTGAGCTGCGCTTCACCAGCCAGATGCTGCCAGATGGTATCCTCGAAGCGGCCAGCCTCAGCCCAGACGGGGCGCGCAGGGCCATCACTTTCGAGTTCCGAGTGGGCGGCGGGAGGATCACGGAGAAGAGGTTCTTCCGCTCCTGGGTGCGCTCGAGGGCGCAGCTGAGCTTCCGCCAGGCCACCGAGGCGCTCCGAGGCGGCGACGCCGGCGTGCCGGTGGACGTGCCGTGGCTCCGAGACACCATCAGGCGGCTGCACGACGTCACCGTGGCGCTCGAGGACGCGAGGGCCGCGGGGGACCCCGGCGTCCGCCTCCGCAGCACGGCCACCAAGGTGGGAGCCGACGACGAGCTCCCGGCTCAGAGGATCGTCGAGTTCTGGATGTCGCAGGTCAACGAGCTGGCCGGCGAGGAGCCAAGAATAGGAAGCGGCACAAACAGAGAGCTCCTGGCGCGCTCCAGCGCCGATATCCCAGATGTCCGCGCGGGCCTCCGCCAAGTTAAGCACGTGCGCGTGCGCTGACGTCGTTGTGTCTTCCCCCGGAGGAGCTCGGCCGAGCGGGGCGCGCGGGCTCGTGCGGCCTGGCGTTCCCGATCCCCGACGGTGCGCACTTCTCCAGGCTCGCGGCGACGTGCAGGCAGTCGACTGGGCGTAAGAGTGACCTTTCGCCGGAGTGGCCTTTGGTGTGGGCCCGGTGGGGTCCCCCGACCGCTGAGCGCGAGGAGGTGGCAGCGGCTGGCGCGCCAGGGTCTGGCCGCCTCGAGTCCTCCGTTGAGTCGCGCACCAGAGGTCGCTCTTCAGGCGGCCCAGATTAGCAGGTCGTCCCTGCCAGATCCAGGGTACCCTCGTGTCCCGTGCCCTCTCGCGCGCCCTCTCGCGTGTCCTGTGCCCCGTGCCCTCGGAAGGATCCTGTGTCCTCTCGCGTGCCCTGTCGAGGAGGAGGAGGGGGATGAGGAGGAGGAGGAGGAGGAGGAGGAGGAGGAGGAGGAGGAGGAGGAGGAGGAGAAGGAGGAAGCCGACTGTTGCTTCGGGCCGCTCCATGCGCGTCGCCGAAGGCAGGCGCTGCTGGACGGCGCCGGGCGCGACGCCGAGGGCGCGGGCGCCCTCGCCTCGGGCCTGCGCGCCTCCGCGGCGCGGTGCCGCGGCCACCTCGCAGATGCCCTGTCCCACGTGATGCGCCGCCGCGGCGGCTCGGGCCAGGGCGGGTGGGGTGGCGCGGCCGCGCGGGCGGGCCTCTCCAGGCAGCAGCGTGAGGCTCAGGGGGGGGGGGGAATGGAGGAGGAGGAGGAGAGGGAGGAGGAGGAGGAGGAGGAGGAGGAGGAGGCGGAGGAGGAGGAGGAGGAGGAGGAGGCTCCTCCTCCTCCTCCTCCTCCTCCTCGTCCTCCTCCTCCTCCTCCTCCTCCTCCTCCTCGTCCTCGTCGTCGTCGTCGTCGTCGTCGTCGTCCTTCTCCACCTGCTCGTGCTGGAGAGCTCTCGCCGCCATGGCTGGGTTCTCCTCGAAGGTCTGGTCGGAACGCACCCCGGGGAGAGGTCCAGGGCGCAGCGGTATCGGTGCCTCCTCCGTCGACTCCAGAGGCGGCAGGGGCGCTGCTCCCCATGATATACGCGCACACCCCGGCGCCGTTGTACTGGGCCACCGCGCCAGGCTCGGGGGCCCCCAAACGGGGTGGTAACCACACCCTGTGGTGGGTCGGTGGGGATTCGGGGTCACCGCACGGTTTTGGGACTTTGGTCGTCCTCCGAGGATGTCTCGGGCGACTGGGGCATCCAGGCCCTGGATGCCCCAGTCGCCCGAGACATCCACACGGTTCTGGGACCCTGGATTCCAGGGTCCTAGAAACGTGTGGTGACGGACCCTGCGGTGAGGTCTCTGGGGATTTCGAGGTCACCGCTGGGTCTGTCACCACACGGTTTTGGGACCCCCAACAGGCCGGGCGTGGCCAGAGCAGTGGCCGATCCTGCACGGAGAGCGGTACTTCCAGGTGGGCGACGCAGGGAAACGGGTTCGTTTTCACCGGCACCGGCACGTCCCGCTTAAGGTCGCGCGTAAGCGCCCTCGTTTCTAATGTGGCGTGCCGCGCTGGCGGACCGCAAGCCACCGCGTAAGGTCGCTATGCCATCTCGCGCAACACCCGTTTCTTTTCGTCGTTCAGGTGACGTCACCATTGCGACGATGGGTTGATTTGCTTGGGCAGCGCTTGCTGTTTGGCTGCCAGGCCACACTGGAGGGCTTGAGCGACAAGCTCGGCCACTACAACGAGATGGCGCGGCTGTCCAGGAAAGCCAGGGTCGAGTACCAGATGCTCTCGCTATCCATTTCTCTCTCACAAGCGGAACGCGTCTTTCCCTGCGTGATTGGCAGCTTGAGTTCATCCTCCGTGCAACTCATGTTTCCTGCCGTGCCCGAGATGCCCAGGCCGCTCACGATACCGCTGGGCGTCCTGCAGAGCGAGTGCGTTGCTGTCCGACACGACCCCGACGCTGGCAGAGCTACGCTGACGAGGTTCCCAGGCGAAGACTCGGTGGACCTGGTGCCCTTCAGCACGGCCGTCCAGGTCCAGGTCGGGGTCAACCAGTCCGGCCCCGTCCTGCTGGGCAGGCTGGCGGCCGTGGCCCTGGAGGTGCCCCTGCCGGGCGGCCCGCTGCGGCATGCCGTGCTGCCCCGCCAGTTCCCCGAGGTCTTCGGGCCTCCCCCGGATCTGCGCCGCATGCCGAGGGTGGGCGCCGATGCCGCCGAGTGGACCCGGGTGTGGCACCTGGCGAGGGCGGCGCAAGTCTGCGCGGGGGCCCTCGTGCCGCGGGAGCGGGTATCGAAGGCGCCTGCGGCGAGCCTCCGCCGCCACCACGCCCTCGGGGAAGCGCCGGCGTGGTGGGCCATCGAGCGAGGGTGCGGCCACGCGCAGCGGACTGCGTGCTCCCCCAGCGCTCGGGGAAGGCGCCTGGGGAGTTCTGGGGAGGGGCCCTCTGACTCTTTGGTCCCTCTTGGGCCGCTTTTGGCGCCCCGTGGGCCTTCTTGAGGGCCTCCGGGGGCTCTCCGGGGCCCTCCTGCGCTGTCTCGGGGTGGTCTCGGGTCATCTGGCGGCTTCGAAGACCGCTCGGGGGGGCCTATCTGGAGCGTCTCTTGGGGACCTCTCGGAGCTCTCAGGGGGCCATCTTGGGCCTCTAGTGTGTGGTCTTGGGGCCGTGTTTGGGCCGTGTTGGGGCCGCTGTCTTGGTGCCCTCCAGGGGGTCTCTTTGGTCATCTTGGAGCGGCCTTGGGGGCCTCTTGGGCCGCCTTGGGCTGTGGGAAGCCAGAGAAGGCAGGAACGCTGAAACGGTTTTCAAAAACCCAGCGGGAATCAATACGTTTGGCCTCCTGTGGGCCTCCAGGAGGTCATCTTGAAGGCCTCTTGGAACGTCTTGGGGGCCCCGTGTGAAGTCTTGAGGCAGTCTTGGGCCGTCTTGGAGGCATCATGGGCTCTTGGGGTAATACTGTAAATTTGTCCATCTCGGAGGCTATCTTGAGGGTCTTGGAGGCCATCTTGGGCCGTCTTGGAGGCCCTCTTGGAGCCATCTTGGACGGAGAACCCACGGGGTGCACTTTTTCTGGGGCCTTCGGCGCCCAGCACCCCTCCGTCAGGCGATGGGGGCGTCGCATCGAAGACGCCTGCGGGGAACCACCGCCGCCCCCTGCTTCTTGGAAGCGCCTACGTGGCCAAACGTTGGGCCAAAGTCTGGCCAAGCTAAGTTATTGGACTGTTGTGATTCCCCCCAGCCGTCGTGAGAATTCTTGGTGAAACATTTGGGGCGGAGGGGAGGAGGAGGCAGACTGGGTGCGTGCGCCACATCTGACACCATGCCTATCCCACCCATCCCGTCCAATTGTTCTGATGTCAGTCTTGCTATCCGCCGACGGGGGTCCTAGCGTACCTAGATGTCCCACATACTCCTCTCGTGGGATGCATTATCAGCAAGGCAGCTGTACGCATTGAGGGAGAATGAGGAGGAGGAGGAGGAGGAGGAGGAGGAAGAGGAGGCGCAGGAGCAGGAGGATGAGCAGGAGGAATGAAAGAACGAATGTCGTTCGTGGTCCAAAATGTGTCTCTGCTAGCTTGCTGTGCACTAGAGTGTGCATTGTAACAACGAGCGGACATGAGGAGGAAGGGGAGATGAGGACAAACGCTACAAAGCTTGGCACTTGGAGCCCGCCCAACCCAACCCACAGGAGGATGAGGAAGGAGGAGGAGGATCAGCAGCAGCAGCAGCAGCAGCAGCAGCAGCAGCAGGAGCAGGACAAGGAGGAACAGGAGGAGCAGGAAGACGAGGGGAAGGCGGAGAAGGGGAAAGGCTTGGGGCGACAACGACGAGGGCCGACTCGTGTCCCGCAACGTCGCCAGGGCTCGGGCGAGAGCCATTCTGAACGATGGGAGCCAAGCGCCGATCGTGAAAGGAGGCCAGCGCTGCAGCGGGAACACCGTCTTGACAACCCACAGGGCCTTTTGGTGCCTCTTAGGGGGTATCGGAGATGCCTCTTGGGCAGGTGTTGGGACAAGGAAGGCTAGGGGGCACCTGGCCTGGCGCCTTTTCGAAGTAGGCCGAAAAGGTCCCTGGCTGGACTGGCTGCACCATTAGCAGACACTTCCCTGGCACCTCCTGCTATACGAATTCTCTGTTATGTTAGAAGGTTCGCCGAATATGGAAGTGGACGGGGTGGTTCCCAGCGGGATGCCTGGCGCAATCGCAACTCATGGCAGAGCCATTGGGTGGAGCGATCGATGACGCAACCCGTGGCAGACCCACTGGGCCAGTATGGAAGTTGACGATGCTATTTGCAAGCGGGGCGTCTGCCGCAGCCTATGGTGCATCCCATGGCAGACGCAGTGGCTGGCGCAGCCTATCGCAGACCCACTGGGCACACCGAGCACAGAAACGGACGAGTTGGTTGCACGTGGCTGTCTGGCGCATCCTACGGCTGGCGAAGCCCATGGTGCAACCTCCGGCAGGCCCAGTGGGCACACCGGTTATGGAAACGGACGCGTCGACTGCCCACGGGGTGTGCCGCGCAACCCTTGGCGCAACCCGTGGCGCAACCTATGGCAGGCACGCTCGGTGGCGCAACCCGTGGCAGATCCACTTGCCCCATTCAATATGGGCACGCACGATTTGGTAACCTCAGGGATGCTCGACGCATCCGATGGCCGACCCACTGGGCACACCGAGTAGCCAAACTGACGAGTTGGTTGACCGCGATGTGCTTGGCGCAACCTGCAGCGCAACCTACGGCAGTCACGCTGGGTCGCACAATCAATCGCGGAATTCCTGGTCCACCCAATGGGCACGCCGAATGTGTAAGCGAGCAGGTCGGTTGCATGCAGGGTGTGTGGCGCAACCTCTGTCGCAACCGGCGGCGTATACATCGGGCACACAGGAGCTACCGTGTTAGTTTCCTGTGGGGCGTATGGCGCAGCCTACGGCACATTATGTGCCCGACTGATGGCGCAGCCTGCAGCACAGCCGCAGCACTGTGAGTACGGACACTTGCGATTGGGTTGCCCAGGTGGGGGGGGAGCTGTCGCAACTTTTTGCGCAACCTATGGAAGACCCAGTGGGTGACGCAACTTATGTGACGCCTATGGCCTACGGCACACGGACGTTTTGATGGCCCATGGCCTATGGCATATTTGCTTTGAAGCCTATGAAGCTTATAGCCTATGCCATACCCGTTGTCTGGCGCAACCTGTGGCGCAACATATGTCAGACCCACTGGGGTACGCACGAGACCTCTGGCGCAACCTATGGCAGACCCATTGTATGTGACGGTTTTTAGAACGGCCGGATGATCGGATTGTTTGCGGGGTGTCTGTTGCAACCTACATAACAACCCATGGCAGACCTGTTGGGCACACCAGGGATGGACACAGACGGTGCCGCTGCCCGCTTGGAGCCTTGGGTTTTTTTTATTACGAGTAAGGAAGCGAACGATTCAGTTGCCAGCGGGGTGTCTGGCGCAACTTATGGCGCAGCCTATGGCATACCCACTGAGTGCGTGACCTCTGGCGCAACCTATGGCGGACCCATTTCTTACGTCGGGTAAGGGGACGGGCGACTCAGCTGCTCGCGGGGTGCCTGGCACAACCCGTGTCGCAACGTACGGTGCACCCGCTAAGGCATCGCCCGCTGTGACTGCCCGCGGGTGTGTTTGCTGCAGCCCATGGCGCGAACTGAATCGCACCCAGTCGGGGTTTTGACGATGTCTCCGCGGGGCGCTGGCACAAGCTACGGCGCACCTGCCGGGGCAGCGGGCGATCTGAATTGCTCACGGGGTGCTGAGCAGCTTGCGGCTCAACCTGTTGCACATGTTGGTTGGCGCCCCTTTGCGATTCGGCTTGCTCTCTGGCCGCCGATGACGTGGCCCACTGCGCACACGCTGGCGGGCAGTTGGATGTTCGGCCGCCGAGGGCGCAATCTATTGCGCACCCTCTAGCGGCAGTGAAATGTTCGGCCGCCGAGGGCGCAACTTGTGGCGCACCCGCTAGCAGGCATATTGATTGTGGGCTGCATGGCGCATCGCCACGGCGCAAGCCATGGATCGCGCAACCAGCGCGGCCAGTGGCGCAGCCCATGGCTGGCGCAGCCTGTGGAGCAGCCCGTCGGCGGCGGAAGCCATGGCGGACTCCAGTGGCGGACCTTCTGGGAGGTTCCACGGGCCTGCGCCCGATGCATGCTCGCCGCTGTGGGGCCGGCGGCGCGGCCGAAGCGGCGAGGCGCCCTGTGATTCCACAGTGTCTTGGCTTCCGGAAGGCGCGCGCAGCACGCCCCGAGGCCAGGCGCGCCCGAGCGTTGCCGCCAGTCTGAGCCCTTGAGCGTCCCACATCATGCCTGCGATCGGTCACGAGTGTAGGAGCCTCGGGGCACCCCACTGCGTCGTGGCGTGCTCGAAGCACGCCGGCGGATCCCCGCCCTATTTTCACAGCATGACGTGCGACGCGGAGGCCGTGTCGTGGGCTCGCCGAGGAGACGCCGAGACGATGCACGCCACGGTGCTGGGAACTTACCGCGGCCTGGCGGGGCTCGTCAGACTCCGCGAGGGGCACCTCGCCATAGCACAGGTCCGCGGCTCCCAGGACAGGCGCTGGACGGGCTACGGCCGCATCACGGACTTCGGCGGCGAGCGGGGGGGGGGGAAGGGAGAAGGAGAAGGCCTTCTCAGAAGGCGGCGGGCCTTCTCGGAAGCCCTCGCGCCTTCTGAGAAGTGCTCTGCGTCTTCGGGGAAGGCCCCGGGAAGCTCCTTCTCAGAAGGCTTGGGGGGGGGGCTCCCGAGCCTTCGGCGCAGGCCCGCCCCTTTTCGCACTCCCCCCCCGGGCGCGCCGCCCGAGGACGTGGAGGAGAGAGAGGAGCTGCGGAGGAGGACGCAGCTGTGCGAGTGGGTCCTCCGGGGGCAGCCCTGCCGGCGGCCCCCCGGCGACTGCTGGTTCGCGCACGGGGACGCCGAGCTGGCGCCGCGGCGCGTGCGGGTGATCGTGGAGCTCGGCGCCAGCTCCTCCGCGGCGATGCCCCGCTGGGCGAGCCGGAACGGCGCCCGGGTGGAGCTGGAGCTCGTGCGGGTGACGGAGCACGAGCGGCAGAGCCTGGACGACCTCGCGCGGCGGGTGCACGGCGCGCTGACGAGGCAGGTGCCCGCCCTCGTGCAGGGGCTGCTCTTCCCCCGCCAGGCCCGGGCCGTGCGGCAAGGGCCGCGGCGCGAGGGCGACGCGCCGCCCGACGGCCCGCCCCGCGGGGCGCGGGGGGGCCGCCCGCCGTACGCGGAGGGGCTGCCGGCCCTCAACGACTTCCAGGAGCGGGGCTCGAGACCCAGACCCCCTCGAGTTATGAAAAAATCACGACGGGAGGTTTTTCGCCATTTTCGGCCTCTGGGGGGCCTTACCGGCCCTCGGGACCGTCGAAAAACGACTCAGGACGAAGAACCGGTCCCGGGGGATGGGTCCAGACCGCTGGGGGTCGACGTCATGAAAAATTCATGACGTCGGGGGTCTGGGGAGACGTCAAGCAGTGGCGAAGCGTCCTGGCGTGCCGATGGTCCCCTACCAAGCAATGTTCTCGGCACCTCTGTTGTGGTTCCCACGGCACGTTCTGGGAGCACTTCTGGTTGGGACGGTCTTGTTCGATCACATGGGGCTTGATGTTCTAAGAGCATTGCTCTTGTTCTTCGAGCATGTTTGGGGTTCTAAGAACATGTCGTGGTAGGACTATAGGAATGCCGGGACGGTCTGTCCCTGCTCAAAGACGGGGGTCGTCGCAGACGGGGGTCGGCCAGAGCGCCGGCTCCTGGCGGGACCCTGCGGGGCCAGGGCTGCCTCGGCCCAGGCCGTCGGGTGCAGGACCCATCCCGAAGGGCCTCGCAGGCTCCTGCGGAGCCCGCCGCGCCCCGCCCGACAGGAGCGCGCCAGGGCCATGGCGCTGCGCGAGCCGCTGTGCTACGTGCAGGGGCCCCCCGGCACGGGCAAGAGCACCACGGCCGCCCACCTGATCTGCAGCCTCATGGAGGAGGGCCCGGCCGCGTGGCCGGCGAGGGCCGGCGCCCGGCTCCTGGTGTGCGCCCCGTCCAACAAGGCGTGCGACAGGCTGCTCCAGCTGGTGTCCGGCTCTCCCGGGGCGGGGAGCCCTCCCAGAGATCCAGCGCATGGAAGACGTCACGACGGCGGTTTCTCGTAAATTTCGGCCCCTATAGCAGGGGCCCTCACGGGGCCCCGGGGCCGTCAAAAAACGACTCGGGATGCAAATCCGGTGCTGGGGAATGGGTCGAGACTTCCGGGGACCGCGCATTGAAAAAATCACGACGTCGGATCTCTGGGCTGACATCCGAGGCGGGAATTTATACATGACCACCGCCTGGAGAGTCAGTTTTCGGAGCCTCGGCAGGCGGTGGATATGGACGTATTCGGGCCCCCGGGGGCCGAACTTTATCCATATGCACCGCCCGCTGGGGCACCAGGACGTCGGTTCCAGGCGGTGGATGTGGATAACTCCCCGCCTCGCATGACACGATCTCGCGCAGGGCGGGCGGTTTGGGGCCGTTTTCGGCCTCGGGGGGCCCTCGCCCGGGCCTCGGGGCCGTCAAGAAACCGCTCGGGATGACAGACCGGTCTGGAGGAGAGGGTCAGGACTTCCAGGGGCACCGTGCCGAAGAACAAAACAAAACGTCGCACGTCTGGGAGGCCAGCCCGACACCCCCAGAGGCCGCGGTGCGCCTCTGGCGGCCCCCCTCTCGTGCGAGGGGCGACGCCGTCCTGGCCCACAGGAGACAGGAGAGAGAGAGAGAGAGGCAGTCGAAGAGGGCTCCGAGAGAGCCCACGATGACCTCCAGAGAGCCCCGAGACAGTCCAAGGCCCTGGGATGCAGTCGTTGCAGTTCTTCCACGCCGGGCGTTCTCGCCCGTCTTCGGGCCCCGGGGCCATCCCAGATCGACACTTGCCTCGACAAGTGCAGCAGAAAGAGTCTATAGGGCCCGGGTCGTGAGTTTGCGCGATGTCGCACTTATTGGCAAAGTCTGATTTCAGGGTAAACAGCCCTGGGCGTTTACTACACCCTGAACAGCCCCGCCCTGCTCGACCCATTCCCTAGGTGCATTTGCCAGCGGGCTCCGCTTGTCGGGGTGCTTTGGTGAGGGATGGCGCTTCTGCCCTCCAGGCTCGGAGCTGCCTTCCCAGAAGAGGCTGGTGCGCATCTACGCGCACTCCATCGAGAGGATGTACTGGCCCGATCCGACGGCAGGGGAATTCGAGCAGCGCGACTTCAGCATCAGCCCAGAGCTTGAGCGCTTCGCTCTGCACAACCTCGTCCAGCAGGGCCATCGCGAGCTCTACCGCGACTTCGAGCAGGTCAACCGCGATCTGAAGGGCGTGGACGGCGATCTCAAAAGGCCGCAGCTCCCCAGCAAGCTGCGGGAGCTGGACGATAAGCTGCAGCAGCTGAAGGATACAAAGATGACGGCCATGAGGGAGCTGGCGGCGTCCGCAGACGTAGTGTTCTCGAAGGAGAAAGACGGCACAAAGATAAACTTCCGGAGCTCCCCGCGGATTCCTTGAATCGGCGCTGGACCCCATGGCGATGCCTCTGGCGCCTCCCCTGGCCTGCGCGCCAGGCAGGGGGTCCCAGCGACGATCCAAGAAATCCCGCGCGGAGCTCCGAAAATTCACGCTTGCGCAAGTTACTGCTTCTTCGATATTCGCGACCTGCGACGTCGCTGCACACCACCCAGTGCTGAAGAGGGCGGTGTTTGCGGCGCTGGTGATCGACGAGGCCGCGCAGGCGGGTGAGGCGGACCTGGCCGTGTGCTGCCTCTCCGCCGAGCAGAAGATCGTCTTGTTCGGGGACCACAACCAGCTCGGGCCAGTGATCACAGAGGTCTCGAAGATAAAAAATCTCAGAGGAGGAAACGGTACTGGTATCGCTGCTCGTCCTGGAGAGCCCTCGTCGCCACGACTGGGTTCGCTTCAAAATCTGGGTCAGACCCGCATAGTAAGGATGGGCAACCTTCCCAAGGGTACCCCTGCATCCTTCCCCTTCGGCCAATCCTTGGCCGCTTTCGCTGGCCGCGCCCCGCCCGAAAAGTATCGACATGACCTTCCAAGGCCCTTGCATCCTTTATCGCGCGTCCCAATTATACGGGTTGACTGTCTACATTTTCGGAGCTCCCCGCGGATATGCTGGATCGGCGCTGGGCCCCCAGGGCCACTGGCCCCGATCCAAGAAGTCCGCGCGGAGCTTGGAAAGCCTATGCTTGTGCAGTCTGCGCGGTGCCTCTGGAGGTCAGCATTTTCCCGACGTTTCGCAGCCTCGCCTCGACGTCGCTGTTCGAGAGGCTCGTGGGGCGGCGTCGTGGCGCCGGGGGGCGGGACGCGACGCGGGCTGGTGGCCAGCGCGGGGTTATACCCCACGTTACCCTGCTCAGGCAGTACCGCATGCACCCGAGCATCAGCGCTTTCCCGAACGGTGAGTTCTACGACGGGAAGCTGGTGGACGCGCCCGAGACAGTCCGGCGCCGTGGTCACCACTTCTCTTCAAGCCCAGACTCCCGCCTCGCAGTTGTGGACAATCAGACGCCGCATGGCAGTCTGGAGTTGACGCATGATGCCCAGGGCCAATTCGAGCTGGACATGAGCCTCTGCAACGAGGGCGAGGCCGAGCTGGCTGGGGACATAATCCACTGGCTGCTGGGACGAGGGGTGCAGCCGAGAGACATCGCCGTAGTGACGCCATACCGCGCCCAGGCGCTTCTTGTTAAGAACAAGCTGCTGGCCACGGTGGGTGATGGCCCAATCGCCGTAGGGACTGTCCACCTTCTGCAGGGCGAGGAGAGGGACTACGTAGTCCTGAGCCTGGTGATCGGGGGCAACATTAGTGGGGATCCGTTCAGGGGGATTTGCCTAAGAGGGATATGCTCAGGGGGAGGCTGAAAGCCCCCCCCGCACAGGAACGTGTCGATGTGCTTTTGGGGACGTATCGCCGACCTGTCGGCGATGTATCGCCGATCTGTCGGCGATGTATCACTGATTCCAGGTTGGTTTCCCCACCTGAGCAACGGAAGAAAACGGGATCGTCTTCACCGACATCGGCGCGCAAGCTGCCCGCGTAAGGTCGCGCGAAAGCGCCCTCGCCTCCATTGTGGCGTGCCTCGCTGGTGGCCCACGTAAGCCGCGGCGTAAGGTCGCTACAGCCAAGACGCTGAAATAAGGACCGCTTTGGGTTCGGAAGGGACTCGCTGTTCCTTAAGCTCTTCCATAGCTGTTCCTCTATCATT
>CAUYUJ010016246.1:105212-107712 GCA_963575745.1 Prorocentrum cordatum | reverse complement strand
CCAATGCCAACCAGAACGTGAATCCTGACGGCATCCCCAATCGGTGGCGGAGGCGCACAGTCAGCCCAGCGCCGAAAGGCCACCCCAAAAGGGCTGCGGGAGTGCGAGCACCAGAGGAACCCGAACGTGACCCAGTCGCTGTGTGTTCGGCGGCGGTCCAGTTCTGGAAGAAGATGGAAGGCACCTCTGGGCAGTACTACCTGCAGGCCGTGAATGAGTTGAAAGCAGTGAAGGCATCAATGTTGGCAGCCAAACCTTGGGATCAGCAGAGGAAATCCCTACACGATCAGCTCGAGGCCACCAAGAAGAAGCTGACCAGCGCCCAGCATGAATGTGACAAAACGTGTGAGGCCATTGTGAAGATGGCCAACGACTATGAGAAGCAGATCAAGACCGTAGCCGACCTCACGTCTGAGGTACAGCAGCTCGAGACCCAGCACAATGTGGCGGTCCAGCAGGCGCTCAAGGAGCATGCGTGCGAGGCCCCAAGTCTGGAGCCATTCATCTCCAGCCAGTTCCCGCCAGGGCTCGCACCATCCGCCGAGGTGCAGACGGCCGTTGCGCAGCTCGCGGCCAACCTGCACGTGGAGTGGCAAGCGGCGCAGGCGGTGCAGCATGCCCAGGCTGCGCAGGCCCAGCCCCACGGGGCCCAGGCGGTCCCAGGCGGCGGGCCAAGCCCGTCCGCCGACGCCCCAGCCCTGCCGCTGGAAGATGGCGGACCGCCCACGCCAGCGGGCCCTGGCGCAGCGGACGGCGCTGCAGGTGGTGCTGACATCAGCCCCGAGGAGGACGCAGCCTACGACGAGGAGGAGAAGGCCATGGAGGTCGAGGAGCTTAACGCCGAACAGAAGCGCCTCGCGGGCATCAAGCGCGCCGGTGAGGCCGCCGACCAGGTGCTGAACCTGCAAAGCCAGAACCTCCCGCAGTCCTCTCAGCAGCTGGAGAACACTGAGGCACTCCAGAAGAGCGCCAAGGCCTTGTGCGTCGCCGCAGCCAAGGGCAAGGGCGGCAAGGGCGATCCTGCGGACAAAACGTCTTGCGGGTAACACGGTCAGGTTCGCCACAATCAACGGCAGCTGCTGGAGATCGATCAGGCAGTTTCTCCAGTCTTCAGCAGCTGAGGCAGTGGACATCATCTGCTGCCAAGAGGTCAGAGTTTTAAAAGACGCGCTCCAATTTATAATACAGTGGTGCGAGCGCGCGGGGTGGCAGGCGATACTCTAACCAGCCGTGCTCAGTGACTCAGGGTACCCTGTCCAAGGTACAGGGATTTTGATTCGTGACGGGCATGACTTCGGAGTATCCAGGGTGCAACTTCCTGCAGGGGTCGCAGAATCACGTTGCACAGCAGTTTAACTTGAACTTCCAGGACACCGCCCTTTCGCACTAGCTTCGATCTACTGTCCGACGGGGTGGGCCTCAACAGATACAACTTAGAGATTCTAGCTGGGGTTGCAATGATTCAGGATCCGCACGGATACGCCGATCAAGTCGCCCACCATGCCGGGAGTAGGACTACCCAAGATCCGCTGGGTACCTGGAGCCGCTCGGGAGGTGGGGCCCAAGGCCACTTGGAGGAGTTTGTCGATCCCGATCAGATGGTAGAAAAACAAAGTGATGGATGTCATCCGCAAGGTTCATTCCAGGGAGGAGTTTTATATTTCGGAGATTCTGGTCAGCATCCAGCCACCGCCTCCAGAGCTCGAGGGCGCCGAGGAGTCTGCCCGTCTGCCTGCCAGTGTTAGGACTGCTCTAGGCGCCGCTGCTCAAGATCAGGACAACGGGGTGCTGGGCCCCAAGCTTGTCCTGAAGGTTTTCGAAGAGCTCGATGAATCAGTCGACCGAGCGCTGCAAGCTGAGGAGGCCAGGGGCCGTCAAAGTGAAACCACCGCCTGGCGCAACTGGGTCCAGGAGGCCATGTCCAAAGGGATTGGGTGGGCTCACCGCTGGTCCTCACAGCTCACCAGCTGGCAGCCCCAAAAAGTATGGCGCCCAGATCTGCAGACCTTTTCAGGACGGCCGTTTGAGCTGCTCCAGTCGGATGCCTCCCGCTTGGCAGGACTTTGGAAGGTCAAGTCGCAGAAGCAGAATTTTAACATGCCGTCGACCGAGCGTGACCGCTCGGAGCCCATGACGCCTGGCCAGATTCGTGCGGCAGCCAAAAGATTTCCGAAGCCAACAAGTCAAACCTGGGACGGATTTCACCCTCGTCATTTTGCTTCACGGAGTTACCGTGAGTTGGAGCAGGTTTGTAAGCTTTTGGCTGCCATTGAAGAGATTAGAGTATTTCAAACCGCTATCCGCAGTATTATCATTACCCTGATCGAGAAGCACAAAGCCGACACATCTGAGGGCCCATCCTACCGTGGCATCGGTCTCCTTCCCGCTCTCTGGAGGGTCTGGTCCAAGATCCGACAGGTGGAAGCTCGTCGTTGGGAGTGGGCCAACAAGAGGCCCTATCTGGCCCATCAGTCTGGTCGGGGCGCGCTAGAAGCTGTTT
>CAUYUJ010016246.1:27500-102500 GCA_963575745.1 Prorocentrum cordatum | reverse complement strand
GAAGCGGCTCGGGACGCAAGCTGCAGAGCCGGTCCCTAAGGAGGGGCCGAGGCCTCCAGGGGATCGACGCTGCGAGCCAAACAAAAAAAAACACGACGCCGGAGATCCTCGGGCGGGGCGGGAACTGCCGAGCGGGCGGCAATTGGGGGGGACCTAAATGGGGGGTGAAGGAATGGGCCCTAAAGGGGCACTTGAGAGCCCCTTTTGGGCCCCTGCTGTCTACCCATTTCTGCACCCCACATGTAGGTCACCCCCCATGACCACTCGCCCGAGATAGATCGTTCCAGAGCTGCGACGCTCTCGGGGCCTTCCGGTGTGCTCGGGAACGGCTGCGGCGCCCGATACATTCTTCAGACTGCCGTTCCGATCTTGCCCTGGCCCTGGCCCCAGACATCCTGCGATGTGTTTTCTTCCAGTCCGCGGCCCCAGCGCTCCCGACCCCTTCCCCGAGATAGTTTTGCGTCTCAGATCTCTCCTTGATGGCCCTGGGGCCCGCAGGCGGCCCCCAGAGGCCGAAACGAGGGACCAAGCGCCCAGGCTCTGGGAGCGCCCAGGTCCCGGCCTGCGTGGGCCGCCGGCAGCGCCTCTTCGAGGGGGAGGGGGGGCGGGGCGGGGCACGCTAGGCGGGGGGGGTCCCGGGGTGCCGCGCGAGGCCTCGCGGAAATCCTCCCAGCTCTGGGAGCGCCCAGGTCCTGGCCAGCGTGGGCCACTGGCAGCGCCTCTTCCGGCACGCCCGCGCCGCCGGCGCCGCCTACACCGCCGCCGGCGCGAGGGCGGAGCTGCAGCGGCCGCCGAGCGACGGGCCCGACCCCGACGGGGGCTCGGACGCGTCGGGCGGCGGCGCGCGGGGGGGCGGCGCCGCCAGCGGGTCCGAGGAGCCTCCGGGGGCGCGGCATCGAGGTCCGAGGGGCTCGAGGGCTCTCTCGGGCGTCGTCGGCGGCCCTCGGCCGTGCCCAGCCTCGGGGATGGCGCTCCGGCGGCGGCGCCCTGCCGCCGAGAGCGCTCGAGGGGTGCCCGGAGCGTCCCCGTGTCGGAGAGCCGAGCTGTGGCTCGGCAGCCAAGGCCCCCCTGTCCGTGCGAGGGTCTCTCCGTGCGGTGGGGCGGCCACGCCGCGTGGGGGGTCCGTGAGGGTGCGGGGTCGCCGCGCGGCGTTTTGGGGAGGCTCGGGTCGTGCTCTGAGGACGGTCTCCGTCATCATCATCGTCCTTCTCCTCCTCCTCCTCCTCCTCCTCCTCCTCCTCCTCCTCCCTCCTCCTCCTCCTCCCCTCCTCCTCCTCCTCCTCCTCCCTCTCCTCCTCCTCCTCCTCCTCCTCCTCCTCCTCCCTCCTCCTCCTCCTCCTCCTCCCCTCCTCCCCTCCCTTCCTCGAAGGTGCATGCCAGGGGTGTAAGTGCAAATGGCCTTCTCTCCTCCTCCTCCTCCTCCTGCTCCACCTCCTCCTCCTCCTCCTCCTCCTCCTCGTCCTCCTCCACCTCCTCCTCCTCCTCCTCCGGGGCCTCCGGGGTCCCAGAACCGTGCGGCGGCGGACCGCGTCCGAGGTCCCCTCAACTAGTTGTTGGTTGTCTCCTCGTCCATCGTCTTGGGCAGTTGCTCTGTCGGTTTGCGTGGTTGGATGCCACTGCCGGCTCCGTTGACCCAACGGCGCTCTGCACCGAGATTTGGAGCGATGTGTTGCCAATATCTGAATTGCCCATCGTCGAACAAAAAAACAAAACGTGCGGCGGCGGACCGCGCGGTGATGTCGTTGGGGGCTCCGATCGGTCACCACGCGGTCTGTCACCACACGGTTTTGGGACCCCCAAGTTTTTGTTTGGGGGGGAGGGGGTAGCCCAAGGCTTCCTGTCGCTCCAGAGGAGGGAAAGCTAATTACCAGTGCCGCTGCGCTTCCCCCGTCGCCACGGCTGGGTCTTAGCTGCCTCGATGCGCACGTCTCGATACGCAACACACGTGCTGTGCTCAAAACGTCCGGCTCAATACGCTGGCGTGTTGCTGAACGTATTGGACCTCGTTTTGGCGAGTGTATCGCGTCGGACCTGCGTGTTCAGCCTACGTGTTGAGCTCCGTAGCAATACGCTGCGTGCTGCGTGTTGCGTACCGGGGCAGCCAAGGGCCGGATGCTCCTCGAAGGGGTGGCCAGGAAGCCCCCCGGGAGAGCCATGGGCCGTGGAGCAGCGGCATAGCGGTATAGGCTGCCCCCCGCCTCCCCAGGCGTCCAGAAGTTTCGGGCCCTGGGGACCATCGCAGTCAGGAGGGAAAACAAAAAACACACAGACACAATGAATCGTCGATTCCCCAGAAAATATGGGAAGATATGGGAAGTGGGGGGAAAGATAAAAGCCCAGAACATATGGGACAATATGGGGAATCCTGTTATATTTGTGTTTATTTCTTTGTGTGTCCCAGGGCCCCTTCACACAGGTCGGCCCAGCTCGAAGGGTGCCGCGGAAAGATGGGGTCTGGGGCTCTACTCTGGTCGTGATTGCTCGCGGTGTTGTAGCTGTTGTTACAAGGTCGGACCTCAGGGTTGGGGCCAACACCAAAATCGGCGGCTGCCTCCACCGAGCGAAGACGATCCTCATCTCGGTGATGGTAGTGATATTGCGGCCCCTTAGGTCGCCAGAAGATACGACCAGCATCAACATCTAGGATCACCTTCCGATGGTGGAGGCGACCCTCTGCGTGGGTGTTTGTGCCAATCTCCAGGCCTCCAGAAACGGGCTCCCCCCACTTCCTCTCGGTGTGAAACAGATCACGGCGGGAGGTGCTCTGCCAGTCTTTTGGCTTCCACAGGGGGCCCTAGTCACCAGGCCCCGGGAACCGTAACAAAAAACGACTCTGAGGAGGAGGAGGAGGGGGAGGAGGAGGAGGAGGAGGAGGAGGAGGAGGAGGAGGAGGAGGAGGAGGAGGAGGAGGAGGAGGAGGAGGAGGAGGGGAGAGGAGGGAGGAGGGGGAGAGGGGGAGGAGGGAGGAGGAGGAGGAGGGGGGCACCCCTCCCCCCCCCCCCCCCCCCCCCAGTCATCGCCCTCTCAATATACCTCGCCCCCAATCCAGGCATCCACGTTTGGACACATCGCGACGTCGGAGGTCTGGCTCAGGGGGGGGGGGAGCAGATTCCGATCGGCCCCCGCGCGCCCGCCCACCGCCGGCGGGGGCCGGCGGAGCCTCCGCCGTCCTTGGTCCGGCCGTGCGGCAGAGAGTGGCATACGCACTGCTCATCTCTAATTCTTCGAGAGTTCTTCGGTTTTTTGGGGGCCAAGGTCCCTTCAGTTCTGATTGTTCTATCCCTGGGCCACTCCCCGGCCACTGGGGGGCCAGGAACAAGCAGAAAGGAGCACCATTGGAAAGGAGCACGATGAGAAATGAACGACGTGTGGGTTAACCACTCGGGCACAGAAGCGGAACGAGGCCGCCCGGGAGGCGGAAGCGAGGAGCGTGGGCAGATGGAGAGGGCACGACATCACGTGAGTGAAGATAAGCGCATGGGGAACCAAAGGGGGGGGGACTGGCTCGGAGGGGAGGCATCGACCTGGAATCGGCGACACATCGTCCTCAGGTCTGCGATACGCCCCCGATGGCGCAGGGGAGCCGAACGGGGGGGGCCTGGCTCGGGGGGAGTCGTCGACATGGAATCGGCGATACATCGTCGACAGGTCTGCGATAGGCCCCCGATAGCGAAGCCCGCACGCTCCTGGGCGGGACTGCGGGGGCCAGACTGAAGAAGATTCGAGGGCACCCGTCCCCAGAGTGCACAAACACATGCAACAAGCACGAAGACTACTAGGGTATCCTCCCCAAGCCTACCTCGATCTCATGCCTCGGTCCGATTTTAAGGCCTAATATATCGCCGACTTGTCGACGATGCATCACCGATTCCAGCTCGAACCTTGCCTCCCCGAGCTGCCCCCCCCGAGCGTGACCCCTCAGGACCTGGGCGACTCCAGCAGCGACGGCTCCGACGGGCAGGTGCCGAGGGAACAAAACAAAGCATCGCACGAGCAGGACTTGACAGAGGTCCGCGCGGATGTTTTGGATCGGCGCTGGAGCCCCCCGCCACTGGCGCGCGGGGCTTGCCATCAGGGCGCGAAGCTAGTCGCGCTTTCGCAGTTCGCGGTCTGCCCCCCATCCTCGTTCCTCCTCCTCCTCCTCCTGCTCCTCCTCCTCCCTCCTCCTCCTCCCTCCTCCTCTCCTCCTCCTCCCTCCTCCTCCTCCCTCCCTCCTCCTCCTCCTCCTCCTCCTCCCTCCTCCTCCTCCTCCTCCTCCTCCCTCCTCCTCCTCCTCCTCCTTTATCCTCCCCTTCTTCCCCCCGTGGACGGCGCGAGAGCGCGAGAGAGCGCGACGTCTCCTCGCGCCTCACGCCGCGCGAGGCGCGAGCTCAGAGCTGCCCCCGTGGGGCGCGGGGCGCGCCCAGGGGGGCAGTCGCCGGAGGCGCCATAGGGGGCGGGGAGCGCCGAGCCGAGGAAGGCGCTCGGCCCTCCGACGGCTTGTGGGCTGCCCTGTTTACTGGGCACGTTGGTGTACGACGCCCAGACCTCCCCGCGTCTTGGAAAAATCACGACCTCCTAGAGAAGAGCCACGCCCTTGACAGAATCAAAATTAGAATTACTCGCGTTGTGAAGAAATCATCACGACGGGAGGTTTTTCGCTGTTTTCGGCCTCGGGGGGCCCTTCCCAGGCCTCGGGACCGTCAAAAAACGACTCAGGACGAACAACCGGTCCCGAGGAAAGGGTCCAGACCTCTGGGGGTCGACGTCTTGAAAAAATCACGACGTCGGGGGTCTGGGCACGCCGTTGACGGCACCACCAACCACAGCATTTTGCTTCTTCCGGTACTGCGCCACCGGGTTCTTGTCCAAGGCGTTCCTGTGCAAGCACCTCGTCCTCGGCACCGCCGGATCCCGAGGCTTTGCCTCCTCCCGGCCTCGCAGTGAGGCCTCTCTTTCTGTCCCCCCCTCTTTGTTAATTCAGGCTTCGCGCGGCCCGCTTAACTTCGACCGGAGGAGGTGCGCTCTCGACCCGCGAATTCAAAAAACTGTTTACTGGGCACGGCCACTGGGTGGGCGATCGGTGGGGGGAAAGAAAGGGTGCCCTTTGCCGGCCCCGGAGGCCCCCTCTTGGGCCCTGGCTGCCCCCCCCCATTGATCGCGCCCCTCACCACCTTCGCGGCCTCAGCTTGACCCGAGGTCCGACGCTGCGAGCAAAGACACCGGCATCGCGGGCTATACCGCGGCCAGAGCCTTGGACCACGGCATTTTTCGATCCGGATCGATGTGTGATGCCCAGACCCCCTCGAGTCATGAAAAAATCACGACGGGAGGTTTTTCGCTATTGTCGGCCTCCGGGGGCCCTTACCGGGCCTCGGGACCGTCAAAAAACGATTCAGGACGAAAAACCGGTCCCGGGGAATGGGTCGGGACCTTTGGGGGTCGCGTCATGAAAAAAATCATGACGTCGGGGGTCTGGGTGCCCCCAGGGCCCGGATGCCGGGCGAAGAGGCGCCCGCGGCGTCAAGAGATCGCAGCGCCCAGATCTCAGAGTGCGCAGTTTTTGTTCCTCCTGGCAGCCGCCGATCTCACTTGTTCAATCCATGGCCCCAGGGGTCCTGACCGCTTTCCTGGGGGTCGTTTTTCGCAGGCCAATTTTGATTGTCCTGGAGCCCGAAGGCGCCCCCCGAGGGCCGAGCTCGCGGACGAGTTGCCAGTTGAAAGAATCACATCAGCGGGCCCTGAAGTCCGATGTCTCGATTTTTGTGGAAGTCTCGACTCGCTTCCTGGCGCCAGCTTCTCATCCCGGGCCATTTTCTGACGGTCCCAGGGCCCGGCGATGGCTTCCAGATGCCGAGAACGGCGAAAAGTCAGCTCCGGGCCAGGGGGTGAGGATATTTGGCTGGCAGTCGAGGGCCAGGGGGTGCGGGTATCTGGCTGGCAGCCTGGGGCCAGGGAGTGAGGATGCCTGGCTGGCAGTCCTGGGCCGGGCGGGCGGGCACCCGGCTTGCCTTCGTGGATCCGGTGGGGCAGGATGTATGGCTGGCGTGTGCGTCTCGATGTTTGCCACACGGTGGATCTCTGGGGAGCCCTCCCAGAGATCCGAGTTCGTGATTTTTTCCATGCGGGGTCCCTGGAAGTCTCGACCCCTTCCTCAGCACCGGCTTTTCATCCTGAGTCGTTTTCTGACGCTCCCTGGGCCCGGCAAGGGCCGCTCGAAGGCGAAAAACTACGAAAAACCTGCGTTCTGATTTTTTTCGATGCGTTCCCTGTTGGTCCGCTACCGAAAATTTCCGGTAGCGCTCCGCAGAGATCGGTCGCTACCGAAATACCGAAATGTAGCGCCAGAATACCGGTATCAGACCGTTCTGAAATCCGCTACTTCAACGCCCTCAAACGAAGATCCGGTCGCTACCGAAATTCGGGGTGCGTCGAAATCGCTACCGAAAATTTCCGGTACCAGACCATCTGGGTTGGATCCCTGGGCTGCTTCCGCCCCCCGGGAGGGCGCGGAGTCCGGGCCGGACGCCTTCGCCGACGCCGTGCCGAGCTCGGAGGGCGAGGGGCCCGCGCCCGCCGCGGCGGGCGCGGCGGGCGAGGGGCCCGCCCCGGCGAGGCGCCCCGGCGAGGCGCCCCGGCGAGGAGCGGAGGGGCGCAGGAGCCGCGTCGGGCGCTGCCCTCAAACCAGGAGGGGGGAGAGCACACAGAGACACCATACCCAGGCCTCCTCGCGTCGTGAAAAAATCGCGACGGGAGGTTTTTCGCCATTTTCGGCCTCCGGGGGCCCTCGCCGGGCCTCGGGACCGTCAAAAAACGACTCAGGACGAAAAACCGGTCCCGGGGGATGGGTCCAGACCGCTGGGGGTCGACGTCATGAAAAATTCATGACGTCGGGGGTCTGGGTACATCGTCGATTTCCCAGGGAATAGGGGAAAATAGTATGGGGAGTGGGGGGGAAGACAGACGCCCAGAAAATGTGGGAAAAGAGCGCCATGCGGCGGGACTCGCCGACTCCATCTGCCCGGACCCCATCTAGGAGGCCTCTATAAGGTTGGGCAGCAAAGGCCGACTGCAGTTCCTGCTCCTGTTTGAACAGGGCTCGCTGTCGTTGACGCCGCGGCCGTTGCCCACTTGAGACGAAGGGTCGCCTGCCCAGCAGCGGGCGCTGTGGGTTTGGGGCGGCCTCTGCTTTTGTCAAGCAGTGGCGAAGCGTCCTGGCTCACCTATAGCCCTACCAAACTATGTTCTAAGAACCTCTTTTGGTTTCCACGAAATGATCCTAGAACATTTCTGGCGGAGCCTGTCTCGTTTCGCCACATCGGGCTTATGTCCCAAGAACATTGTTCGTGTTCTGAAAACCTTTTTGGGGCTCTGAGAACACTTCGTGGTAGGACCATAGGAATACTGGGACGGCCGGTCCCTGCCCCACAGGAGCAAACGTCGGCACACGTCGGGGGGAGGGGGTCCAGGTCTTGGGGCGTTTTTTTTGTCGGAGAGGCGCCAACGAGACGCCACCAGCCCTGGCCGGGCCCATCCTGGGCCCTGGACTGGCGCGTGGACCTCCATTAGGAGGGAAAAAACACACAGACACAATTCATCGTCGATTCCCCAGAAAATATGGGAAAATATGGGAAGTGGGGGTGAGACAACCCCCCAGAAAATATGAGAAAATATAGGGTATTTGTTTGATTTGTGTGTATTTATTTGTGTGTCCCAGGGCCCCTTCACTCCAGGCCTGGGCCAGGAGGGCCTGTACACCAGTCCAGGGCCCAGGATGGGCCTGGCCAGGGCTGGTGGTGGTGTACTGTTTGGCCGTTCTTTCGGCGCCCGCTACGGGCGCGCCAGCAGGAGGCGGCAGAGGCGGGGGCAGAGGCGGCAGGCTCGGCGGGCTCAGATCCGGGGCTTCGGGGGTGGGATTCAGAGTCGGGCCTGTCGCCCCCTACAGGGGGGAAGATTCAAAAGTAGTCAAAGAAAATAGTCTGGGGACGTTTTGTTGACCATTTTTGGGCGTGGTTGGATGATTTTTGGCTATTTTTCATTGTTCGTCCAGCATATCAGGCTACAGGGGGAAGATTCAAAGATAGTCAGACAAAATAGTCTGGGGACTATGTGTTGACAATTTTGGGGGCATGTTTGGAGCATTTGTTTGGCTATTCTGTATTGTTCGTCGCCCCCTACAGGGGGGAGATTCAAAAATAGTCAAAGACAATAGTCTGGGGACGATGTTTTGACAATGTTTGGGCATGTTTGGAACATTACTGTTCGTCCAAAGTCCCCCTGTAGGGGGACAGGCCCCACCTGAGGGTGGGAGGAGGCCTCGGGGCTGCGCACGGGCGGCGCCCCCCCCCCCCCCCCCCCAGCTAGGCCTGGCCTCAACAGGCCCTCCGAGTACCGTCGAGGCTGATCGGGCGGTCGACCCTGCCAGATCTGGGGCACCCTTGGCGTCCTGCGCTTCGTGACCCGTGCCTTCGGCATTCCCGTGGCAGTGTGGCCCTCGGGAGGGCCCTGTGTCCTCTCGCGCGCCCTCTCCAAGCGGCCTCGACTGCAGCCCTGGGCGGTCGCAGCGCCCTGGCCCGCCCCCTGGCCGGGAGAGGAGGATCGGGGGGCTCGGCGAGGGGGGCGGCCTGTGTTTGAGGGCGGCGTGCGGTCAGGCCCTGGGTTGCGCGCGCAGGCGGCCCCCCGAAATCGTATCGGCTGGCCTCGACAGGCTCCCCGAGCTGGCCCCCTGCCAGCACCTCGTCGCCCGGCAGGCTGCGCTTTGCAGCCCTCGGCAGCGCAGCCACGGAGCTGCAGCCCGGATCTCAGCGTCTTGCTGCCGCGAGCTGGTCGCTGGCCCGGCCCCTGCGGGCGCCTGGGCCTGCCCGCGTCCCGCTGGCGCCGTGCCTGCAGCAGAGCCTGTCGCCCACGGCCTCTTCTGGCGAGCACCTGGACGCCGCCCGCCTCCGCGGGATCCCTCGCCGCTCCGCCCTCCCGTGCTGGCACGACTCGGTCCACGCTTTCTGCGCCTGCAGCCTCTGCCTCCTCCTCCTCCTCCTCCTCCTCTTCCTCCTCCTCCTTCTCCTCCCTCCTCCTCACTCCTCCCTCCTCCTCCTCCTCCTCCTCCTCCTCCTCCTCCTACTCCTCCTCCTCTTCCTCCTCCTCCTCCCCATCCGGTGCCCCCCCCCCGTGTGGCCGTGGTGCCCCTCCGCGTGCACTGCCCGGCTGCCTCAGCACAGGCTGGCCGCACTGGCTCGGGTGCTGCCAGGAGTGCCCCTGGCCCAAGGTACCCCCCCAGGATCCTCAGGGTGGCCCAGGCGGCCTCCAGGGCACCCCTCACGAGGCCCAGAGGGCCCCATAGGGGCTCCAAAACGCAGCGCAAAGCTGCTGGGGGCACCTCGGGCCAGGGGCACTTCTGGCAACACCCCGGCACTGGCCACCCCAGGCAGAGGTCTCCGTGCTGCGAGCGCCCCTCCCTCCTTCTCCCGCCCTCTGCGGTCCTGCCCCGCCCCCTCTCTTGCAGCCGGACAGGCAGAGTGCGCGCGCCCGAGCCTAGCCCGGCCCACGGGGAGCGCGCGCGCGGGTGGCCGTTGTCGCTCAAGGCTCCTGTCCTGTGCCCCCGCGCTGACCATACAGACGAGAGCATCGGCAGGTTCATCGTCGCGCCCTCTCCTTTCGCCTCCTCCTTCCCCTCTCCAAAGGATGCGCTGGAAGAGAAAACAAAAAACAAGTTTTTTTCCTGTCCTTCGGTGGCGGTCCTCGAGGGCCGTTCGCGGGCCCCGGGTCCATCCGAGATGTGGATCTGGGAGGCGGGCGGGACCCCTGGGGCCGGGGATGGAAAGCCTTGTGCCGGCGGAAGCCCGGGGATGGGGCCCAGAGGTGACGGCTCTGCTCGGGCTCCCTTTCCTGGCCTCAGGGCCCCATCTCCCTTGAGGTCCGACGTAGCGGAAACATCGCAACACCGTGAAACAAGTCACGCCCGGAGCCCCAGACCCCATCGTTCTGCGCCACTTTCCGAGCCGCATCGATCTGTGAGGCTCCCGGACCCCGAAACAGCGAAACCGTCCGGCTCGAAAAAATGGAAGCGCCAGGATCTCAGAGCCCCAGGGCGCCATCCTTGAGCCGACCGGCAGGCGGCCGCGGCGGAGGCGGACGAGGATGCCCTGCTGGAGGCTGCGGCGGCCGCCGCGGCTGCGGAGCAGCCCGGCGCCCCGGCCGACGCGGCCCCGACGCGCCCCCAGGCACAAGCTCTCTGCGGCATCGACGGCTGCCAGTCGAGGGTGCGGGCTTCGGGCAGCGGTGCCGCGAGCGGCTTGTGCACCGCCCACTGGAAGGACTCGGGCTGGACGAAGCCTGAGACCCTGGCGATGCAGTTCTTTCACAATGGGCAGTTTTCGCTGAGCGTCGGGCCCGGGACCCTCACAGATCGACCCGGCTCGAAAAATGACGCGCAAAGATGGGGTCCATGGCTCGGGTCGCGATTTTTTGCGATGTTGCATTTTTTTTGCAACGTCGGATCTCAGGGAAAGGGCAGGTTAGGGAAAGGGGGGGCAACGAAATCTACTGCGTGCAGCTAGGACAACCAGCTGCGTGAGCTGATTCTCTACCCTGCCCTTCGCTATCCTACTCGTTCGTCCCCCCCGGAGGACGTGGTGAGAGAGGTCAACATGATTCAAGAAGAGGTCGGTCGGCTGCAGCGGGAGCGTCCGGGCTTGCCGCCCGGCGGCAACGCCATGCAGTTCTTCGCGGGCCCTTGGTACTGGGACATGCAGCCCCCGCATCCGCACCTCCAGATGGTCGAAGAATGGCAAACTACGGTGGGGACCTTCGTTCAGACATGCCTTGGAGGGTCCCTTATCTGATGAGGGCGGCAGTGGTATCCATGGCCAAGCTTCCATTGGTGTTCCACCTGCTGCTAGACCCTGGATGCCTTATCCAACGGTTCCTCATCCAATGCCCCCGCCGCGCGGCGGCATCGGGCGGGGGCTCGGGCGCTAGTCAGGAGAGAAAGACACACGCAGACACAACCAATCGTCGACTCCCAAAGAAAATATTACGGGAACATATGGGGAGTGGGGGGGAGACAAACACCCGGAAAACATGGGGAAATATAGGGAATCTGTTTATTTGTGTGTATTTCTTGCGAAGGCCTTACGGCCGTTGCCGCCGACCCTGAAGATGACGAAAGACAACACGAGGGGGGGGGGGGGAGGAGGAGGAGGAGGAGGAGGAGGAGGAGGAGGCGGAAGGGAGTAGGAGGAGGAAGGGTGAAGGGGGAGGAGGAGTTTATTTGTGTGTACTTATTTGTGTGTCCTGGGGCCCCTTCAGCCAGCGCCGTCGACGGCGCCCTCATCCTGCCGCCTGGCGAGGCGGTGGCAGCAGCCCACGGCCGTGCCTCGGCCGACGAGAGGCGCGGGCCCTGTCGGGGCGGCGGGGCGCCTGCCCAGAGCGGCCTCCGTGGCCGCCTCGCGTGCGCAGCGCGCCGGAGGGCACGAGTTTGTCTTTGGCACGGGCTGCTCGCCCTCGAAGAGTTCCCAGACCTCCTCGCGTCGTGAAAAAATCACGACGGGAGGTTTTTCGCTATTTTCGGCCTCCGGGGGCCCTCGCCGGGCCTCGGGAGCGTCAAAAAACGACTCGGGACGAAAAACCGGTCCCGGGGAATGGGTCGGGACCTCTGGGGGTCGCGTCATGAAAAAATCATGACGTCGGGGGTCTGGGTTCACAGACAAAAGTGCCCCGCCGTACAGAGGCACGATTTCTCGGAGGTCCACGCGGCTTTCTTGGGTCGGCGCCGGGCGCCGGACGGCTGAGATCCGTGCGGACCTCCAGGAGTGTGCAGTCGGGCCGCTGACGAAGGAACCCTTCTCGTTGGGGAGGGGTCCGGTGTGCCTTGACTGTGTTACAGCATGTCTTAGGTTTAAGTCGGGCCTGGCCCTCTACGGGGGGAATAATCCCAAAGAGTCAAAACATAGTGTGGGGACGATTTTCAAATTATTGTTTGACTATTTGAGGGTTTGTTGATTGCTTTATTTTTCGCCCAAAATCCCCCCTGTAGGGGGACAGGCCCGACTTAATCTGAGGTTCCTCCGTCTTTCTATTGGACGTCGAAGCTGAACGTATGGAAGAAAGGGGCCTCGTTCCTTGCGTAGGGTTCCCTATGACAGCGTTTCGGTTTTATGTTTGTGCTGCCTTTCTTTCCTCCCGAAGGGGCTGCGCGCCCGCGGCTTCTTCTCGGCCGTGGCCAGGAGCCTCGTGAGCAGAGGCCACAGCGCCGACGCCACGGCCCTGGTGGCTGCCTTCTCCGCGCTCTCGGCCATGGCCTTCCACCGGCGGCTCGGCTTGCGGGACTTCCCGCGCGCTGCTGACGACCGCAGGGACGAGCCAGATGCTGCCCTGCTCTTCGGACCGCTGCTCGCCGCGCTCGCGCTGGCGGACGCCGGAGTGAGGCCCCGAGGAAGCAACAGACAGCACGCAGCTCTCGAAGGTCCGCGTGTGGATTTCTCGGATCTGCCCCGGGCTCCGCACGCGGGGGAGGGGCGTCCAGCGCTGGTGCAAGAAATCCGCGCAGGCCCCCCCAAACAAGGCGGGGAAGGAGGAGGAGGAGGAGGAGGAGGATCCCCTCGACAGGACAGAAATCTGCATTCGACGGGTCGGAGTTGTTAGGCGATTTATAAAGGTAAAAGCTCCCGGCCCGCCGCGCACACCTTGCATGCCACGGTCGCCGGGCCCGAAGTCTGCCGGTGCTCCCGGGGGAGCCTGCCTCGTCGCTCTGTCGAAAGACGGCTGCACGCCGCGCCCGTCGGGGCCCGAAGTGTGCTGGTGCTCCCCTGCGGGGATCCCGCCTCGGGGTTTCCGGGCGGGGATCGCTCGAGCAGGATGATCATGCCTACAGTGAGAGCCCCTGCTCGGAAACACCCCTGCCTGCCTCCAGGGTGCCCTGGGCTTCTTGGGCTGGCACGCGCGACGCCCCCCCACACCAGAAACCAACGGCCGCCCTGGGGTCTCAGGGTCGGGCTCCTCGTGCCCAGACCCCCGACGTAATGATTTTTTCATTACGTCGACTCCAGAGTTCTCGACCCCTTCCCCAGGACCGGTTTGTCATCCTGAGTCGTTTTTTGACGCTCCCGAAGCCCGGTGAGGGCCCCCAGAGGCCGAAAATGGCGAAAAACCTCCCGTCATGATTTTTTCATTACTCGAGGGGGTCTGGGTCGTGGGAGGCTGCTGGTGGTCGAGCTCCTGCTGCGTGCGCCGCGCTCTTCTCCCGAGGCCGCCCCCGGAGCTCGCCCCTCGCTGGGAGCTGCTGGAGGCCGCCTCCGCGCCCCTGCCGCGGGGCGCGGCGGCCCGTGCTGCGGCGAGCAGCGGCGGCGGCGGCCCGGCCGACTTCGAGGCCTCGTTCGGGGAGGACGTCGGCGGCGAAGTCGGCATCCTCCAGAGAGACACCTCTCGGGCTGGGGGGCCCAGAGATCCAGCGCATTGAACAAAACGAGACGGAGGCTTTTCATGTTTCTCGGCCTCGAGGGGCCCTCGCCGGGCCCCGGGGCCGTCAAAGAATACGACTCGGGATGAGACACCGGTCCCGGGGAATGGGTCGAGGCTTCTGGGGACCCCGCATGGAAAGAATCACGACGTCGGATCTCTGGGGAGTGGGGCTCGGAGGAGTGATCTGGTCATCCCTAATTACTATCGCGTCTGTGGACCGGGCTCATGGCACAGTCGTGCCCTGTGCCTTCCTCAGCCCCCGTCTCCCAACACGTTCGTTGTCCTTTATCCGCACGATGAATGGGCGCTTGGGAATCGATACGTCCACCCCTGAGCCCATTCTTCCCCAGCGTTGCCCCTGAGACTGGGAGGAGGGGGAAGAGGAGCAGGAACGCAGGACCCAGCTCTCGGGCCGATCGGTCCTGTCGGCTGCAGCCTTGTCTGCACAACCTCTCTGTGCCGTCCCAGCCCCTGTCTCCCAGCACGTTCCTCGCCTTCCTCGGGCCTGCCCCCGCCGCTCCGCGGTGCGGGCAGCTCGAGGGGCCACGGGGGCAGGGCCCGGGATCCGTCGAGCGCGTGGCGAAAGCCCTCGCTCTGGGAGGGCATCGGCGGCATCCTGCCCTCGCCGTTCAGCGATTCGGGCAACTCGATGGGCGGCGGGGGTAATTAGGGTTATGTCGGGCGTGTCCCCGTACAGGGGGCTTTTCGACGAAAACTAGAAAATACCCCAAAACTGCCTCCAAAAGATGAACAAATATTAAACAATAGTCCACAGACTATTTTTGGACTATTGTTTGATTCTTTTTGGGGTATCTTTTTATTCTTCGTCGAACATCCCCCTGTGGGGGGACAGGCCCGAGTTAAGGGTAGGGCTCGGGAAGCCGATGGCTTGTAGGGGGTAGGGTGCGGAGCCACCTAGAGGACAGCTGCGCGGCGGCCGCGTTCTGGAAGGCGGAGGCCGGAGGGCGCCACGGCTAAGCACAAAGGCCCCCCGCGTGCCTTGGGATCCTGGCCTGGCAACCGTGTCTTCGCTCCCAGCGTTAAGTCGGGCCCGTCCCTCTGCAGGAGGAATGTTCAAAAATGGTCAAAAAATAGTCGGGGGACTATGTGTCGGGTATTTTTCGACCATTTTTGCGTATTTTCTGACTCTATTTTGCATTTTTCGTCCAAGACCCCCTGCAGGAGGACAGCCCCGACTTAATCCCAGCGTTTTCGCCTGGTTTCGGCCCCGGGACCCTCGCGCATCGCTCTGGCTCGAAAAAATGCCGCAGGATGATTTGGCCTCGGGCTCTGGTCTGGCCTCCTCGCGAGGTCGCCACGGCCTCGCAGCGCGTCGGTCCCGCGCGGGGCCAGAGCAGGCGAGGTCGGAGGGAGGGGCCGCATCGCGGATGCATCGGCGCTGCGGCACGGTCGAGTCCCACTCTCTCCATCCCAGCGCCACGTGTGAGTCGGCGATTCATCGGCGATGCTGTCGCTGGCCCCCTGTGGGAGGCCTCTGGGCCCCAGGCTGTGCCCAGGAGGGAACAGATACAAGTCGTCGACGATGCCCCAGAACACATGGGAAACTGTGGGAAGTGTGGGGGGGAAGACAAAAGCCCAGCAGATGTGGGAGAATATGGGAACTCCCGTCATTTGTGTCCATTTACTTGTGCGTCCCAGGGCCCCTTCATAGACGCGCACCGGCCCTGACCAGGCCGGCGTGGTGCCCGGGGAGGGGCCTGGCCAGGGTTGGTGCGGGCGTGTGGCGTCGGCGCACCCTCCCGCGAGGGCAACCGTGCACTCCGCGATGGAGATGCAGATGCTGCCATCGCTCATTACAGGAGCGGCCGGAGCCTCGTGCTGAAGGTAATGACGCCCCAGGCTCGTCAGTTGCTGGCGGACTTGAACAATAACGACGCTGCAGCATGCTTGCGGCAGGATCGACTCGAAGAGGCGGTTCAAGCTGCTTCGGAGGCGCTCTCGGTGATGCCTGACGGGAGCAATTGCGCAAAGGCGAAAGCATTGTTCAGGCGAGGGTGCGCCTCAATGATGCTTTCGCCACCTGGGCACAACGATCATGAAGCAGCAGGGGTGGACTTGAGAGAGGCTCTGGAACTGATGCCGGCTGACGAGGGCATTCGTGAAAAATTTCACGAGTGGAGGGTGCAGCGAGATCGCGCGGCGGCACGGCAGTAAGCGGGGCTCCGACTCTTCCATCAAGCAGCAGGTGGAGCGCAGGTAGCAGATACTTAATTGCAAGCCCTCCGTGGCCCGTCTGGCTGGCTGGGCCCCCAGCCTTGCCACAGATCCGCGCCATGCTGTCCCACGTACTGGTGACGCCTTCTGACCCCCGTCAGAGTGAGGGCCTTCTGTTCCCCGTCGTCTCCGTGCAGGCTGGAAGGGAACTCGTCCCATTCGGCCTTTAAACACGCACTCAAGAGTTCTTTTAGGTCAGTGGAGACGTTCAGCCTGAAAAAGGTGATCCAACGCTCGAGCCCGCGTTCAGGCCGCCGAGCGCAGGGGCAGCGCGTGCATTGATAGGCGACTGCGAGGATGACTTCTCTTAGCTTGGGTGCACGAGGTTTGCGCAGCACGTTTGCATCACCCAGTCCTTGCCAGCATGTTTGCCCGTGGCTTGCGCGTCCAATCCAGGAGGGCAAGTTCCATGGTCACGGCCGCATGGAGTGGAATATGAAGAATGGCCTCATGGTATACGAGGCATGCTGCCTCTGGGGATGCTTGGAGAAGGATAGGCAGGCGGAGGAGTTATGGGACAGGCGATGCTATCCTGTCGGTGCCATTAGCAGCTGCTGCGGATACAAGTTTCCCAACAAGTGGCTGGGGCAGCATGTTGCAAGAGTTTGACAGGGATGATCATTCCGCCGAGCACCCGGCAATTCCTCCTGACGGGGAGCGCCACGTGCACGTCATCAATGATCCCAGCATCCGCCGCGCTCGCGTTGAAGCCGACGCTTCGGTGCCTGGATGTCTTGCGTCAGGCCGTCTTCTTCGAAAGCCATCGGAAGGGGGGAACTTGAGAGAAGGGCCGCAGTCAGGGAGAGAGAGAGAGAGAGAGGGCGAGAAAGATAGAGGGCGAGAAAGAGCGAGAGAGAGAGAGAGGGAGAGATAGAGCGAGACAGCGGGGGGGGCGGGCGGGGGCGTGAAAGCGAGAGAGAGAGAGAGAGCCAGAGGGAGGGAGAGAGAGAGAGAGAGAGAGCGAGAGCCAGAAAGCGACAGAGAAGGGGTTGTACGATCCATACACAGAAAGAAAGGTCGTCTAGAAAGAGAGAGAGAGAGAACAACAACAAGCGAGAGAGAGAGAGAGAGAGAGAGCGAGAGAAAGAGAGAGGGAGAGAGAGTCAGAAAGAGACAGACAATGTAATAGACTTCCTATACGCAGAGAGAGAGGGACACTTCTACGTATACGTACACGCATATATATACATACACACAGAAAGATAGAGATCGAGAGAGGGAGGGAGGGAGAGAGAGAGAGAGAGAGCGCGAAAGAAACAGCGATATACATATAGAGAGAGGTAATGCGAGAAAGAGAGGGAGAGATGAAGAGAGGGACATACGATCAGTACATACCGATCAGGGGTAACTAGAGAGAGAGAGAGAGAGAGAGAAACAAGAGAGAGAGGGAGAGAGAGAGAGAGAGTGAGAGAGAGCGAGAGCGAGAGCGAGAGAGAAGAGAAAGGGAGACGGAGAGAAAGAGATAGAGAGAGAGGGAGGGAGCGAGAGGAGGGAGGAAACCATAGAGACAGAGATATATAGCAAGAGAGAGGAAGTGAAACAACTATATATATGGTTACATCTTACATACATGCAGGAGGAGGTACATACATAAACATAGGTGTAGTTCGAGAAACAGAGAGAGAGTAAGAGAGCGAGAGAGAGAAAGAGAGAGAGAAATGAGAGAGTCAGAGCGAGGGCGTGAGGCAAGAGAGAGGGATACATTTTTATATATATACATAGAGAGAGAGGGAGAGTTGGGGTGGGGACGGGGGAGGGAGAGAGAGAGAGAGAGAGCGAGAGCCAGAGAGAGAGAGAGAGAGCGAGAGAGATTGAGAAGAGAGAGAGAGAGAAAGAAAGAGAAAGAGCGAGATAGCGGAAGTACATGTGCGCAACTAGAACGATATACATGTGTGTATATATAGATAGAGAGAGAGTGCAAGAGAGACGATAGAGAGACAGCGAGAGACATATTTGCACATATGCATACACACATAAACAAGGAGAAGGAGAGGGGGGAGAGAGAGAGAGAGAGAGAGCGACAGAGAGAGAGAGAGAGTGAGAGAGCGGCAGAAAGAGAGAGAGAGAGAGAGCTTGAAGGGACCTGGCACCACTCCACTCAGCTCCTCGCGGCACGGTAGCGGATATTGCAGGTAACACGGGGCGTGTCAGTTGTCATGCGTCAGACGCAAATCTGTCCGTGTCGGAGGGTGCATCTTATTGCTTGCAACGTATGCAGCTGGGAAGACATGCGGCACAACGCTCGAAGAAGACTCTCATCGATCTTCGGCCGATAATGATCCACCTGGTGATGTCATTATCTTCCCGTTGCAGTCTTCAAAGACATCGGGAGAGACGGGTCGAGGTGTGCTTGGACACAATTTCTTCAATGCTCGAGGTCGGCCTTCGTTTAGAGCAAGAGGCGTATTGAAACAGTGCCACCTGCGTGCGAATATTTGCAGGACGTCTAGGTGTGCACGCGGCTACGAGAACGCTTCACCGCAGCCGTTCCTCGGGACTTTCAAAACCGTGTCCTTTCGGCCACGGTTCGATTTCAAGCAGGGCCATCTTCGTTCTTCTCCCAGGGTCCATTTTGATCCGATCGATCCGATCCGATGTCGGTTCCGGCCGGCTCGATCCGATCCAGTTCGATTCAGGTATTCAGGCATCACATGACGTTGTGCATCTTGGCGCAACCGATCCGATTCGATCTGGGCGCCGTGCTGATGCAGCCCGATTCGACGCACATTCCGATGCCATCCGATTTGCCGACTCGATGCTGACTGATCCTGACGCATCAGGGTCAGTACATTGACGACCTGAAACACGGCAAGGGCAAGTACACCTGGCCCGATGGCCGGGCGTACGACGGCGAGTGGAAGAAGGGGCAGCGCTGGGGCAAGGCGACGGCCGACGCAAGGAGTGGCAAGCGCGGGGCGACGGAGGGTCGCCCTCCTTCTGCTCATCCCCCCCTCCCACTTCCGCTCCTCCGGACGAGGCCTGCTCTTGGCTTCGCCTTCGGCGCAGTCAAGCCGCATCTGGAGCCTGGAGGAGGAGTAAGTTCCCAAGGGTAGTGGAGGACGACGATTCATAAATGACCGGGGGTTGTGTTCACGCGGCGGCGCCCGGGATGACGATTAGAAAAATCCGGCCGCGGGCTGGAAACTATTTTTTTTGTCTTTCTCCTCCAGTCAGAAAGCTGTGCAGAAATAGCCGGAAGCAATTGTTTCGATCGTCCTCTCCCATTTTTTACCAGTCGTCATCCCGCGTTACCCTCGCGTCCTTGCCCCCTACATCCCTGCCCTGCGTCTCCAGGGGCCGTGGCCTTCCGGCCGCGCCTCCCGCCTTGGCGCTCTTAAAAGGGGCCCCGACGCCCGAAGGCGTGCTGCTCGATCTCTCCGATCCGCTCGGGCGGGCGTTCCGCCCAGGTGGGGGGTGAAGAACATCGGGGGCGGAAAACCCAGACCTCCTCGAGTCATGAAAAAATCACGACGGGAGGTTTTTCGCTATTCTTGGCCTCTGAGGGCCCTTACCGGCCCTCGGGACCGTCAAAAAACGACTCAGGACGAAAAACCGGTCCCGGGGAATGGGTCTGGACCTCTGGGGGTCGCGTCATGAAACAATCATGACGTCGGGGGTCTGGGAAGAGGGGGGTGATGACTAGGGGGGGGGTGGATATCATGGCGTGGGCCATGATATTTTCCCCAGATTTCGTGGCGCCTCTTCTCACTTCGTTGCGTTCCTGGCCCCCCCGCTGGGCCGCGCACGTGCCGCCGGTCATGATTTGCACCCCCCCCTCTCGGACACCCCCCTCTTGGCCGCTCCCGAGAAAAGGGCCCTAACGGGGCCCTTTGGGGCTCCTTTTGGAGCCAGCTGGTGCCCGAAAGGGGCCCCAAAGGGGCCCTTTTCTGCACCCCCTCCGGGCGTCGCCCCCCACTATTACCGCCCGCCCGATCCGCGTCTCCAGAGGCCCCGACCGCTTCCCCCAGAGCTGTTTCCTCTCGTCTCGGGGGGGCCCGGAGGCCGGAGTCGAGGGAAAAGGCGCCCGGATTCAAAAGAGGCTATTTTTTTTCATGATGTGGGTCCTCAACGCTCGTCGTCGTCGTCGTCGTTGTCGCCGCCGTCTTCGTCGACGTCGTCGTCGCCGTCGTCGTCGTTGTCGTCGTCGTCGCCGTCGTCGTCGTCTTCGTCGTCGTCACCGTCGTCGTCGTCGTCGTCGCCGTCGCCATCGTCGTCGTCGTCGCCGCCGCCGTCGCCGTCGCCATCGTCGTCGTCGTCGTCGTCGCCGTCGTCGTCGTCGTCGTCGCCGCCGTCACCGTGCATCCGCACGCGTTCTCGCTCCCACGCATGCGGATGCAGTTCGCCCGCATGCGTTCTCGTTCCCACGTGAGCTCCCTCGGCTCGCCGTGCCGTCCCAGCTCTTCTCGCCCGCCTGCCCTTGGCCCCTCCCTGCGAGCCCCCCCGGTGGGCTCGAGCGTTTCGGTGCGGCTCCTCCTCCTCCTCCTCCTCCTCCTCCTCCTCCTCCTCCTCCTCCTCCTATTTCTCATATTCCTCCTCCTCCTCCTCCTCCTCCTCCTATTCCTCCTATTCCTCCCCCTCCTCCTCCTCCTCCTCCTCCCGCCAGAGCAGAAGTGGTGGTGAGTCGGGGGGGTCGCCGTGCCCCGTTGGTCGTGGGCAGAGTCGCCACCGGAGGTGAACAAGAGCAAAAGAAAATCGTCCTCCTCATCCTCCTTTCCTTTCCCAGGCCCCCTCGCGTTGTGAAGAACCGTAGCCATTTTGGCTCAAGACTAAACGTGTGAAGGTAACGTGACATACCGAACCACGATTAGCTTTGGGTGCTTCCGTTGGCATTTCCCGAGCTATTTGTGCAACCACGGCCAGGCGTTGCGCTGGACCGTGGTCTATTCGTGTGAGCTCCTGCTGGAGCAACCGTTCCCCAGCCAGATGTCTTGGCGAGCCCGCGCCCCATGGAACCAAGGGCGAGGCGCACGCCAGGCGCAGCAGACGTATGGATATGGCTATCGTGGTGATGGTGGTCGTCGCAGCGGTGCTCGCGGCGGCTCATACTCAGTGCGTTCATTGTGCAGCCACTGGGATTTCGACAAGTACGGCAATGCCTGCTGCAGCGTCTGCGGCGGCAGCTACCTCAACCACGGTGACGCCAAGGTGTCTAATACTACGCAGCTTGCCAACGACCTCGCGGAGTTGGCCAAGAAGTATCCTCAGATGGCTGGTCTGCTTGGGCAGGTCGGCCAACGGGCCGCAGTGGAGTCTGTCGCGCCCCCACCACCTCCGTCCAGTGACAATGATTTGGAGAAGCAGGTCGAGGCCAAACGCACCGAACTGGCCAAGGACGTGGAGGTCCAATCTCGTGCAGAGAGGATCGCCCAGACGGAGGTGCAGTCCAGGCACGCTGCTGCCATTCGCCACCGCGAGGCGTTGGCCCAGGCTGAAGCTAAGCATGCGCAGGCGGTGCAGTATCTCCAGGGGAAGCAGGTCGCCCTCCGCGCGGCCAATGCCGAGAAGGAGGCGTTCGTGGCGGACGGCTACCGACGTCACCTACGCGAGGAGGAAGATCGAGCGCGCGCTGAAGCACAGCGTGCATTTCAAGCCCAACAAGAAGCTGCAGCAGTGGCCGCAGCTGGAGCTCAAGTTCAAGACGTTCCACATGGTGGTCTTGCTGGTGTGCCGCCTGGTCAAGTTCCTCCTGCAGGTGGTGCTGGTGTTTCTCAGGCTGCACCAGGCCCAGTGGCAGGTATCGGCGGCTCAGGCGGGCATGCTGGCGTTGGTCGCGGTGGCAACGGCACGGGCGCTGCACCGCCGCCCAACCTCGGAGGGTTCAGCGATGAGGCACTCCAGGCATGGTGCAGCGCCCACAACCAGAGGTATGAGTTTTGGAACGAGATGCGGCGTATGGAGAAGGCCATCCAGTTTGAAGTACCTGATTCTGATATGGCTGGCGAGTGGGGTGACAATCATGTCGCAGAAATGGAAAGCCTCAAGAAGCGATCATTGGAATCAGCCCTCTCTGAGTCAGATCGAGATTGATTGGAAGCACTACTCGCACGTAAAGCCTCAGAGAAGGCTCACAAACGACTCAAGAGTACTCGTGGGGGCACCGCCGCCAGCTTTGGGCGCGTTCTGGGACATATTGTACCGCGTGCAGGAACCCCAGTGGCGCAGGCGCTCCCAGCAGGCGGCGGACGCGGACTTTCTGCAGCTGGCGCCGAAGGCGCTGGAGCTCCTGAACAGTCGCGTTTTTAGCAGGGACGCGGGCGGCAACGAAGTTGTTCACAGTATCGTTTTTTTGTTCTGCCACATCACTTCGTTGAATGATGTTGCGCTGTCATTTGCCCAGAGTGCGAAGCCCGAGTGCGACGGGTTCTTTTTTTGCAGAGCACCATCTTGTTGGAGACCAGACACGTCAGGCCAAGCGAAAGGCCAGGCATATGAAGTGGAATCCCCATTTCTTGGATGCTACCCCCACCCAAGGGGGCGGCTCTCACGGCGGCGTTGGGGCATTACTTTCCCGAGGCTTGAGCTGTCGGAGATGTTTGCTTTCTGTTGGGCCCGTTGAGGATCTTGGCTCTGGCAGCCACGGGCTTCTCCTGGAATTAAAGACGAAACGCGCCGTGATAGCCGTAGGAGTAATGTATTTGGTGTCGGGCCTGGGTGTCTGTGGAGAGAATGTTGATCGCCTCAGTAAAATTTCTGAATTCCCGGGAACTCTGGCTATGCCGTGGGTCCTCATGGGAGACTACAACATACCTGCAGAAGATCTGGATCTCTCAGGATTCCCCAGGTTGACCAGGGTAGAGTTCTGACACCGCAGGGCGCCGAGTTCACCTGCACCCAGGGGCGCGGGTCCCTCGTCGATTTCGTTGTCGCATCGGAGGACATTGACATTGCTAGCTATGTGGCTGTTACCAAGTATAGCTCCCCCCCGTTCAAGACCCATGCGTGCCTGAAGGTTTCCGTGGACCATGGAGCTTTGGAGTAGCAACTTTGGCGGCGCGTTAATTCCCTTTCCTGGTCGCCCAGGCCCTGATCTTCCGTGGGAAGTCTTATTGGAGCAGCATGTGGATGAAGGGGGCAGCGATGCCCCCCCCCCCCCCCCCTCCTTACTGAGCATCTCCCACCTCGTGTGCAGGGCCACCTCTCACCGCAGTTGACGGAACCATTTTTGCGTTGGAGTAGGGCGACTGCGCGAATGTTCTTACCCAGAGCTTTGGAGTAGGAGGACTGCGCGAATGTTCTTATCCAGAGCCTGTGCTGGTGGGGCGGAGCCTCGAGTTTGCAGCGAACGAGGAGGCTATCCGCATTAAGCTCTCCAAAATTGGCAGGGGGGGCTTCTGTGGCCAGAGTTTCCAACAGCCATCGTTATGTCTCTGGGCTCACGTATCTCAATCTCTGTTGGAATACCGTTTATATCTGACCAAGAAATCCTGGACCCAGGTCTCTTGGGGCCCCCTGCTGTTGGGCAGTCTTGCTGGGCAGGTCAACCTACGCTGGCTCCCTGGGGACCCTCGACCCGCCAAATGGTGAATCGCTCGTTTGGCCAATGTTTCCCGGGGTGTTACTGAACTTAATGAGCTCGCCAATGCCTGCGCTGCGGCAGTTGCCAGGGCTTGGACTGCAGCACGAGCTGCGCCCAGGGACGGCATGAAGAAGTGGCTGTTGAAGGCCCTACCGCGAGGAGCTAAACGAGTACACTCCTGGCTCAAGTTTGACCAAGGGGCTGATCTCGAGTATCTGGTTACCCCCGAGGAGGTTAAGCAGCTCCCTCAGGACCTAATGGCGCATCGACAAAAGTTCTGGGGTGGATGCTGGTCTGCCCCCCCCCCCCCCCCCTCCCCAGTATGCGTGAGGCTCTCTCTGGGGTCCTGGGCGTCCTGGGACCTGTCGCGTTGAGTGCGGCGCAGGAGTTAGATCCCCTCGACCTTACAGATATCGTGAGGGCCTCTCAGGTGTTTCGGGCTGGTACGGCGGTCGGAGTGGATTGTTGGGCCCCTCGGTTGTTGGGCTCTTTGCCTCGTGCCGCTGTTGGGGTCTACGCTGGCATCATCAATCAGTGCGAGTCGCTCATGATGTGGCCGACCCAGACGATGCCTAGTATCATTGCCTTGTTGCCCAAGGCTGCGGACGCGGAGCGTCCAGCGTGCAAGCGCCCTATCTTGCATATGATTTATTGTAAAGCCAGAGGAAGGGACATCGACGACTGGAACGTCCAGCGGCCCCATTTCTGGGATGCCGCTATTCGAGGATCCTCTGCTCTACAGGCTGCCCTTCTGAACTTCTCAGAGAAGTTGGGCATGATATTGCGTGTTGTCTTAATATGAAGTCCGTGGGGTTAATGGGGTTGGAGTAAGTTTTTTGTTTGACTCGGTTGACCCTCTTCGCCTGGCTGGATTCGCGATGAAAATGGAGTATCTTGCGCGCCTGCTGTATCCGGGGATTCTGATGCATGAGGCCCCGCGCATCCTGGAGGTCGGGGGCTTCGTCTCGGACCTCATTCCTACTGGGTGCGGGGTCCTGCCAGGCTGTAGTCAGTCTATGCCGTGGATTAAGACTTGCTCAATCTTGCTCACGTTCACTATAAGCCAATTTGCACCCGAGCCTATGTTGACGATATCACGATGACCCAGCAAGGCACTCAGGCCGAGGACATCATTCCTGCTGCGGCTCACTTGTGTCGTGAGTTGGAGGCTGCTGACGCCATCATCTCAGGTAAGAGTGTCTTTGCCTGCTCGGATCGGGATATGCAGGGCGAGTTAACTTTCCAGTTCCAGACGGCAGGACTCCCCATTCGTCCTGAGGAGATGGCTAGAGATTTGGGTGTCATGACCACGGCTGGAAAACGAAGATGTGTTTTCAAAGTCAAGCAACGTCAAGCTAAAGCTAGGAAAAAGGCGCCCAAGGTGAGGTACCTCACCACGTTGGTGGGTAGGGCCAGTCGGCTCCACAAACCAGCCGTGCTTGCGGTGGGCTCCTGGGGCCGTGAGGTGCTTGGCTCGACGCCAGCGCAAATCCAGACCATGTGTGGGCAGGCCGCGGTTTGCTCTGGATGGCGGGCCCCAGCGGCCTGCACCACCACTGTTTTAGGGCTCCCCAGCCCAGCCAAGGATGACCCCCCAGTTTAGGCTTCAGCGCGGGCAATTGAATGGATTTGCTACCCTGCGGAACGGTCTTGAGCACCGAAAGCGACTGGACCTTGCGCGTACCTGGGCTTTGAGTTGAGGAAGTTTACTCTCACGCAGCACCGATGGCAGGTTGTTCGAGGTCCGATAGCAGCCACCATCGCCGCGCTTAAGGATTTGCAGTGGGAAACCGTGTCACCTGTGCTATGGCGCGTTGGTACAGTTGAGCTGCGCGCGACCGACGCGGATCTCCCCTCTTGTCTCTGGCCCCTTTTAGAGGCGACTTGCTCGCGTGTGTCTTGGCAGCAGGCAGCGCGACATTACATGGGGGAGGGAGTCGAGCAGGGGGGGGGGGGGGGGATTTCGCGGCGGTTAAGAAGGTCTTCGATCGTCTGTGCAAAGATGGAGAGAAGGAGGCTGCAGGGATTTTTACGGAACGTACTCATCGGCGCCTACTGGGCGGAGCCCAGGGTCAAGGACGCTGGGCGCGTCTCCTCCACGTCGGGTTTGTGCCCGCGGTGCGGCGCCTCAGCTGAGTCTCCGCATCGTCGCTTTTGGGATTGCGGCAGCAATCGTTTCATTCCTGATTCGGTCGTAGATCGAACCAATCACCTGATCGATCGGGTGAACGCTGAGCCTCAACGTTCCTGTTTGTGGTGCCGCGGGCCTCCTCCCATTGAGGATTCCTCTGGGCACTTGCCCGCTCCTGCGCTTCAGGTGCGGGGGCGGGGGCGTCTGGCTGGAGGTAGGAAGATCGAGGGAGGAGTCTGGGGCATAGACGGACCGGGAGGGGAAGCGCACTAAGGACTGGCGCTTGCGCAGGTGCGGATGGGCAGTTGTCCACTCAGGTGCTACAGGGCAGATCGATGGACTGCTCATGGGCACATTGCCGTCCAAAGAGCAGTCTTCACCAAGGGCCGAGTTATTCGCTTTAATTATGTTGGCTAAGAATTATATTGGGGACTTTCGTGTATAGTGTGATTATCTTCGTGTGGTCCAAGGTGATCGGCGTCCTCTTAGTGCTAAGAGTCGTCTGGCATGCTTGACCTCTGGGTGGAGTATCATCGTGCCATGTCTGTTCGAGGTGGCTCGTTCAATATCTTATGGGCCAAGTCACACCCCACCCAGGCCCACTGCCAAAACCTATGTTTATCCCCTGTTGAGCTGTATTTGAACAGAGCTGCGGATTACTTTGCTGACGCTGCCGCCGCCCGCGCGCAACTGTCAGATGAAGATGTGAGCGCCCCCCGCCAGGCCGACAAGCTGGCTACTGAAGTGCTTCAGCGGCTGCTGTCGGTCCAGCGGGAGGTCGTCTTTGTGTGTGAACACGGGCGCGCCGAGAAGGTTCCACGCCGTGTCAGAGGCCAAGCTACGCGTCTCTCCGAGCGTTTATGTCGGTTGCGCGATGCTGGTCACGACCCACGGTGCACTGTTGCTGCTATCAAATGTAAAGTGTGTCACCGAGGATTCCCCTTGCGAGGGAAGCTTTTTGAGTTCTGGCCTGACCTCTGTAAGCCTCGGAGCCAGATGGATCAACGAATTCAAGCCCTCCCAGCTCGTACCCCTGGACGGGGATATTGCCGCCACTCTCCAGATGATTTGGGACCTTCTGCGCTGTGCGGAGGAGCGCTCGATCACCCCATGGCGGGAGTGTGCGACTCCTCGCATCAGCTGGCGGTGCTGCGAGGCGTTTTGTATTGTGAGGTTTGCGAAGGTTTCTGCACTGTGAACCCCCCTCGCACCCTCAAGAAGGAGTGCGGACGACCCACCGCAGCTGGACGTGCGGTGCTGTCTCGTTTGTCTCGGGGCTTCCCCCGAAGTCGGGGTCTGTTTTCCCCGACCTGTAAAGTTTTTGCTAAGCGGCCTTCCTAGAGAACCACGCCCTTGACAAATTTAAAATTAGAATTACTCGCGTTGTGAAGAAATCACGACGGGAGGTTTTTCGCTATTTTCGGCCTTCGGGGGCCCTTGCCGGGCTTCGGGGCCGTCAAAAAACGAGTCGGGACGAAAAACCGGTCCCGGGGAATGGGTCGGGACCTCGAGGGGTCGCGTCATGAAAAATCATGACGTCGGGGGTCGTGGGTTTCCTGATGAGTAACTCTTCTCTGTCGCACCCCGAGGTCGGTCGAAAAGGCGGGCAGGGCGTTTCGCCCGAGGCTTCCTCACACCATGATCCTGATGCTTCAACATGGGCAACCGTTTCACAGATGGAGGGCTGGTCTCGCTTTTGCGTCGCGCACGTCCTTCTCGGAAATGTCCAAGAGCTTCAAGCATTGAGGGTGGGTCGTTTTCAAAATGTGGCTCTCGCCTCAGCGCCGCGCGCACTCGTTTGAACCAATTTGCGAGAGTTTCACGGATTTGGGGTGGATGGTTTTAGATGTAATTCTCGCCTTAGCGCCGCGCACATTCGCTTAAACGCATTGCAAGATATTCACGGATTGAGGGCGGCTCTTTTTCAAAGTGTGGTTCTCGCTTTAGCGCCGCGCACACTCGTTTTCATTATTATTGCGAAGACCTTACGGCCAGTGCCGCCGACCCTGAGAACGACGAAGATGAAAACAAGGGGGGGGCAGGGGGAGGAGGCTGAGTGGGAGGTAGAGGAAGGGCTGGGGAGGTGGATGAGGGAGGAGGAGGTGGGAGAAGGATGTGGAGGAGAAGCAAAAGGAGGAGAAGGAGGCAGCGGAGAACAGGAGGAGGGGGAACAGAGGGGGGGAGAGGAGGAGACACATTCGTTTTTATTATTTGCAAAAACTTCGCGGATTGCGTATGTATCGTTTTCAACATGTGGCTCTCGCCTAAGCGCCACGCTCGTTCGTTGTTTCATATATAAAACGCATGTGGAGGTTCTCTGACCGAGGGCGGCTCGTTTTCAAAATGTGGCTCCCGCGCTAGCGCCGCAGACGCTCGTTTAACATACACGTTGTTCAGTTCCATGTTTTCGAAAGCTCTTTTGATTTTTGTTCGGGCCAAGATCCTCTCATTCCTAATTATTTTATCCTGGGCCTATTCTTGGCCACTGGGGGGGCAGGAACGATTAGAAACGAACACAAGTAGAAATGATCACGATTAGAAATGAACGGCGTGTACTTGCAAGAGTTTCACGGATGTCCATGGTCCATGGTCAACGTGCCAGAATGTATGTTGTGGACGGATTCAGGATTGTGAGGGCGCAGCAGTTAAGTTGATTCGCGGTGTTGAAGTCCCAGGAGTGGTGTTCTGACACGGTTCCAGATCGTCAAGATTCAACACTCATGTTGATTCGTGGCGTTGGAGTCCCGAGAATGGTCTTCTGGCGCTCTTCAGGGTCTTCAAACGGTTGTCTCCCAACGAGTTAATCCCTTCCGTGGAAATGTACTGATGTAGGGGCCTATGACGAGGGAGCTTGGAGGTAGGGTTTATTCCAACATCGTTGATGAGTCTTGGGTTTTCACTGGTTCTACTCCTCCTCCTCCTCCTCCTCCTCCTCCTCCTCCTCCGTCTCCTCCCCCGGGGCCTGGGCCAGGCCATGCTCCACCTCCCATGGGCCTGGGGGCGACAAGGAGGAGGAGGAGGAGGAGGAAGCGCAGGAGGAGTATGAGCAGGAGGAAGGGAGAATGGGGGAGGGGTGGGGGCGAGGGCATCGGGACATCGCATCGCTCGACGCTGTCCACAGCTCGAAGCTCGAAGGGGAGGAGGCTGGGAGGGGGAGGGGGCAGGAGGACACTCGTGCTGTCGCCCTGCCTGCAGCTCACTTCTGGGGCAGTCCGAGGTGCTTCGTCCGTCTATCCTCCCCGGCTCGGGCCCTGCCGAAGCCCGAGCGGCCTCGCTCCCCTCGCAAGAGAGGCACCCGTTGCAGGGCCATGATGCCCACCACCTCCGCAACACTCGCGGGCGACGGTGGGGCACGACATGCGGAGGGTCAGGCTCCGATGAGCTCCTGGCCCTGAGCGGGCCACGTGCCAGGGCCCACCCGAGCGGGCAGAGCGCAGCATCCCCCCCCTCTCGAGAGGGACGGGTTCCTCCCACAGCGGGGCCTCCTGGCCCGACGCGAGGACGTCGGGCCGCCCCTCTCGTCCTCCGTGGGGCCCCTCCGCCAGTGGAGGAACTCGCCCCCTTGTGAGCCCTCCAGGAGGAACAGGCGGAAGGCGGGGGGGGGGCGTCCTGTGGGGCCCACTGCTGGGCCGCAGCTCGAGAAGCTCGCTGGGCCTGGGAGATGGCCTGCTGTCGGCCCTGCCTGTGGCGGTGTTCCAGGGACCCCCTGGCAGAGCCGCGCCTGCTGCGGGTCCTGATCAGGCGTTGTCAGAGGTGTCCCTGGCTCGAGGCGTCCCCACGGCCTCCAGAGCGAGGAGGAGGAGGAAGAGGAGGAGGAGGAGGAGGAGGAGGAGGAGGAGGAGCTGCAGTCTGGGGCGGCACACCGGAGACGTCTTGGGCCAGGGGCGCGATGTGGGCAGCCCACGACCTGACGCCTGCGCCACAGGAGTCCTGGCATCCCTGAGCCGGCCTTGCAAGGGGCTTGCCGGAGATTCTAGCTCGCTCTTGGCCTGTCAGGGGCAGCCAAGAGGGGGTGATGAGTGAGGGAGGGTGGGTTTCGTGGCTGGGGTCATGACATCTCCCCGGATGTCGTGGCCCCCTCTTCGCATTGCATTGCGCCCTCTGGCCCCACTTGGGCCAGGCACGCGCCTCGGGCCGTGAGTTGCTAGCCCCCCCCCCTTTTGGACGCCCCCCCGCTCCCCAACCCCTTGGACGCCCCCCGAGCCCGCTGGGCTGGGCTGGCGTTCTTGCTCTGCCGCTACTCCTCCCTGGGATGGGCCCGCGTGGCCTGGCTGTGGGGCCCACCCAGGCTGCGCGGGCGAGGCCCGACTGGAAAGGGAGGGGGGGGGGCAGACTGCCCTCCCTCTTGGGGGGGGGGGCAGACTGCCCTGCCTCTTCCTTCCTCGTGCTCCTCCCGGTCCTCCTCCTCCTCCTCCTCCTCCTCCTCCTCCTCCTTTTCCCCCCTCTTCCTCCTCCTCCTCCTCCTCCTCCTCCTCCTCCTCCTCCTCCTCCTCCTCCTCGCGGAGCCACTCGCGCGGCGAAGTGCCAACTGCCGGGCAGACGGCGTGGAGCGCCTGGCACGCGGACAGGTGCTCCTGCAGCCAGCGAGCCCCGGCCTGCGACTGGCGCTGCCCCGCGAGCGACGGCCGTCTTGCGGCCCTGCTCTTTGCGCACCAGCCGCAGCGGGGGCACGGAAGCTGCCGCCGGCCGCCCCCTTCTCTTCTCCCTCCTCGTCGCCCTCCTCCCCTCCGGGCCCGGGCTGGCGCTCTGCAGGGCGGAGTGGGGAGGGTGGCAGTCGGCTGGACCGTGCAGGGCTGGACGGGGAGCCACGTGGGGGCCCTCTTTCACCTCGCTCTGGCTGGCACGCAGAGTGCGGCTGCTGCCGCGGATTGCCCCTTGCCGCATGTGAGGGAGACCCGTGGAAAAGATCTCACGAGCTCCTCAGTTCCTCTGGGTCCATGCTTGGAATCCTGGCGGGAGCTGTTCTTCGATGAACTTGGTGGTTGCCTTCTGTTCCGCGTTCGGCCTTACGGGTGGTGGCTGACAGGCTTCTTGAAGCTTACGGGAGGCCCGAATCCGCCCGGACCCACACCGCCGACAACACAGGACCCCCCGACAGGCCGCGAGGTGGGGTCGGCGGATGTGACGGACGGTCGGGTTTCCCCCTCCTTGAGCGGCGCATCCTTGGACGAGATTATGACTGCTATTGCTGCTGCTGCTGCTGCTGCTGCTTCCCTCCCCTCCCTGGAGGGAAGAAGCACGATGACCATAACCACGATGTCGTGGAATCTTGTCGACGCCGATCTTGGTCATGGTCCATGCATGCCGTCGCCGAGGATGATCCGCGAAAAGTTGACCAAGATGGACGGTGACCAAGATCGACGCCGACGTTTCGACGTTCAGTCTTGGTCATGGTCATTGCTTTCTTTTCCTCCACACTCTGCGGTGATGCGTGCAAAACACCTGTGCCTGGTGCTGCTCGGGCATGAGATTGAGCACCTCCCGCGCTGGGCTCTTCCATCCGGGTTGTGGCGGGCTCGACCCTGAGGAAGATGCCTTGGTCGTGGGCGCCTGGCGGCAACTTGGCGTGGTACAGGCCGACGGTGAGACAACTCCTCCCCTCCTTCACCTCCTCTTTCCTTCTCCTGCTCCCTCCCCTCTCCGTCCTCTTCTTCCCCCTCCTCCTTTCCTCCTCCTCCTCCTCCTCCTCCTCCTCCTCCTCCTCCTCCTCCTCCTCCTCCTCCTCCTCCTCCTCCTCCCTTCCTCCTCTACCTCATCTTCCTCCTCATCTTTCCTCCGCCTCCTCGCGGGGACACCCCGACGACGGAGCGGGGGAGCGCGCGCCCCCCCCCCCGCGGCGCCTCCCCCCCCCCCGCAGCAGCGCGATCGCGCGCCTCGCGCGCGCGCCCGCGGCCAGCCCCCCCCTCCGGCGCGCTCGCAGGCCCTCTTTGGGCCCGAGCGGCGGCGGCCGTGGCCGCACCGCGGGGCGCGGCGGGCGCGCGTGCGCGCGCGCATGGAGGAGTACCCGCGGGAGGCGCCCTGGCCTCGGCTCCCTGCTCCCTGCTCCTCCTCGGTCCTCCTCCCTCCCTGCTGCGGCTGCTTCAGCCCCTCCCTGGCGCTGACGCCGATGGCTCCTCCTCCTCGTCCTCGTCCTCCTCCTCCTCCTCCTCCTCCTCCTCCTCCTCCTCCTCCTCGTCCTCCTCCTCCTCCTCTCCTCCGTCGCCATCCTCCTCCTCGTCGTCGTCCTCGTCGTCGTCCTCCTACTCATCCCCCCTCCTCCTCCCCCTCCTCCTTCTCCTCCTCCTTCTTCCTCTTCTTCTTATGGTTAGTCTTCTTAAGCGGCGCCCTCCGAATAAGTATGGCGCACAAGCCGCAGGTCATACCGGGAACTTATGATGGCATGTGCAATGCGCATCAGAGAGCAGAAGAAGGAGGAGGGTGAGGAGGACGACGACGGCCAGGAAGACGAAGAGGAGGAGGACGAGAAGGAGGAGGACGAGGACGCAGACGAGGAAGACGAAGAGGAGGAGGACGAGAAGGAGGAGGACGAGGACGCAGACGAGGAAGACGAAGAGGAGGAGGACGAGGAGGAGGAGGAGGAGGAGGAGGAGGAGGACGAGGATGCGGATGAGGACGAGGACGAGAATGAGGAGGACGAGGAGAAGGACAGCGCTGGGGGCGAGGAGGAGTAAGGAGGGGGAGAGAGGAGACGAGGGAGGAGGGGCTGGAGGAGGAGGGATGGCATGGGGAGGGGGTCGAGGGCGGGCGCCGGCGCACGCGCGCGTCCGCTCGCACGGCGCACGTCCGCGCAGGCAGGCGGGAGAGCGGAGGCAGCGAGCCCAGAGAGGCCCGGGTGCGCGATCGAGCGCGGCAGTGCGCATCCATGGGCGCTGCGTGCAAGCCAGCGTGCAGGCCAGCGTGCACGCCTCGGTGCCCTCGCGCTGGGCGCGGGCAGCTGGGAGGGAGCGGGCTCTTCTCCGGCGTGGTGACTTTTTTGCCGTTCGAGTCGTGTCCAAGGGGCTGTCTGCTCAGGCCTTCCCCCACCAGAGGATGTTGTCGTCGTTTCTATTTTCGGGGGGGTGGGGGGTGCGGGGGGAGAGCTTCCAGATTGCCTGAGCTGTCTGGTGGTGGTGAGCTCGTGGACGGAGATGCCAGGCACGACGGGCCAAGCAACAGGTTAACACGCAGTGTGTATTGACAACTGTTTTCTTCGCCAATGGTGCGGTACTCGACCTCGAGCTGGCAGTGCGCGTTCCTGTCTCGCACCCGTGTTGAAACCTTGCCATCGGTGTGAAGGTTTGAATGCTCAGGCATGCCGGATCGGTTCTCCCCTGCACGACTCTCAGCGCCTTAGCGGGCGAAGAGCGGTACGAGATAGATGGCTCCGCCATCGGCGACGTTTGGCCAAGAGCGGCCCGAAAGTTTGTCCCCCAGACAGGCGAGCCCGATGGCGGAACAGCGTATGATAGACCAGCTCTTCGCCCGCGAATGCTCCTCCACCCCTCCTCTCCTCCTCTCACTTCCCTCCTCCCCTCCCCAGCCGAGCACGAGTTTTGCCCCGTTGCCAGCTCACCCTCAAGAGCAACATGTGTAACAACATAGTCTGCGTTTTTTTTAGGCCGCCGCGCAACTCCTGGTCGCCCTCAGCAGGGCAAATGCATGTAGGGTGGCCAGTCTGTTAATTTCTCTTTTTCTCCTCCTCAGCAGCAGCAGCATCATCATCATCAGCATCATCATCATCGTCATCGTCCTCGTCCTCGTCCTCATCCTCATCCTCATCCTCATGATCATCATCGTCACCATCATCATCATCATCATCATCATCATCATCATCATCATCATCATCATCATCATCATCATCATCATCATCATCATCATCATCATCATCATCATCATCATCATCATCATCATCATCATCATCATCATCATCATCATCATCATCATCATCATCATCATCATCATCATCATCATCATCATCATCATCATCGTCATCATCATCGTCATCATCATGTTCATCAACACCCTAACCATAGTAAAGTACATCGTCCTTATCCTGCGACTCTTCTGTTCTCTGTTCCCTCTTCACTCCTTCCCGCCTTCCTCTCTTTCTCCCTCCTCCTCCCCCTCCCCTTTCCTCCCCCTCGTGTTCCTGCTCCCCCGTCGCTCCCACCTCTGGTGTCTCCCTTACCTCGCACGTTCCCCCTCTCCTCCTCCCCTCCCCCTTTTTCCAGGACGAAAGGAGGAGGTTGGGGCAGAGGAACGGGTTCGGCCTTGGCTGCAGCGTGGGGGCGTGCGGACAAAAAGGGTGCAGGAGGGGGATCGGAAGCCGGGCAAGGGCTGCTAAATCCGTGGCTGCTAAAGTCGACCTCTGGGAAGTCGTCTTCGTCCTTCCGGGAAGAAGCCCATTGACTGTTTCGCGTGCCGCGCCTCGTTCCGGGAAGTTGTTTTTTCCTGCCGGGAGGGCCGTTTGATCGGGTCGGACGAAAGGGGGGGATTGGGAAAGGGGGGGTTACGAAATTTGCTGCATGCAGTTGGTTTCGGCCTCACCGAGGGGCCCATTCCTCGATACATGGCCGCCTCCGGCCTCCGGCGCCGGGAGGCGCCGGGAAAATCAGCTACGTGAGCTGATTCTCCCCCCCCCCCTTTGCTATCCCCCCCTTTCGCCCGACCCGATTTTAGCAGCCACGGTTTCAGCAGCCCTGGCCCAGCTTTCGAGGGGGGGGCAGATGTGGAGGCAGGAGGCAGGCAGAGACAGGCGGCCACCGGGCGCTCCCGGCGGCGGCGACGTCGAGGGCGGGAGCGTTACTTACCCAGAGCTCGGGCAGGCGATCGTCTACAGAGCTGGTTCACCCCAGAATCTGTTTAAAAGTCAAGGATCGCTTACCCTGACCTTCCAGAGAGCTATTTTTTTAGCACTGGAGGCCCAAAAACCTAAAAAGCCGAGCGAAACAGCCCAAAACCAAGACGTAGCAGAATAGCTTTGGGATAGGTTTTTAAGTCGGGCGCTATTTTTGTTCGCCCTCCTGGAAGGTCAGGGTAATGATCGCCCCCCCTTGGAGTGCCCGGGGGGGTTGGCCGCGGCGCGTCCCTGGGGGTGCCAGGGGGGGCTTTGGGGTTCGTTCCCTTCCCCGCTGGGGCGCGGGGGTGGTGCCCGGGGGGGTTGGCCGCGCCGCGTTTTCATGTTGTCACTCCCCGGTTGATGTGTAAGAAGTTCCCAGACCCCCTCGAGGAATGACAAAAATCATGACGGGAGGTTTTTCCTAATTTTCGGCTTCCGGGGCCCCTCACCGGGCCTCGGGAGCGTCAAAAAACGGCTCAGGATGCAAAGCCGGTCATGGGGAAAGGGTCGGGACCTCTGGGGGTCGACGTAATGAAAAAATCATTACGTCGGGGGTCTGGGTTCGGAGTGTTGCGTTCGTAGATCAGCCGGGCGTTCCACGCATTTTGTGTGCCATGGACTTCCCTCAGTCTTGTGGCCACTCCGCTCTGTCGTCGATCTGACGCTCGAAGATTTCCAACGCTGTGAGTTTTCACCCGGCGGGTTCTCCTCGATTTCGGCCCTTGGGGGGCCCTTGCCCGGCCCCGGGGCCATCAGAGACGGATCCGGGACGAAACATTGCCCCCGGGGCAGCGGTCGGAGCCTCGAGGGGGCCGCAGATGGGACGGAGCCTTCGGGGCCGCGACTGGGACAAATCTTCGGATGCAACTCCTGGGAGGTCAAATTCCGTTGTCGCCCGGGTCCGAAGTCTGGCTCAATCCCGCTGAATCCCGCCCGATCCGGCTTGATCCTGCTTGGTCCGAGGCCCACTCCGGCGTACCAGCTCCCAAATGGGGCTTAATCCTCGTTAATCCCCTGACCTTCCAGAGAGCTATTTTTTAGCACTGGAGGCCTAAAAACCTAAACAACTGAGCGAAACAGCCTAAAACCAAGACGTATAATAGCTTTGGGATAGGTTTTCAAGTCGGGTGCTATTTTTGTTTGCCCTCCTGGAAGGTCGGGGTCTTTCCGACGAAACCTTCCAGTAGTTGCCTCCTAGCAAATCAGACCGGCGGGTTTCCGGGGAGGGAGCAGGCGGAGAGCCCGGAGGTAGTTCGTGTGCCCGGGGGCCCTCAGGGACGGACCCGCGACGCGAAGCGGTCCCCGGGGAAGCGGCCGGAGCCCTCGGGGCCGCGGAGGGGACAGACCCAGAGATCCAACGTCCTGAAAAGCTCACGCCGGAGTTTTTCGCAGTGTTCGGCCCCTTAGAGGCCGTCGCCGGGCCCCGGGGGCCGTCAAAAAAATCGACTCAGGACGAAAAACCGGTCCTGGGGGATGGGTCGAGACTTCCGGGGGCCCCGTATTGGACAAAAGTCACGGCGTCGGATCTCTGGGGAGCCCTCGAGGGGCCGCGGGCGGGACGAACCAGATCGGTGGGTTCCCAGACCCCCGACGTAATGATTTTTTCATTACGTCGACCCCCAGAGGTCCCGACCCTTTCCCCATGACCAGCTTTGCATCCTGAGCCGTTTCTTGACGCTCCCGAGGCCCGGTGAGGGGCCCCGGAAGCCGAAAATTTGGAAAAACCTCCCGTCGTGATTTTTTCACGACGCGAGGGGGTCTGGGTTTCAGGGGAGGGAGCGGGCGAGGAGCCTCGGTTGGAGTGCCCCGGGGGCCCGCCATTTTGACACGGGGGGCGGTGGCCCACTCGGGTGTCCCCAGGCCGAGCGGGAGGGGCAGAAGGGGGGAGGGAGGCAGGGAGGCAGGGAGGCAGGGAGGAGGAGGAGGAGGAGGAGGAGGAGGAGGAGGAGGAGGAGGAGGAGGAGGGCAGGAGGAGGAGGAGGAAGGCAGGAGGAGGAGGAGGAGGAGGAGGAAGTAGGGCAGGAGGAAGGAGGAGGGCGGGTGGTGAGGGGTAGTGAGGAGTGCAGTGAGGAGGAGGAGGAGGAGGAGGAGGAGGAGGAAGAGGATGAGGGCCAGTGCAACCCCAAGACGCATCAGCGGTGTTGTGATAACCCCTTCCTCCACGTTCCCTCCTCACAGTTCCTGCAAGAATGCGTGGTCCCTGTGGGAAGCGACCCGCTCGAATCTCGAGAACCCTCAATTCCTGGGACGTCAGCGCCGAGGATCAATGTGACCTCTGCGCTCTGGCAGTCCTAAATCGTGCCAGGGCACCATTCCTGGGACTTCAACAACGCGGATCAATGTGACTGCTGCGTCCTGGCAATCCTAAGTCGCGCCAGAACACTATTCCTGGGACTTCGGCCGTGCGACTCAATCAAACGATTGCAACCGATTTAGACGAGCGGCGCCAGGACGAGAGCCACATGTTGAAAACCACCTGTCTTCCATCCTTCGAACTAATGCAAACGTTTATCACGAGTGTGCGCGGCGCTAAGTGGAGAACCACATGTTGAACAACACCTGACCTCCATCTTTGAAACATGCGCAATCTTTTGAGACGAGTGCGCGCGGGTCTGAGGCAGGGCCACATTTTGAAAACCACCGGTCCTCCATCGTTGAAGCTTTTGCAACATTTTGAAAGGGATGTGCTCGGCGCTGAAGCGAGAACAAAATGTTGAAACTCACCCGCCCTCCATTTGTGAAGCTGTTGCATTTTTTAGGACGAGTGTGCAAGGCGCTAGCACGAGAGTCTCACATGTTGAAAGCCGTCCGCCCTATATTCGTGAAGCATGTGTGAAATTCAAGCTTCACGGTCATGAGAGGTGAATAATACTCAGGTGAAGCGCCCGGGTCGCCCTACCGACACGTGTGGAGTTGTTTATAAGGAGAAGGATGGAGGAGAAGGATGGAGGAGGAGGGAGAAAGAGGAGGAGGAGGAGGAGGAGGAGGAGGAGGAAGAGGAAGCGGAAGGCAGAGAAAGAGGAGGACTAGAGTGAAACCCAGGACCCAACAACGATGCCGCAATACACCACCCGTCCCAAGTTCCGTGATCGTCGTCACCAGCCCCTGCGAGCTTCCCTTTTCATTACAATCATAGTGGCTCTTTCTTTGGAGACGAAAAGGGGCGCGCGCCGAAATCCATTCCAGGCGAAATTGAGGTTTTTCTTAGAGTTTCAGTGTGCAGGCGCGCCCTGCCGCGCGGTGGTTCCCAGACGCACCTTAGAGCGCGCTGACGTATAATGTAGTTCACCACCCACCAAACCACCCCAACCCAACCCGAAGGCTCAGATTTACCCTCGATTTCCAGTTGGGGGGGGTCGGGAAACATCGAAAAAACACGTGTGGAACCCGTACCCCCCCCAACCCGAAATTCGGGTCTTCGGGTTGGGTTGGGGTGGTCTGGTAGGTAGTCAGTAGTACAAGAAGCTTCTTGTACTGACGCACCTTAGAGCGTGCTGACGTATAGTGAAGGGAGCCGCTTCTTGTAGTACAAGAAGCGGCTCCCTTCGAAGGCGAGCGCCCCACGGGACCGCAGCTCAGACGGCAGGCTAGCTTTGAACAAACTGCCCTGCCGCCTCTCCTGGCGAAGGTCAGGGGATGAAGCGAGGCGTCCAGCGAGAGCCCCGTCCTCCCTGTCCTCCTCCTCCCTCCTCCCTCCTCCCTCCTCCCTTTTTCTTAGCCGAGCTCCGAGGCGATCCACCGCCTGTAGCGTCAGTGAGCGCCTGGCCTGGCGCCTCCTCCACACACATACTGGAGGCGGCCTAGCCAAGCGCTCGATGGCAAGCAAAGCGCATGCACAGTATGGAGGACACCCTCCTGGCAAGGCAGGCGCACTCTGGAGCTGGCGGGTACATGACGGACAGTAACCTCCACAAAGAGCAACGAACTCGAACCACGCCCTTCGCCAGCTCCAGCATGCGTCTCTCGAATGGGCTGCACTCGAGAGAGGGAGAGCAAGGTGAGGAGGATCAATACAGTGAGGAAGGAGAGGATCAGGCTCGCCCCTGGTGGCGCGCCGCCAGGACGACGAGTGGGCTCAGCACGAATTGGGGGACGGGGAGGCTTGGGGTGGCGCTCGACGGTTTGTTTCACCCGCCTTACCACTTGCGCCGCCCGTGCCCTCCCCGTCCCCAGCAGAAGGCCACACGGCCCCCCCCCTTGGTCGGCCCCTCGATAGTCCAACTACTCCTTGGTAGCGCAGAACACGAGTACGGCCTTCGTACACGAGGGGCCGCCAAGGGGGTGGCGACACGATCTCCTCCACCACCACCAGCCTCCAGTCCTCGAAGAACCTCCACACCTCCTTCCAGGCGCCTCGAGACTCGGCGAAAAAGACCCTGAAATGAGGTCGCCGAGCTCTCAGCAGAAACAGTGCCAGTCAAGCAAGCGCAAGCTGCCATCCCTGCTCGGGAGCCGACCTTCCAAGAACGAGAACGTGGCGCTCCAGGTCGGAGGGCTAAGACGAGGGAGAGCGGCCGTGGGGCTCACCACCCAGTGCCTCGTACACCAAGCATTTGACAGCCAGAGAGTTGGACGAGGGGACAAGACAACGAAACGATCGCCACCATCGCCATCAAGAAGGGGTAAGAATCAAGTCGCCTCTGTCCGACAGGCCACTGAGGCAGCCAGCACAGGAATGCTGGCATGCGCCAGCGCACGGGCAAGCACGCGCGAGAGACCTACTGGCCATTCACCAGTGCCATCCTCAGAAACAGCTGCATGAGCATGATGATCACAACGATATCTGGAATAATGACCACTCAGCTCCAGCTCCAGATACATGTGCGCAGTAATCAGTGTGACTGCCCCACGCGCAGAGGAGCCCATCATACACAAATCAATGCGACATTCTTCCAGATACTTCCCAATCGAAGAGGCAATCGAGTCTACGGCACCCTTAATGTTGGACAGTACACCAGAAGGGGAGATAAAAGCCGCTGGCACACCTGTGAACGATGCAGCCTCCAGCAACCTCCAACTTGATCGCAGGTAGTTGTTCTCAATTAAAACTGTCCGACGTGCATCTTCACCAAGCTGAGGTAAGCCCCAGGGATGGTCAGCAGATCTTCGGGGACGTGAAACACCAGGCTGCCCGTCAAACTGAGTCCATGATGTCAACGACGGAGCCAGCATAATTGCCAGTACCCTGCCCTGACACATCTCGTCCACAATCCCCTCTATTGTCTTCTGAGCCAAAAGAGTGCGCTCACCATCGTCGCCAAATAGAGGAATGCGCACCATTTGTACCGAATGACCCAAGAGCTGCTGCAACCAAGTACACACATCAATTGCCGTCGCATCCCAACCACCAAGATAATAGAACTTCATCGGGTAACAGCACGCGACTCTCAATCGCCTGAGAGGTGGGATTGGGGGCCGTACCTCGATCCTCACTACTGGCGGTGAGACTGGGTAATACGGGTCTCCTCGACCTCCACCATTTACAGTCCTCACTGCATGCTTGAAAACTCGTCGATAATTGTAACCACGGTGTATCAAATCTCTTTCGCGAACTAAATCCTCTTGTCGCAACTGTTCTGCTTCAGCGGGCAGCAACATGTCTCCATTCAACTCGAGCCAACTGACACAGCGATTACCTGCTCGACGTAGATGGCGTAGGAGGTTCGAGCGGTCCCCGAATCGTGTGCCGCAGGCACCGCATTGCGTACCACGAGCCACTCGTTGCGCGAGGTCTATCGGCTGGTGGTCTAACTGATGTTTCCTCCAAGCAGCCTTCGATATTGTACACCAGCCGCACTCGTAGCACACAAACTTGTCCTCGTGAGCGACCTGGGCGTCGATACCAACCCGAGCTCCAGCCAGTAGTCGGCCCCAACAGCACACCTGCAGCCGCTCCAGCTCAGACGCTTCGAAGAGTCTCCACGCACGCTTGACTGCATTACGGAAATCCTTCGGATGGGACGATGCAAACTGGAACCAACGCTGAAGCGACCAATCGAGTCTTGAACCTTCCTTGTCGAGACTCGCCAACCATTCGAGATCAGACGTAACTAGTGAGAGCCAGGAGCCAGCAAGCGAAGCAACTTGATCAAGTAAGCACCACAGGGCATGGGGAGCCTGAGGTAGCAGTGATCCGAAGTAAACCAACCGCTTCTTCCGCATAAGATGCTCGAACCTTACCCTTCTGGCTGCCGAAAGTACCTCGTCGTCGGTGAAACGCTGGGAGTGAACACTGTGTAGTCGGCCCTGAACTGCCCGATATGCTAGCAGTCGGTGTCCGTCCAACTTGTGCAACAGCGTACTTGGAGCATGTTCCCAAACCTCCACTAAGTACATCAGGTGGACGTTGGCCATCGTATCGACAAGGTTCGTCTTCGCGGGCAGTGACATGTGGCTGAACCTTGAGCACATACGGCGGATAGGTCCGAGAGCAGAAACCTGCTTGCTAATAGAATGTGCGGCACGCGGCCCAAGAAGACCCCGGTGGTCTAGCATAGTGCCCAAGTACTTGTAGTTGCGTACCACCGAGACTTTGAGGCCAAAGCGTGGTGATATAATCGATAAGTTGTCACTGGCTTCCAACTTCTGTCGCAAATCAGTATCATGTTGTGGTCCAGGAATGATAAATAAGGCCGACTTCGCCCGCTTGTAGTTGACTGTGAAGCCGTGCGTAAGCATTGCTTCGTGAACACAATCAACCGTGTCGCCAGCCAGGTCCAAAGGGTTGATCGAAGGCGGTGGCGCTTGCAAGTACAACGCATCATCTACAAAGGAAATATCAACGAGGTCGTCTGCTTCAACTTGACTCGAAAGCACTGGCTGCATGCCCAAGGGCCGCAACTTCAATGAGGCCCCTAGTCGTCTAAGCGCCTGATCGACTACCTTGAGAGGGCGGCAGAAAGCAGCATTGAAAATCGCGTCGGCCAGTGACGATCCTGGTCGAGAACCACGCCGAGATCTCGCCACTAACTGCAAACTGTCCGTGCCAAAGTGTGTGTCACGGTGGCCTTCTACCAACAGCGCGAGCATGTGTGGTGACGCCCCCAACCCTTCCAAAGCACCAGGTTGGTGCAGTATGAAGGTGAAGAGCGGGGCCATGCTAATAGGAAGCTCGTGATTGTGCTCAACGAAATCGATGTCCCCGTCCACGTCGTCCCCCAGCGGAAGTACCAGGCTGCGGACCACCGAATAGAACGCAGCCGTCAAATCCACGAAGTATAGCACCGCTCCACAGCCCTGCTGCTGTGCTGCCTTCAAAAAGGTCGAAGCTGTCTGCACCAGAACAGAAGGGCCACGCCTAGGCCTTCCTCCACACTGAGTTTCACGAAGCAAGATGTCCATGTACACACTGACCTGTGACCTCAAAAACCGATGCCAACATTTGCTGACTGTGCTGTTGAGAAGAATGCTGCGATAGAACTCGATTGACGCAAAGTTGCCCGATCCTTTGAACAGTGGGTAGACCGTCCCGTGTTTCCAGCACAGGGGCTCCTGTTGGTAGACACTTGCTTTGAGGAAAACAGGGTGGTACAACCGAGCCAGTTCAGCAGGAAAACCACGAAGTATGTCGCCTCGTACACCGTCTCGTCCAGCAGCCTTCCGCCGCTTAGCCTGCGAGAAAAGGCTGGCGACCTGGGCACGCGAAATGACCAACTGGGGATCCAAGTCCACCTCCTCAGGGGAATGATGGAGGCGAGCATTGTACCCTTGTGCCAGTTGCGATGCATCCATGACAACGGCATCCTCAATGGCAGCGAAGTGGTCCAGTACTATCTTGTCTGCTTCATCCGTCGACGTAGCCAAAGCACCATCGCGTCCTTGAAGCATAGGGTATCGCCCTGACCTCCCAGCTCTACCTCCATATCGGAGTAACACTTTCATCAATCTCCACTCGTTGTGCGTATCCCCGCTGGCGGCGAACTCATCCATCTGCCGAGCAATGCCTTCCAGGTATTCAGTACGATCGGAGTTCACCTGCCGACGAACCAACTTGAGCGTAACTTTCAAGAATGCACCAAGATCTGCGTGAAAAACCTCGTCGTCGTAGTAGATGTCCCTCTTTTTTTGAGCACAATCGCTGCGGAGTCGTACAACCGCATCATGCCAAGCCAAATGTCGTCCTGGATGAAACAGCTGGTCGTCTAAATGATTCAAGAGATCCGCCCATGGGGGATCATGCTGCGTGTGATGAGGAAGCCTCCTTCTAGCCCGAGTTACATACCGCCGAAGTCGAACCAAACCCATCGTCTCCTCCTTCACATACCCTTTGATAGATGATAGACGAGTCTGCCCGAAGCACGCCTGCGTGGCCTTAGTGACGAGGGTGTTGGTGGCGGACACATGATCATTAACATCAAGCTCCCACTCTGGTAGCTCAGCCGCATCAACAATAGCCTTGAATCTGGCGCAGCATTCAGGGTCTTTCAACTTAGCATTGTCCAGCGGAGGTATCCTTCTCGTTCGTGGCGGAATCTTCTGGCTTGTAAATCCCATGTGGGCTAGAACAGGAAAGTGATCCTCCGCTTCACAATAGGAATCAAACTGATAGTCAACCCAGCACCTCTTCGTCGCGCCATGGAAAACCGAGTCTGTAACAATGTGGTCTATCCTTCCCAGCGTTTTGGCGATCGAACAATGCGTGTGGCCTCCTTCATGCTCAAAGAAGGTGCTAGTCAGAAAGAGTCGATTCTTGCCGACAATCTCTCTAAGCACAGCACCTGGTCCGTCATCTGTCAAAGGTGTGCAGTACTCGGGATGAAAGTGACCAACATATTCGGCATAAGGTGGTCGACCTGGCATCGAAAATTTTCCAACCTTAGCATTCATATCTCCGAGGACAAGACTAGGCGGCCACTTCACGAATTGCTCATCCAAACTCTGCCACCACTGCGTGTATGATAATCGTTCATGTCCGTCGTGTGGCGCATGAACTACGTATACGTATTCATCAAGTCCGAAGGTGGTCAGCCGTACCACTAGTAGCCTGGGATCTGAATGAACAACTCTAGCGTCGGACTTCTTGAAAAACTTGTCACCTTTGGGGCCTACTCCGTATCTACGGTCCATGTTAATAAGCAGAGTACAACCCAAAACCTCGGTATTGCCTGAGCTCAGAACCATATAACCATCTCGAACTGCGGGCTCGGCTGGAGCTGGAGCCTCTTGCAGTCCTGCCAAGATAACCCCTGCCTCTTGAAGCTGAAGTCGAATCAATTGCCCTCTGAGTGGACGACCAGGCGCCTCTGTAGCATCTCCTTGTCCAGCCCGCTGCGCATTATAGGTCGCCACTATCATGTCCAATTGGTATGCCGTAGCCTTCCCTGCCGTGGGAGGCTGTGTATCTGGAAGTGTAATGACCTGCTGGCGACACGGATGATAACTGAAGCCATGACAGTCGATCCTCGGATAGGCTGCCAAATCCTCGTGACGTCGATCCAGCAGGGGCGCCCAGCTCCATTGAGCACGAGGGCGCAAGAGAGGAAGAATCTCATCTGGGAGTCGCTGTGGCGGCTCCACTCGTGCGTGCTTAGCAATTGCGTCCGACATTTCGTTCCAAGGGTGCCCTGCATGGCCAGAAGTATGGGAGAGGGTCACCCTGTGGGTCAGACGAAGCGCATCCAGGGCGTGAGCAGCAAGAGTCGCAAAGGGCTCCTCCTGCTGGGTCCCAGACGAAGTGCGTGCCAAAGCAGGAATGCAATCGCAGACGATCTCAACCTGGAGGCTCGCATCGAGCTGCATGGCATAAAGAATTGCCCACAATAAGCCTGCAGTCTCAGTAGTAACCGAATTGATGTCCCGATCGGTCAGCTCGTACGAGATGCTGTCCGTCACAAACGCGCTGAAGAAACCAGCGAACTTGAACCTGTCCCCGTCAGACAACACCACAGTACACGCCCAAGCTGACTTTGTAGGGTCGTCCTTGTGGTATGATCCGTCAGAGAAAATAAAGACGTTCGTAGCAGACCGCTCCAGATCCGTGGCGAAAGTCAGCGCTAGTTGCGTGTGCTGGTGCATCTGTAGGCTGGCCACGTTTCTCTGCAAACGAATGCTCCACTTAAGCCTGTCGTACTCCACGCTGAGAGGGACAGGAACATCCATACTGCATACGCGATGGATCGTATCACTTATATCGTCACGGCCCGAATCAGTAGCCTGATGAGTCCCATGGTTAATTACAGGTGAAACAACGCTGGAGCCGACTGTTTCGGCAGGTGAGGCGACTGGAAGGGACGACATGATTGGCCTTCCTGAACACCAAGGTCGAAAGCTCTGAGCGTCAGATGACGCTTGGGTACCTCCTGGGGTACCACAGAGAGGATGTACAGCCTGCCGCAGAGAACCAATCCAGCGCGCCTCGTAATCAGACGCGGGTGAGTCTCCAAGGTCAGCAGGGGCACGATCTCGAACAGCGCGAGAAGGTACAAGATGCATGTGGGGGTGATCATGCACTCCTGGGCCCACCCCCCCCCCTATCAGAGGTGGGCCTTCCCCTGATGTCAGGGGCCTGCTGTTGATGAGGCCGCAGATCCGCTTGCCCGAGGCACCAACAACTCGTCGTCATCGTCATGATCCCGTGCCGCCTGCGCCTGAAGAGAGCTGTGATCTACAGCAGTAGGAAATCCACCTCTGGTCCCATGCCGTCGAGTTCGGTCATTGTTGTCCAGGGGTCTGTCGGCTGGGTACAGGAAGGATCTGCCGTATTTCAAGGCCGGCCTCTTAGACTGCAGGGAACGATCCGTATCTTCCACCCCAGATGAGGAAGCACCGGTCATAGCTCCACGGACCTCCTCCAAGCCATCCGCCTCGAGGTTCAACTCACGCCCCTTGCTACTTACCTCATCATCTTGATCTTGAACCACCTGTACATCTTCCGCATGAGGCTCCCCTCCAGCAGCTTGAGTCTCCGTAGTCGCCTGCTCCACTTCGTATTCAGCTTGTACCTTCTCACAGTGCTCCTCGTATGCTGTAAGTGCCAGGCGATACGCCCTCGCATCTTCTTCTTGCTCAAAGCGGTAGTGTTCCTCTGCTTCCAACGCCATCACTTCCTTTTGCATCACCTCGAACTCATGAGACTCTTCTGCATCAAACGCCGCCGCTGCAGCCATCAATTGCTCTGCGTCTACATCCGAGGCGAAGTCCATTGTAGTCCGTGGCCGAGGAGCATCTCGGGTGTTTCCAGCAGCACTGTCACCTTGAGAACAGACCTGGGACAACGGTAAGCCGCTCGACGATCCTGAACACAAGCCGACCTCATCTGGAACCAGCCCAAGAAGACTGCCAACATCTTCTCCAAGACGGCCAGGAGGATCTCTACGAGGAGGCGGTGTGCTTTCGAGGGATTTTTTCCGCACAGGCTGCATAGCCTCAGTGTTCGCTTCCTTGAAGGCCTCCATCTGATGCTGCTCTCGTAACCATCTCTCGAACAACATCTGCTCGCGCTCGTCCTCAATGACATCTAGACGGGCCGCCGTCTCTTCAGCGTACAACATGTCATCAACCAAACGAGTCCCTGTAGACGGTGGGGTCGTGGCAACTGGAGAGTGGCCAACTTGTGCTCGGAGATGGTCTTCATATGCATCAGCGTCCACCTGCTCCTGCTGTTCCTGCCTTTTCAATTCGTCGCTAAACACACGCTCCTCTCTGCTCAAACTGCTGCCAACAGGTACACTAGTAACACCATGATATGGACTGCGCATGGCATCAGGAGCGCGCCGTACCCGCTTCTGTGGCCCGAATGCTGTATGAGTCTCCTGGGAGTGTCGAATAGCCATAATCTGCTCCTCATAGTGCCTGTGGCGTTCTTCTGCTTCGCGAACGGCTGCCACAGCTCGTCCTCGGTCCCGTTCAGCTAGTTCTTTGTGCTCCGCAAGACGTGCCCATGCCACCCGATACTCCTCCTCATTCTTGCTCTTCATCTCGAGTACTTGTGAGAACATCACCTTCTGAGCGTCTTCGAGTTGCTTCCAATCTTGTTGCCGAACGTTATTCTGCTGCTCAACAGTATCTGCCAATCGCTTAGCATGAGTCTCCTCTCTGCCTATCAAGTCAGCCTGTGCCTTCGCAAGGAGGTCTCTCTGCTCGGTGATCAATTCTTCCTGACGCCTGCGCTCCTGAGCTTCACGACGGGCCTCCACCTCGCCACGCTCGGCCTGCTGCCTCCAGTATCCAATATGTTCTTCAAACATCCTGCGCTGCTGCTGCCATTCCAAGTTGGTGTGATGCATCTGCGCAGCAAACCTCTGAGACTGTACATACTGCTCTTGCACCACAGCTTGACGAAGTTGCTCGACGCCTTCATGATGCTGGTGCGGCTGGTGCTGCGCTGTCTCCAGGAATGGTGCCCCACCACCGACTTCCGTCACCGTAGCCTCCATAATCCCCGTCGGTCGGTACCCTCTGCCTCCCAAGCGCCCCATGGGCTGGGGAGGTGGACTATGCCTACCTCCCAAGCGCCCCGTGGGCTGGGGAGGTGAGCAGTGCGTGCCGACGGGTGTTGACGAGCTTGCAATACTTCCTGGTGGTGCCGCTGGAGGTTGTGCTGAAGTCAAAGATGCCAGCCTGGGAGGTGCGGTCTCTGGTGGAGGCCTCTTGGGAGGATATCCTGCAAACTGTGTATGTGCCATAGTGGACGACAGCTCCTTCTGGATCTCCTCCGCCGACAGTTGGCCACCGTACTGGTCACTCATCGTCCGACGCTCCACTCCAGTGCTGGCTGGCGGTGTTGGTGTCACTCTTGTTGGGGAACAAGCTGGAGAACTCCCTATCGTCTTCGGTGGCGATCTTGCTGGACTAAGAGATCCTCTACGAGCACCGTCCTGAGCTGGGTTCTGAACTCCCAGCTGCTGCATCGTACCTCGTCCCCTCGTAATATGCCCCTGCGGTGTACTCAACGAAGCCTGGCAGCGAAGATGTTTGCCGTCCACGATGGGAGTGGGAAACCTTGCTGGAGCCGCTGCCTTGGCTGGCGGTGGGGGTGGAGGTGGTGGAGGTGGAGGGACTTCATCATCGTCTTCAGCTTCACGACCAGCGCTCTTGGCCCTCTCCGCCAGGTCGCGTCGTCGATCGTACCCGTAATCTTCTCCAGCAGTACTGTCTGAAACCTCCTTCCTGGCCTCCACTGCTTCTCGGAATAAATCTCTGTGATATTCGTACAAGGTTCGCTGATACAGCATATCTTCTGCCAAAATCTGCTGCTTCTTCTCTAGTGCCGCGATCTTCTCTTCGGCTTGAACCATTCCTGCCTGAGCTTCGGCTCTCTGGACTGACAAGGGTTTCAGTTGCCAGTGCATCCACTTCATCACACTCAACTCGTGCTCCTGTGCCGCCATGTATGTGCCCGCCTTCTTGCCCTGCACCAGTAGCTCCGCCAACTTGAGCATCCTGTCCTCCACCTGCTGCTTGTACTGCTTCATCTCTCGGGGCTCTGGGGGCTGCTTGTAAGCAGCATGACGAAGTGCATATTCCTGCGTGCACATCATGTGAGCATCCAGCGTACTCTTGACTTCAGCACGAAAACTCGACTTCTCGCGCTCCCGACGTTTGTCATCAGCTTGACGTTGTTGATGCTTCCTCCAAGTCATACTGCAATTCTTCCAACCTCGGCCTCCATCTCGAATCTTGCCTTTGCATACCCATGTGCCCTGATCGTTGACCGATTGGCACTCCATACATGTCCACGTGCCAGCCGTACGTCCTGAAGCCATACTTGAATGGTGCAGCTCGATAAGTCTTCGTGCACGCTCCAATCGCAACACCACACGAGCCTCAGCTCTTAGTCTCCTGGCTCTCCTGTGCCAGGCAGGACTCCGCTTCCTCTTCGAAGCCGCCGTCGGCCTTGTCGGACTCGAACAGGTCCTGCGCTTCCTCCCGAGCGCCCGCAGCTATGGCTGCGGCTGCGGGCCGCGGGCGCGCGTGCGCCTCGCCTGGGCGCGGCCGCGGGTCGGGCTGCCCTGCCCGCCCTCGGGCCGTGACGCCTCCCCTCCTCCCTCCTCCTCCTCCCTCCTCCTCCTCCCTCCTCCCTCCTCCCTCCTCCTCCTCCCTCCTCCCTCCTCCTCCTCCTCCTCCTCACTCCTCCCTCCTCCCTCCTCCCTCCTCCCTCCTCCCTTTTTCTTGGCCGAGCTCAGAGCGGTCCAGCCGCTGAAGCGTCAGTGTGCTCGGCATTCGGATCCCGACTACCGAGCGATGCAAGGGCACAGCTGCCTCGATCTTCTCCGAGGCCACGGCGCGCCTGACGCGCCACAAGGAACATGCAATCTCTGCGCCCGTCAACCAGACCACCTCGAAGTCCTCACCCTCCTCCCAACCACGTGCTCGGACGGGCACAGAGCCAGCACTGTGGCCGTCGGTAGACGACCACCTCAGCAAGTAGGAGAAGGGGACGACGAGTATCAACTAGACTGAGAAGAGGGAAGAAGAGGCTCGCCCCTGGTGGCACGCCGCCAGGACGACGAGCAACAGCTCGAAGCACGAATTTGGGGGACGGGGAGGCTTGGGGTGGCGCTCGACGGTTTGTTTCACCCGCCTTACCACTTGCGCCTCCCGTGCCCTCCCCGTCCCCTACAGAAGGCCGCACAGCATCCCCCTTGGTCGGCCCCTCGATAGTTCAACTACTCCGTGGTAGCGCAGAGCCCGAGTAAGACCTTCGTACTCGAGGGGCCGCCAAGGAGGGGGACGAATACGATTACTCCTCCTCCACCAACTCCGATTAGACAACTCCTCCTCCAAGATGTTGTCGCCCTAGGCGACGGAACACGAGGTACGCACGGCACCTCACAGCCTGCAGGCTGGGCAAAGCACTGCTGCGAATCCACACTCACCTGCGCACACATCCAAAGCAGCTTACAAACTCCTGCGAAGACTGGTCGACAGAGTCATGAAAAGAAGGGCCCTTCTGAAAGCCCTGCCAATCAGTACACCAACAGCACGTGGAAGTTCACCCGCTTGGCTCTGTTGTCCATGGTAGACATGACAGCAGCGTTCAGGCCCATGGTGACGCAATTCCATCTCATAATCACAATGCGTATGAATGATCATCATCTCTCTAGCTTCTGTAGTACCAAACATACAACCATCAATCTCGGTGTGGCCCACACGGGCACCAATAGTCTCAAAGTCTGGCATGAAGTTCCGAATGTTGTCATAAGCTTTGCGATCAACTATGACCGCCACTGGAACACCGGCCATGGTACCTGCTTGCAGTAGTCTCCACGCCGACCTCACTTGCGAATTGTCTCCAGCGAAGCTCCGTCGGCGTTGGGGAGGCAAACGTCGGATTCCCCAGGGTTCGGTTAGTGTACGCCTCTGGTCAGGTCCGACTCCAAGCCAAGTTTTCCCACTGAGATGAATAGCAATAGCCCCTACGTGGCCTAACTGCATACGAGTGACGATCATCCTCATCTGCGACTCTTGTAGTCCAACAGCCGTGCCATCCTCGTCCTGCCCAGGGTATGTTTCCACGTCAAGGCCACATGACTGATGCAGCGCCTCTGAAAATTCACCATCGCACTCGGCTTGAAAGACATTGAGCAATACCATTGTACCGAGGTCGCCAGTCTGCATGCGTCGAACTGCGTTAGGTACCTCACGTACTGGTATCCATACCTCAGGAGCTTTGACAGGAACAAGCCTGTCGCCTTTGCCGCCAAGAGGGTCTCCGTAGCGAGCCCGCTGTTTGACCACCCTGTAGTTGTATCCTTGCTGAACTTGCTTCCTCTCACGTAGTAGATCTTCCTGCCGTAGAAGTTCAGCTTCATCAGCAGAGAGAAGGTCCCCATTGTCCAACAGCCATGATAAACACCTGTTGCCTCGTCTGCGCAGATGCCGTAAAAGATTGGAACGATCTCCGAACAATGTGCCACACGCTCCACACTGCGTTCCTCGCGCAACCAGTTGGGCTCCGTCAATCGGCTGATGATCCAAGAAGTGTTTGCGCCATGCCGACTCCTTCGAGCATACCCATCCACAGGTATAGCACACGAATTTCTTCTCCAAGTCCGCAGTGACCGCCGGCGCCATCTGGGCATTGAGACTTCTTCCTGCCATCTGCATTTGGACGTTCTCCAGTTCTCTGTACACATGATACTCCCATGTAGTCTTGATTTCATTCAGGAAGCTCCTCGTGTTCAGTCTGGCGTACTGGAACCGCTGCTGCACCGTCCAAGCTGCGCGAGCTCTATCATTGCTGTAACTATCAAGCCACTCCAAGTCGTCACGAAGCAGTGAGACCCAAGATCCACGTTCGTCAGCCAACTGGTCGAGGAGTAGCCATAGGACAACAGGAGCCTGCAAAAACATCTTCCCAAAGTACATTAGCCTCTTCTTACGAATAATATCTCTCAGATGCAGTCTCCTCGCAGAACATAGGACTTGTTCGTCGTTGTAGAAGCTAGTGGTCTGTCGATGGTGCTGCAGGCCTTGTGCCACACGATATGTCGCTATTCGAGGTGTCTCTAGCCGTTGTAGAAGTGACTCGCTGAGTGCTGTCCACGTCTCGGCTAAGTAGGTGAGGTGCACGTTAGCCAAGGTATCAACAAGATTCGTTTTCGCTGGCCTCGACATACCCCCAAATTTCGAGATCATCTTCTTGACAGGCATAGCCGCAATCTTCTGCTTCTGCACCAAGTGTGCTATCCGAGGACCCATCTCAAGGCGACGGTTGATCATCGTCCCTAAGTACTTGTACTCCTTCACCACGTGCACCTGGATATCACACCGTGTAGGTATAATCAAAAGTTCATCTTCATCATCGAGTCGATCTCTCAAGTCGACAGGTGCTTGCCTGCTAGGTATGATAAACATGGCTGACTTGGATTTCTTGTAGTTGACCAGAAAGCCGTGAGAGAGCATAGCCACATGGACTGCATCCGCAACTTCACCAGCAAGTTGTATAGGATCTTGTCCTACCTCAACAGACTGCATAATTAGGGCATCGTCAACGAAGGAAATATCTGTGAGGCGGAGGTCACCTTGTAGTTCCGCAGGTGCAAAACAGCCCTGGACTCCATCCACCCGCAGCGGCAAGCTGGCACCTAGCGGTCGCAGGGCCTCGTCAATGCTCTTGAGAGGCTTGCAGAACGCCGCGTTGAAGATCGCGTCGGCTAGAGAGCTTCCTGGGCGCGAGCTCCTGCGTGACCTTGCAACAGTATTTATAGTATTGGTGCCGAAGTGTGTGTCTCGATGTCCTTCGATCAGTAAGGCCAGGAGGTGAGGGTGCGCTCCCAGGCCATCCAAAGCTGCTGGTTGTGAGAGGATAAAAGTCAACAAAGGAAGCATCGCTATGGGCAAGTCATGATGATGTATGATGTATTCATCGTCTCCGTCTGGATCGCCAAGTCGAGGTAGAACCATGCTGCGCACCACCGAATAGAAGGCCTGCGCCAAGTCAATAAAATATAGAATAGCCGATCGGCCTTGAAGCTGCGCCGCTTGAATAAACGAAACTGCAATGTGAACCAGCAACGCAGGTCCTTTGGCAGGTCGACCTCCACACTGAGTATCGCGGAGGAGTATGTCAAGATATCTTGTGAGTTGCTGCCGTAGAAACTTATGCCAGCACTTGCTCACCACCCCATTCAGCAGGATGGAACGATACGTTTGTAGTTGCTGCCCAGGTCCACCTGTTTTAAGTAAAGGAAACACAGTGCCGTGCTTCCAATCGAAGGGCTCTTGCTGGTACACGCTCGTCTTGAACATAATCGGCCCGTAGTGCCGAGCAGCGGAGCGAGGGCAGATACGCAGGAGATCGCCATGTATATCATCCTTCCCTGGAGCCTTACGCCGCTTGACTCGTGCAAACATTCCTGCCACCAATCCAGCATGAGGTAAACAAGCAGTGTCCAGCTCTGTACCGTCAATGTCGTGATGCATGCGCTCGTTGTATTTTGTCCTCAAAGCGTTCTCGTCCATTAACTCTGCGTCCTCGATGTTCGCGAAGTATTCCATTATCATCAAATCGGCTTCCTTGTCCGTCGTTGCCACCTGACCTGCCGAGTCCACCAGCATAGGATATCTGCTGGACTTACCCTTCCTGCCTCCATACTTGAGCAGTGTCTTAAGCAGTCGCCATTCCCCATGTGGTTCGTTGTTCGCAGCACACACATCCATCTGCCTCGAGAGATCTTCCAAGAAGGCCGTGCGGTCGGCATCGACCGCTCGCCGAACTTTCTTAGCAGTGTTAGCCAAGAAGGTGCGAAGGTGATCCTGGAAGTCGTTAGCTGTGAGGCCGCCCTCCCGCATTTTTTGTCCATGACAGCGGAGGTGAAGAACATCGGATTGCCAAGGCAACTCCTGTCGAGGTCGAAAGAGCGGATCATCCAGGTGATGAAGTAGTTCTCGCCAAGGTGGTCTGGCTTCGTTGTGCTCAGGAAGCCATCGCCGTGCCCGCATAACGTACCTACGTAGTCGTACTAGTTCCATCGTAGACTCAGAAACATATCCTTTATACGATGTCAATCTGTTGGTACCAAAACACGTTCTAGCAGCCCGCCTGATCAACTGATTCGTCATTTCAAGATGGTCATTTACATCGAGCTCCCACTCTGGCAGTAATGCATTGTCCAAGATGGTAGTGAACTGTTTGACCTTGCTCTCGTCTTTGAGCTTAGACTGATCCAGATGCAGCGCCGAACGCTGTTTGCCAACTGTGCGGACTCCGCTCGTCATCAGGTCCAAGATCATTGGGTGATGATCTTCTCCATCGCTGTAAGAGTCGAATCCATAGTCCACCTGGCATTGAGTTACTGTGTCAGCCCAATGTGGGTCCAGGAGTATGTGGTCAATACGATGTCGGACTCCAGCAATAGAGGTATATGTGTGTCCACCTTCATGCGGATGCCAAGTAGAAGCAAGAGACAACTGGTGTGCTTCTAGTACTCGGCGCATAGCTTTTGCAGGTCCATCGTCGCAGGCAGGGACACAGTACTCTGGATGAAATCTACCAACTAGCTCCCGAGGCCCACTCGAAGATACGTCTGCCTGCCCGATCTTGGCGTTCATGTCTCCAAGTACTATAGCAGGAGGCCACCGCGACATCATCTCCTGCACATTGGCCCACCAGTCGGTGTACGAAATGCTCTCATGCCTATCGTGAGGGGCATGCACCACGTAAACGAAGATATCGAACTCGGTTGTCGTCAGCCTGACCACCAAAAGCCTCGGGTCCTTGTAGATTAGTCTGACGTTGTTTTTCTTGAGCAACTTCTCGCCATTGGGTACTGAGCAATAAGCTTTGTTCATGTTCACTAGCAGTGTGCAACCGAGCTTCGACTGCTCTCCTGAGCCAATAATGTAGAAACCGTCTCGGATACCTGGTGCCGCCGGTGATGGAGCCTCCTGCAGGCCAACGAGGTGCGCACCCAGTTGCTGAAATTGGAGCCGTATTTGCTGTCCTCTGTGAAATTGTCCTGCTTGCGGCTCCCCCATGTTGGCACGCTGCGTGTTGAAAGTTATCACCCGAAGATTCACACTGAACGGTAAAGTCTTCGTAGCCGTTCCTGTCGGTGCTGAGGTCGGCTGGAGTATGGCTTGCTGTCGTATTGCCTGATATGTGAAGCCATGCTCCGTAAACTTGGGGTAGGCCGCGCTGTCTAAGTCCTCTCTGTCTCTCAACATTGCCCATCCCCAATTCAATGCAGGATTAAGCTGTACTACAAGTTGCTGTGGAAGAGGTGGAGGTGGATGCTCCTTCGCATGCTTCGCAACAACATCCGACATCTCGTTCCAGGGGTGTCCGTCATGACCAGCTGTGTGAGACAGGGTGATCCTCCTGGTACGTCGGGCAGCGTCAAGGGCATGGCTCCCCAGTCGAGAGAAAGGCTCTTCCTGGGCCACCCCTGACGAAATGCGCCACATCGCGGGCTGGCAGTCGCACACCACCTCCACCTCGACGTGCGCCTCGAGCTGCAAGGCATATAGTAGCGCCCATAAAATGCCTGCCGTCTCGGTGGTCACGCTGTTGATCTGGTGGTCGGACAGCTCCACGTTGATGCTGTCCACCACGTAGGCGCTGAAGTAGCCCAGGAACTTGAAACAGTCGCCGTCAGTTGCCAGCACTGTGCAAGCCCAAGCTGAACTCGTAGGCTCACTATCGTGGTAGGAGCCGTCGCAGAAGATGAAGATCTTGCTCACTGCATTCTCCAACCTCCGCGAAAGGGACATGGCCAGCATGCTGTGCTCATGGAGCGACATGCCAGCAAGATTCCGCTGCAACTGAATATGCCATCGAAGCCGTTGAAACACCAAGTGTAGTGGCTCGGGCGTCTCCAGAGAGCAAAAACGTCCATAGCAATTATACTGAGGTGAGACCTGGGCGTCAAGGTGCCCGAGCCTTTCTTCGGCTCTCGGAGTGCCTTCGATGAGTTGTGCATCGTGATTGCCACAAACCACTGGAGCAGCTCCGCTTCCCAACATTTGCTGAGGTATATGTGCGGACGAGTCCGCAAAGTCACTTAGAAATCGAGCATCTACTCTGACGGATGTTCCCAGCCCACTCAGCCCAAGACTGGGAACCCGTAAAGCGTGGGCCATAATCTCCGCTGAGGTCTCAGCCCCCGACGCTGGCTGAGACCCTTCCCATGCGCTCAGGGGCGCTGGGACGCGCCTTGTTCCTCCCCGCGGTGATCAGGAGGAACGTCCACTGGTTGCTGATGACGTGCGTCAATGAGTACTCGAGAACGATGTATGTCGTCAGCTCCACTTTGCTCAACAGCCTGGCTTGACGACCATTCGCCGCTCGTAGTGGCGACCCCACCTCTCGTCTTCTCATCACGTGTGCGACTATCTTCGGTAAGAGGCGGGACACGAGGATACAAGAATTGTCTCCCATACTTCCGCGCTGGCATTTTGTGTACCGTGCTCCTATCAGTATCCTCTTCCCCTGAACGAAATGCATGCTGCGCCGCGTCTGAAGGTACCTCATCCTCAACATCTGCAGCATCCAGACCTTCCAGACCTTCACCGTCACGATGTTCATCTCCGTGGCCAGCCTCCTCCGCAAGTTGTTGTACAACCTCGAGTCCGTACTTGGCTAACTCCTCCTGGTACTGTTCTTCTTGTTCCTCTCTGGCCACCTCTCTGTCATACATCAAAAGGCTGATTTCCTCCTCTTGAATGGCCTCGAGTTCGGCTGCTACCTCCCGATCATACCTTTGGGCTGCGTCCATGATGTCTTCTGCCGAGACTGCGTCTGCCGAGTCCATCGTAGTGGGATAACGATCTAGAGGCACGTCACGAAGAACTTCAGCCAGTAATTCAGGTACCGCCGTCGGTGAAGAGTGCACAGAATCGACTTGAATTACTTGTCGGTGCTCGGCTCGTTGCTGTGCCTCACGCTGCTCTGCCTCCTTGTATTCTGCATTCCGAACCGCTGACATCCGTACCTCCTCAAATGCATAGACCTGCCGTTCTGCACGTAGCCATTCTTGAAAGTCAGCTTCTTCCTGCTGTCGTGCAGCGTCCTCATCAGCAAGCGCCGTATCCACTGCCCTGGTCATGGTAGAGGGTGGTGAGGAGTAAACTGAAGAGCACAACGGCGAGCCCGCCATATACCTCTGGCACTCGTAGTCGATGTACATCTCGCTGTCGCGCTCAGCCTGCCTCTTCTGCAAACGCAACTCCGCTTCAAACTTCTCCGTCTCGTTCTCCAAGCTGCTGCCAGGCTGAACTCTGGATACTCCTATCTTGCCATATGGATTCGTTCGATTCGATCGCGGAGTCATTCCTTTCCCTTTCTGAGCACGAAGCCGTCCAATCTCCCCTTCATAGTGCTGTGTACGAGCCTCTGCTGATCGGACTGCCTCCACGAGCTGCTGTTGTCGTACTTCATCTTGTTGCCGCTGTTCCGCTAATTCCATCCAAACCTTCTGGTACTGCTCGTCATTCTCGGCCTTCATCTCCTGCACCTCTCTGAGTTCGCAAGCCACTTTTGCCAGTTGACTTCGCTTCCATTGCTCCATGTCCTCAGTATCTTTCTGGTGTTTGGCTTTGTCCATCTCGATGAATGCCTGGCGCTGTTCGTCAACCTCCTCTGAACGACGCTGGAGCTGATGCAGGATCGTCGCGATCTTAGCCATCTCCTCCTGCCCAAAACGCTGTACTTCAATTTCTCGGCTTGCAAGTTGCTGCCTCTGATGCTCCAGTTCTTGTTGTTCTCCGCTATGTTCTCGACGCCCGCACTCGATCTGGACCTGCAGCTGCCGATTCTGCTGCAATAGCATTAGGTTGTGATGATGAGCTGCTGCCGCCGCCCTCTGCTGCTCCAGCCATTCGTTGTGCCTGGCCGCCTTAGCCTCGCTCTCGTAAACCTTGGCCTGCTCCTTCGTGAGTAGTTCTGTCCTCGGCGCTGACTTGGCTACCGATGTCGCCGCCACTGAACTGCTGCTGTCAACCGTCATGTGGCCATCAGCTTCCCTGCGCGGTGGTTGCGGCGTCACCTGAGATGGCGGCATCTGCGGGGCTTCTGTCGTCGGCGCCTGAGTAGCAGGAGTCTGCATTTGTTCTGGCATTGAAATCAACACAGGAGTATCTTGCCGACCTTGTATGAGCTCTTTGTGACGCATCTGTATACCCACTGGAAGCGGTTGCGCCGACTGTGAACTGGGTACAGGCATCGATCCATACACCTGAAACGCCGATCTGTCCGACGAACTCCCTGGCATACTTCCTGCTGGTGTACGTGCACTAATACCCCCATATGGATCCAACCTGGCTGGCGAAGCTGAAAGTCGACGAGCATCATCCTGCGCTGGGTTCTGCACTCCAAGCTGCTGTACTGTACCGCGACCTCTGGAGACCTGTCCCTGCGGCTGTCTCAGAGAGGCCTGGCAGCGCAAATGTTTGCCGTCCACAATTGGCGTTGGATCCCGTCTCGAATACGTTGGCGGCGGTGGTGGTGGTGGCGGTGGTGGTGGGGGAGGTGGTTGATCTTCTTCACCTACTCGAAGATCCTTCTGAAGCGCAACCCTCCTGTCGTACCCGATATCCACCTCCGTGCTTGATAATTCTGTCGTGTCTGCCTCTCCCTCAGCTGCCTCCCGAAATAGATCGTGGTAGTAATCCAACAATGTCTCTTCATATAGAGCCTCCTGTTTGAGTGTAGCTATCTTGCCCTCAATCTTGTGCAGCTTCTCCTCCGTCTTTGTAATGTTACCCTTAGCTTCACGACGTTGGATGGCACAAGGTTTGAGCTGCCACATCATCCACTTCATGACACTCAGCTCCTTCTCTTGAGTAATGACACATGTTCCCAGCCGCCGCCCATGCACTATAACTTCTGCAGTTCTCTGCATCCTCTCCTCCAGAGACTTCCGATACTTGGCTACGTCGGACTTCGGCGGTGGGCTGTACATGGAGTGGTTCACGGCGTACTTGCTCGTACTCATCATTGTCTCCTCCAGGACTTTGGCAATCTCATTCCTGAATGTGGCACTGTCCCGATCACGTCGACGTTGATCAGCTTGCTTCTGCATCTGCTTCCTCCAAGTATTGTTACAGCTCCTCTTCGCACACTGCCATGAGGCTGGATCATTACTCTGGCCACAGTCGATGCATGTCCACTTGCCTGGCTTCGCCATGCTGGAGTGGTGCGCCGACAAGAGCTGCTTCGCCTTCGTGATCCTGAGGAGCGTCCTGGCCTGGGCACGTAGTCGCCGCCGTCGACGATGTGCAGCGCACTCAGGGCGCTTGGCCGTCTGGCCTGCTCCTGGCGAGCGGCCCTCCGCGCGCGGCCTCGCGCGCGGCCTGGCCCGCCGCGGGCTGCCGCCAGGGGCTGCCGCCGCTGCGAGGGATGTGGGGGGTCCTCCCCCTCGCTGCAGCCCCTATCGCGGCCGCCGCGCTGCCGCCCGCCCACACGTGGGGCGGCGTCCGCCCCACCCCGAGTGGGCAAACGGCTTCCCTCCTCCCTCCTCCTCCCCTCCCTCCTCCTCCTCCTCCCCCTCCTCCTCCTATCCTCCTCCTCCTCCTCCCTCCTCCCCCTCCTCCTCCTCCCCCCTCCTCCTCCTATCCTCCCTCCTCTCCTCCTCCTCCTCCTCCTCCTGCACCTCCTCCTCCTCCTCCTCCTCCACCTCCTTCCTCCCTCCTCCTCCTCCTCCTCCTCCCTCCTCCTCCCTACAAACATGGACCGCCCCCCTCTCTCTCTTTCTCTGCGGTTCGCAGCTGCACGGACCTGCGCGGACCTGCGCACAGGTGTGGTCGGCAGTGCAAGGAGGCCTCCCGCGAGAGCCCCCTCCCTCGAAGAGGCGCGCTGCCCTCCGACCGTGCAGCTGCTGCACGTGCGCACGGCCCCGGCCGCCTGCGCTCGGGGAAGCCTCGAGCGAGAGCCACAGCTTGAAAATGGCACGCTCGCGTCCAAACATACACGCCGGTCGTTGAAAGTAGGTAATTTTTGGATGCCCAAAGTCTAATCTACTTTAGGCGGCTTCCTACTTCAAGAGTCGAGCGGTTTTCCTTCTTTCCTCCTCTGCAGGGGGCGGGCGGAAGTCCAATCTACTTCCAACGCCTTCCTACTTCATGTTTTTACCCACTTCTTCCGACCGGCGTGTATCCGTATTTATAGTGTGCGTGTGTGTGTGTGTGTATGTGCAAGCTGTTGCAGCATGCTGGGGCGAATGGATGGGAGCTGAGGGCGGGGGCCCCATCTCAGGGCGGGAGCACCATCGTGGAGGCGGATCGCTGTCCAACCCTTGTGAATGTGACACGTGTTTGCGAAGAGCGTGCGAGGGGCTGAGGCGATAGCCACCAGTTTGAAGTCGTGCCGCCCTCCATCCGCGCATCTGCTGCAAGCTTTCGAGACGACTGCGCGGCGCTGCAGAGAGAGAGCCAGTTTGAAAAGGTCCTGGTTCATCCGCGTAGTTGCCACAAGCTTTTGAGACGAAGATGCTTGGCGCTGGGGCAGGAGCCACTCTTTGTCAACTGACAAAAAACGCCTCCACCCATGCAGCACCTCGGAGGTTGAAGGCTCCGGAGGTTGCAGTGTGAGGATGTGTGAAACGAAATGCCTGGGCTGGCCCATGGACATCTCCGGCGGTGCGACGGGGATGGTATTCTACGGAGACGGGATGCATGCGAAGAGGGAGGAGGAGGGCGGGAGGCAAGGAGCGAGGGATGGAGGGGCGAGGGACGAGGGGAGGGGCTGAGGGAGGGAGGAGAAGAGGAGGAGGAGAGGAGGAGGAGGAGGTGGAGAAGAGGAGGAGAAGATGAGGAGAAGGGAGAGGGGTGGATGGGTGGAGGAAGATGAGGAGGAGTGCAGGCGGAGGTGGAGGAGGAGGAGAGAGACAAGAGAGTGAGGAGGAGGAGGAGGAGGAGGAGGAGAGGGAGGAGAGAAGGAGGAGTAGGAGTAGGAGGAGGAGGAGGAGGAGGAGGAGGAGGAGGAGGAGGAGGAGGGGGGGAGGAGGGACGGACGCGAGGTGCGGGCGCCGCCCCTCCTGCTGGCCGCCCTCGTGGGCGCCACCCCGCTGCACCAGCGGCTGACGGAGGCGTTGCACGAGGCCGCGGCGAACACCTGCGGCCAGAGGCGGCCTGCGACCGACACCTCCTCCGCCTCCTCCTCCTCCTCCTCCTCCTCCCTCCTCACCTTCCCTCTCCTCCTCTCCTCCTCCTCCTCCTCCTCCTCCTCCTCCTCCTCCTCTTCCATCCCTTGTTCCTCATACATAATTCCTCCCTGTCGCACCCCCAGACGTGTTGGTATGGCGGGCCCGGCGTTTCGCTCGATATCTCTTCGCCGTGCATGATCGCGAGTATCGGGATTGGCAGCAGCGTCAAGGATGGAGGGCGGGCCGTTCTCAGTATGTGGCTCTCGCCTTCGCTCCGCGCGCAGTTGCCTTCAAAGTTAGCAGCAGCTTCGCGGATGGAGGTCGGCTCGTTTTCAAAATGTGTCTCTCGTTCCAGCGCCGCGCACGTTCGTCGTAAAAGCTTGCAGCATGTTCACGGATGGAGGGCGGGTGGTTTCCAAAGTGTGGTTCTTGCTTCAGCGCCGCGCACATGTGTATTTCAAAGCTTGCAACAGCTTCACGGGTGGAGGGCGGTTCATTCCAACATGTGGTTATCGCCCAAGCGCCGCGCACATTGTTCCTAAACGTTGGCAGCGGTTTCGAGGGCTCGTACGATTGAGGGTCCAGGAACGGTGTTCTCTTACGACACATCCCTGCCAGGACGCAACAATCATGCTGTTTCGCTATGCTGCAGTCCCAGGAATGGTGTTCTGGCAAGATTCTGGATTGTCATGACGCAGCCGTCACGTTATTACGAAGGCCTTACGGCCGGTGCCGCCGACCCTGAGAACGACGAACATGAAACCGAGGGGGGGGCAGGGGGAGGAGGAGGAGTGGGAGGTGGATAAGGAAGGAGGAGGGGGGAGAAGGATGTGGAGGAGAAGCAAGAGGAGGAGAAGGAGGCAAATGAGAGCAGGAGGAGGGGGAGCAGAGGGGGGGGAGGAGGAGGAGGAGGAGGGAGGAGGAGGAGGAGGAGGAGGAAAAGGAGGAGGAGGAGGAGGCCAGAGGCTTTCTTGGGACAGCCTGTGGCTCTCTTGAGGCCGTCTTGGACCGTTCAGGGCTCCTCTTGCGCCGTCTCGAGGCACTGTTGGAGGCCTCCTGGGCAATTTGGGGCTCTCCTGGGCTGTGTTGGGGCAGTTTGGGGGCCCCTTGGGAGCCTCTTGGGGCCTGTTGGGGCTTCTTCGGGGCCTCTTGGGGGCCTCTTGGGGCTGAGAGCTCGAAATGTCCGTTCGGTTCCCCCGTCTGGGCACTCTCCTGGAGCCGTCTTGGGGGCCTCTTGGGCCGTTTTGGAGGCGTCTTGGGTCGTCTTGGGGCCCGAAGAGGACCCTCTTGGGGGCATCTTGGGCCGTGGGAAACCCATGAATGTTGCCTCTTGGGGCTCTCGTGGGACAGCTCCTGGAGGCCTCTTGGGGCGCTTTGCAGGCTTCTGGGGCCGTCTGGAGGCCGTCAAGGCGTCTTGGACAGATCGTTCGGCGATTCGGGGTTCTCTTGGACTGTCTTCGGGGCCTCTTGGCCCGTCTTGGGGCTTTTTGGGGCTCCAGGACTTCCAGGGGGGGCGTCTGACCCCCCCCCCTCGGGACCCCCCCCTCCCCCCCCTCGGAGGGGGAGGGATCGAAGGGAAGAGGCTTCCCTTCGACTCTATTACGACGTTGCTCAACTTTGCTTTGGCTGGCGCGCTGAGGAGGTCCCTGGGCAAGGGGGGAGCTTCGACGAGCCCAGGGAAAGGGGGGAGGCAGGGAAAGGGGACGACAGAGACGACGACCAACGAATGACGGAGATGATGACTTGAACGGACAAGCCCCTCACACACGCCGACAGGGTCGGCGGATTTCGCAGTGTTACAGTCCCAGGGATTGCTTTTGGGCGCGTTTGGGGATTCTCAAACGGTCGGCTTCCAATGGGGCACCTCCCGCAATGAAGAGTTCATGTAGGGACATACGAAGAGGGAAGTTGGAGGAAAGGTTTATTGTGACATCGCTGATGCGCCTTAGGACATTGGTCCTTCTCCTCCTCCTCCTCCTCGCGTCAAGAGTGGAGATGCCGCCTGCAGTGTCCTTTTCGATCTTCGTAAGTTTTACGAACACATCCCCTTGGCCGCCTTGCAGGAGAGATGTGCTCGGCATGGGTTCCCGCCCGTCATAGCTAGGGTGGCCCTGTTTGCTTACCAGTGTGGGCGCTTTCTCAGTTTGGGAGGCATCGTTGAAGGCCCCTTTTTTGTTTTGAGTGGAGTGGTGGCGGGCTGCAGCTTCGCCACTACCTTCATCCGTGTCCACGGGATGGAGGGTTACGACAGGATCACTCGCCAGCCCAGACTTGAGCTCGATGTTTACATCGACGACCTTGGCCTCTCGTGTCTGGGCCCCCCCTCGAAGGTCATCGCCTCTGTGGTCGGTTGTGCGCAGCAGTTGAAGGGGGTGGTGGAAGAGGTTTTGGGTTGTAGCTTCGCTCTGGACAAGACCTGTATTGTTGCCTCTTCGCGTGCCGTCGGGGAGCAGGTCTCGTCCCAGTTGGCTGAGCTCTCGACCCAACCCTCATCCTCTGCTGTCAACCTAGGTGTCGACTACACAGCTGGTCGCGCCCTCAGGGTCGGAGGCCGATGTGCCAAGCTGAAGTCTAGGCTAGCGGCCGCCTGTAGGCGCACCAAGCGGCTTCGCAGACATAATAAGGTGCTCAAGAGGGGCGCCATCATCAAGGTTTTTTCGGCTGGCCCTTTGGCCGGCGCCAGCTACGGGAGTGAGATCACGGGGACCTCCGATCATGACCTCCTCCTCCTTCGCAGGAAGCTTTTCGGATCGGTTCGTCCTCTCTCGAAGCTTCGTTCGCTCACCACCTCGGCCATCCTCGATTCGGACCCTTGTTGGAGAACCGCGTGCTCTCCCATTGTTCGGTGGTCGAAGGAAATCTGGCTGTCTCAGGTGGGAGAGTTCCCCTGGGCGATTGGCCTCCCCGAGCTCAGACGAGCTTGGACGAGCATTTTTTGCCAAGAAGCGTGTTCCTGGCGCAGTGTGGCTGGCCCCCTCTCCGCCCTGCGCATGTCTCTCTCTAGGATTGGTTGGGTGATGACGGATTTCATGACCATCAGAGATGACCGTGGCTTCGTCATCCCCCTTGGTCTGTTCTCCACCGCCCTTGTCAAAAAACTGTGCAAAGAGGCTTACTTGCGTATGTTGGAAAGAGACTCTGCGGCCAAGCGAGGGGTTAAGCACAGGCTTTGTTACGACATTGTCAAGGAAGCTCTTGCCAGCAGCAAGTTCAGTGCTCTCGAGAAGGGGAGGATCCGAGCCTTCGCCACCGAAGCTTTCCTCACTAAGGAGCGTGCGCTCCAGCTCGGCTACCAGACGGATGTTGGCTGCCAGTTCTGCGGGGAGCCCGATAGCATTTTCCATAGGCTGTGGAAGTGTCAGGGGGAGAGTATAGTGGAAAAACGCAACGCCTTGGTCAAGGCTGGAGAGATAGAGGCCGCGCTCGAGGCTGAAGGTGGCGACAGGTCTGCTTTGCTCCCGTTTATCTCTGGGGCTTTCGCCCATCCCGCCGACTTCAGCCCGAAGCCCGCGACGGATGCCGATGATGGTCTTATGGTTGTGTGGCATGACACCGATCAGGTCTCCCCTGTCGGCGGCCCCCTAGACAGGCAGCTCTGGGGGTCCCTTTTCATTGACGGCTCGTGCACTCGGCACCCCATCCGTGAACTTAGTCGGGCTGCGTCTTGCGTGGCCATGGTCGACTCTGTTGGTAGGTGTGTTGCCGAATTCAGAGCCCCTGTTTGGGCGCCCTATCCTCAGACCCCGCAGAGTGCTGAGTTTTCGGCCTACACGTGGGCCCACATGCTCGGCATCCCAGGCCACGCATCGGCCCTGTCTGATTGCCTCAACGTTGTTAAGATCGCTGGCCTGCCTAAGGCGGCCCACCTTTCTGGTCAGCGCATGTACTCGGGGGCTTTCCTCCAGTGTTACTCCACTGCGTCCTCCCTCCTCCCCGTTGAGAAAGTTGCTGCTCATAAGGACCGAGATGAGCAAGGCATCTCCAGCGAAGAGAGATGGCGTAGGCAAGGCAACTACTGGGCCGACGTTGGAGCCAAGCATGCTTTAGACATGCATCCCAGCTCGGCCGAAGCCAATGATGTCACGGACAAATTTATCAAGGCGGCCCGCTGCACACTGCGCCTCGCGGCCCGCCTCCTGCCTTTATGGGACCCCATAGATCTGTCGGGTGTTGAATTGCTCAGTAAGCCTTCGGCTGCCTCAGCGCCCTTGCCACATGTCTGGAGACCCTGGGCGGGAGCGTGGAGGTGTGAAGTTTGTTTACGTGGCACTAGAGCCCTCGTTGAGCCCCCTCCTGGTTCCTGCAGTGGTCGCAGCAAACTAGATGAGGGCCGTCTCTTGGCTCTAGAGCATCGTGTTTTAGCGTTTGACTGCTCCGACAGCAGCGTTCTGTTCATCTGTGTGCGTTGCCACTGTCACTCCTCGGGCCAGAGAGTTCGCGGTTTGTCTGTGAAATGTGTTGGCCGTCCGACCAAGACCACGCGGACGGGATGGAACACGTTGTGCAAACGAGGCCTGCACCCCCAGTACAGCAAGAGGGAGGTCAGGGTCCACACAGGGAACATCATGAGCCTTTTCAGCTCAGTGGACGGAGTCCTTGGGCCTGACGAGCCTGCCGTGGAGGTGGAGGAGGTCCCCGCTCCCTCGGTTGAGCCTCCCCCTCCCCCGTCCTCGGAGGTGGAGGATGCTCGCAGCAAGCACCAGGCCGTCCTGGCCCAGCGCTTGCTCGAGGTTGCCCGCTCGGGCTCCTCTCGGCCCTCTTCGGGCTAGTCGGCTCTCCTGGCCATCTCTTTCGGCCCAGGTGTCTGCCGTGGCGAGTTTTTCCTCGCCTCCTTTTCCTGCCTGCAGGGGCTGTGTCGGTTTTCGTCCGACAGCAGGCCCGCTGGCCCACATCTGTCCCTCTCCCCCCGCAGTAGAGGGCCAGGCAGAATGTTGCGGTGCAGAGCGTAGAGCTCAAAAAAAATCCTGCTCCTCCTCCTCCCCATCCTCCTCCTCCTCCTCCTCCTCCTCCTCCTCCTCCTCCTCCTCCTCCTCCCCTCCTCCTCCTCCTCCTCCTCCTCCTCCTCCTCCCTCCTCCTCCTCCCCCTCTCCCTCCCCCCCTCCCGCTCCTCACCTCTCCTCCTCCCTCTCCTCCCTCCTCCCTCCTCCCTCATCCTCACTCCTCCCTCCCTCCCCCTCCCCCTCCCCCTCCTCCCTCCTCCTCCTCCCTCCTCCCTCCTCCTCCTCCCTCCTCCCTCCTCCCTCCTCCCTCCCTCCTCCCCCCGCTGAATACGCAGCCCCAGCACGCGCCTAACTTTGAGGTGCGCGTCCACCAGGGCTGGGCGCGCCGCCGCCAGGTGCCCTCGCCACAGAAGGCACGAGCCAGGGGCGTGCCCCTCCGGATGGGAAGCTCTCAGGAGCCCAACTTGGATGATAATCCATCCTTCCAACGCTAAGGGATTTCTTCCATCACACGCGCTGTGTTGGAAAGGCGCCATAGGCCTCGTCCCATCTAAGACGAGAGGGGGGTGGTTGAGTTCATTGTATTGTATTGCGTTGCCTCGTATTGCACTACACCCAAATTGCAGTGCATTGTACTGGATTGCGTGATATTGCGCTACACTCTGCATTGCACTGCATTGGGTTACAAGGCTGCACTCTCTGCGTTCGGCTGCGTAACACTGCATTGACCTGCATTGCAATGCGTTGCGTTGCACAATCTTCTCGATATGTGAACCGTGCCACACGGCGCGTCATGATGCGAAGGCATGCCGAGGCCCTGTGGGCGTGGGGTTGCGAGGTCCTCCAAATATGGTTGCAGAGGGTTTGTGGGCGGTGCGAGGCCCTCCAAATATGCGTGAGCCCTACCCCGCCCCTCATGAAACAACGAAACGTTTTCCGTAGCCGTCCTGTCTCAATGAAGTTTGCATCCTTTCCGTCGAACCCTTGAGCGTCACATGTCACATGTCGCAACAACGGCACGCGGCTACGATAGATGAGTTTGTCGCTTTCGCTGATGAGACAAGAGGCTTCAATGACCTCATTGCGAGCGGATGTGTTCGGTTGATCGACGCAGCTCGCCTTTGTATGCGCCTTGCAACGAGCGATATAGCTGATGTGACGCCACGTAAGCTGAGATATGAAATCAAATCGATTTTGGAACAAGATGGCGTGGCAATATCTGCGGCTGGCACGTTCCCCAAAGAACACCTTCCTGGAGTTATACGGCTGTTCGCAGGTGTACCGTTTGAAGATTTTGACCTGTGGTCGGTGGAGCCTCCGACTCCTCCGCCGAAGCGGCGACGCGGTGGTCCTGATCCTCCTCCTGTTTCAGAATTGCCGCTGGTAGCTGCAGCTGCAGGAGCCGATCTGCCTGCGCCTTCGGCGTCTAGTTCGAGCGTGGTGTTGTACGATAGCAGGTACGATGGCTGGCAAGCCCCTGAGCTCGTCGATGCCCTTGTCAGGAAAAGTAATGAAGTTGCTGGAATCAAACGAGAACTGTACGATGTTCGTCGGCAGGCGAAGGCAGCAAAAGACAAAATCACTGAACTTGAGCACCAGCTTGTAGAAGTGAACCGTGCGCACGATGCAGAGCTCGAGCGCCTACGATTCAGAGCAAAAGGCAAGAGGAATATTACTCGTGTGGGCGCCTACTACCTGGCCTTGCAGCGTCAGCACGGGGCTTCGGCAAAGGCCGCAGTGGCGATGATGGCCAGCGATGAGGCTCAGGGCGCACTCAAAGACTACAAGGTTGTGTACCGCCACGAAATATTTGCAGCAATAGCCTTGACAATCAGAGCAAAGCGTTACTTCCAATCCGCCTTTGAGCCTATGCCTATGAGTGATATGGTTGAGGTTGGGCATGGTGAGCAAGTTATCCATTTGAAGTGCGATGCGACTCACGACAAGATCTGCGCTGGTGATAAGATGCACGTCGCATTTGTTGAATCAGTTGCAGTGCCTGACATTCGGCGCCTCCATGGTGGTGCAGGCGTTGTGGATCGAACATTTTGCTGCGATCTCCAACCTGTCATACACGGCACGGGCGTAGAAGCATACAATATGATGATGGCAGACCTGACGAGCGTGGGGGCACCAACTTGGGAAGACTACTGTAGCGGCGCAGCTCACCCTCACGGGGCGCATGCCACTTATATCTTCGGGCTGGACAGGGGTGGCGAGAATCAAGCATCTACGAAACTGGTAGCTGCGGCGGTCAGGGGGGCTTGTTCGTTTCGTGGGCAGTTGGTTGGTGTCTTTTTCACAGGCTGGATGCGATTGTATTGCAGATCATCAACATCATGGATGCGTGGACATGGGGTGCCGAGTGCAAGAAAGGCGAAGCTCCCACCAGTACCTTTTTCTCTGGCGTGTCAACGCTGTCGAATGTGTGGCGAGCAACTGGGAACCACAAGAAGATAAACAAAGTTGCATCGGAGAACAATTTCACGCCGTTGGAATGCAAGTGTATCTTCAAATTACCTGGGAAGTGCTTGAAAGGTAGATGGGGGTCGCTGTACGGAGTGCTCGTGATAATTATCGGCGCTGTCGTGATCCTGAGGGTCGTCTTCGAATCTATCTGGGGGAAGCTCGGCGCCCTTCTTGAGGTTACGAAGGCTGGGCGGTGCGACGACGACGACGTCGCCCAGATCAGGGCCAAGGCTAGAAACAGCAGGAGGCGGGCGGTGTCATTGATCGGATGTGACCTCTTTGTGGCCATGATGATTTCTGCGAAGGTTGCCCTCGACCCCCTCATGCGGTTGTTTTTCTGGGGCCAGAAGCAAGTCAAACTTCGCAATCGTTTGAAAGATACAGCTCGGAAGCAAGGTGGTATTTATATTGGCGAGACTCCTCTATCGAAGCTTGCGTCTGGTGGTGTTGGAGCGGCATGCAGAGATGATATATTTAGACTTTTGCACGACAATGCGATCGAGGACGCAGAGATGTGGGGTCAGATCTGGGATTATGTTCCAGAGCATCTTGAGCCAGCGGCTGTGTTGCTCGTAGCTAGTCTTGGGTTGGGCATTGCATGTAGCTACGATTATAGGATGATGGGCTACTTCTCTTCTTGGCACCTGCAGATCTTGAAGATTGCCGAGGTGCCGCCCCAGGTCAGTCCAGGTAATACCTTAATACCTTACCCCCCATTCGTCCGAAACCTTGAGCGTAAGAACATGCTAGTGTGTATGTGTGCATGTATGTTCGAATGATTGTCTGTCTGTCTGTCTGTCTGTCCGTCTGTCTATCTGTCTGTCTGTCTGTCTGTCTGTCTGTCTCTGTCTGACAGTGCGTCCGTCTGTCGGTCTGTCTGTCCGTCCGTCTGTCTGTCTGTTAGATACACGCGCACCTCACCAGTCAACTTCCCCCATCCTCTGGGGCCCTGGGTGTCGGCGGAATGGCGTAAGCCTCCTGGATGTAATATGTTAGTGGAAATGTATGCGCGTAGGTACATTCGGTACACAAGTTACACGCATCCCCCGTCCCCCCTGGCGATCTTCGTGGCCTCGTCATTCGTAATCGCTGCCGGCTGGCTGGTCTAATCTCGGGGCAGTTTGGGGCCTCCCCTCTCCTCGCAATTGCCTTCGCCTAAGTCCTGGGTCCTAGGTCCTCCACCTCGAACCTCTACCTCCTCCCGCTTCTCCTCCTCCTCCTCCTCCTGCTCTTTCTCCTCCTCGATTTCCTCCTGTCCCCTTGCAGGTCTCTCTCGGTGCTGCTGGTCTGACGTCTTACTCTCCTCCTGCTCTCGCTCATCTTCCGTCCTCCCTCTGTCCTCGCTCACTCCGCCTTCTCGCCTCCCGAAGGTGGCCGACGATGCTCGCAGGGACCTTGCTCTGCGGCTACTGGCTGCGTCCGTGGACGACTTGAGCACGCCCGAGGGCGACTTCCCCTGGAAGCTCAGGGAGCGGTACAAGAGGGAGATCGAGGATGCTTCGCGGGACGGTCGCTGTGACGCATCACTTCACGGAGCAGTCTCGCTTTACCGAAGCAAGCTTGACTTCCAGACCCAAGATCTCGAGGGCAGGAACTCGAAGCTGCAGGGTATCTTCACCAGAGCTCCCGCCATGGGGCGATCGCTTGCGAACGCGAGGATGTCGATGTGCTTCGGTGAGAAGATCACAGCTCGAGAATGCGAACGAGAACACGACGCTGTTGTGGAGCACACAAAGACTTCAGAGCACGCGAACCAGTTCTGCCAGATTGTTGTAAGGAAGCCCATGGAGGCTGCGCCCCCGCCAATCCCAGGCCGCGCCGAGGACTTGGACGAGCCAGACGACCTCTTGTGCCGCGCCCTCGCAGTTGTTTGCCGCAAGGTTTGCGCGGACGAGAAATACAGCATCAACGCATCGATGGTATACAAGGTTGAGGCCGTGAACGGCGAGTTCTTCTACGCGGCGTTCGGGTGGACGTACTACGCGAGAGTCTTTGCGATCGAGTGCCAGATGACGGACCACGACGACGATGGCACGCTCGCATGGAAGTTACTGCATCCGATACAGCCACGGGCACTCGACGCCATGATCAAGCTGACTTTCACAGCCGAGGCCTTAACACCTCGGACTTTGACAATGACCGCATGCCCAGTGTCATTTTCGAGGCCTACGAAATTTCTGAGGACATGTCGGATTGGTCACCCTGGCATCAAAGAGCACGCGGTGCAACTCCCAAAGCGAAAGAAGAGGCCACGGCGTCCACGACCAGGAGCTGCAGACGGCGATCATGTTCTTGAAGACGCAGGTGGCGATGACGATGAGGACGGTGGCGGCGAAGAGGAAGAGGTCGACCTCGACGTGATGATGGAGGAGTTGCTGGAGGAGATCGAGGGCGTCGAAGAGGATGAGGAGCATGCTGCCGATCCAGTCGCACCTCGTGAGGATGAAGAGCGGGAGGAACACGTCGAAGACCAGCCGTTGGACCCAGATGGCATCGAGCCCGAACCTGACCCATACCTTCCCGACGACGAGCCCGAACCAGACCTCGATGATGCCGTCCACGCGGGGCCCGAGCCAGCTGGCCCTGCACCGCTGGTACCACTCGCAGTTCGCGAGAACAAGGATCGCGTCCAGACCGCCAAAGCCGAAATGGATATTCGCAATGCTCGTCCCATCACGGACGATTGCACGTCCCTTGTGAAGTTGATTACCGACGACGGAGTCGAGGAGGTGCTGTTCGTTGCGTGGACCGACTTCGCAAGGAGACTGGGCGGGAAGCAGTCGCTGGACAAGAATAACAAGCCCATCACGATCATCGGCTTCGCAGTGCCCGTGAAGGACTACAGCAACTCGCTAATCATCATTGGCGATGCACCCGTGGTCCGAGGTAAATTCAAAAAGCACGAGCGGCCTGACATCCCAGAGTGGTGTCTGACTATCAAGGAGCTCGAGGGCATTCGGATATGGCCTGGACCCGCTGAGGACGACGGGTCCTGCGTGCAGTGTGCCACCCAGACCGACGACCCCATGTACAAGTGCACCGAGTGCTTGTCCGCGTGGCACGTTGGCTGCGCCCGCGCCAAGGGCGCTCCAGTGGGCCCAGCCTTCACGTGCGTGGGATGCGCCCACTGAGACGGAAACATCATCTCGGTCTTTGTCCTCCCCTGGCAACTCTTCAATATCATTCTCTCTCAACCTCCCGATCCCCCCTCATCATTCACCACCTCCTCCCCTCCACCCGCGCCCTCGTCAATCACTTCTGTCGCCCCGTCTGCCACCCCGAGAGACCCGACAACCCAGGGCGACCAGGAATTGTTTTCAGATGTCCTGTGTGTGAAAAGCAACGGCGCGCACCCAGTGCTATTCCTGTGCGATTTCCTGTGGATTTGCCTCGGTAGGAACAACGGGAGCGATGTCAAATCGAGTGCACGAAACAATTTGAAATCACGAAATACGGCGTATTGAATTGCCCTGACCGCTTCAACTTTGCCGCACATACCTTGAAATAAAACGGAATGTAGGTAAGATATCTTATGGTTTCTATTGCATGTAGTTGTATCTTCCACGGGATGGAAGGGCGTCTTCCACGAGATGGAATGATGAGGACCTAGATCTTCCATGAGATGGAAGGGTGTCTTCCACGAGCTGGAAGGGCGATGCCCTTGCCTCTTCCATGAGCTGGAAGGGCGTCTTCCATGAGATGGCAGACCTCTGGATCAGGGCTTCCATGAGATGGAAGGGCGTCTTCCACAGGATGGAAGGTCGCCGACGGTCACCATTCCAGCAGATGGAAGACCAGACCCAGCGGCCTTCCACGAGATGGAAGGACGCCTCCCGCGTGCTTGGATTCACGATTCTCTGTCGGCTGGTGTTGTTGATATTCAGGACGCTCTCGCGTTGAGCCGCGGCCTGAAAACGTGCGCCCTACCCCCAAAACCCAAATTGAATTGGAACTGTTCTGCGGGGAAATGTGAAACTGAATGTCGGGACGACGAAAAATAGTTCCGTGCGCGCGTCGTGCGTGCTTTGGGCGTTGGCTTCCTCCTTCCCCTCCTCCGCCTCCTCCTCCTCATCCTTCTTCGCCCCCTCCCCCTCCTCCTCCTTCTCCTCCCCCCCCTCCTCCTCCTCCTCCTCCTCCCTCCTCCTCCTCTGGTGGCCGCTCGTCCGACCTATTCTACAAACTTTTAGGATAGGTCGCTGCACGGGTTCTCCTCCCTCCTCCTCCTCCTCCCCCTCCTCCTCCCCCTCCTCTGGCCGTCGTGCGTGAGGTTGTGGCGTTTCTGATCCCTCCCAACGTCCTTTTCACGGCCGCGTAGGGCGCCTGAAACGGCTCCCGCAAGCAAGCAACGTAGAGTAAGTAAAACGGCCGTGTCATATGCTCTACGGGCGGGCGGGCGGGTGGGTGGAAGTGCGCGCAAGCGGCCGCCGCTGGACTGGTCATAGACGCCGCTCGCCCGCCCGCTTCCTCCTCCTCCTCTTCCTCCTCGTTGGGCCTCCTGGCCTCTTGGGCCTCGTGGGCCGTGGGCCTCTTGGGTCATTGGCCAGTTCCCTATTGGGCCTTGGGCCTCTTGGGCCTCTTGGCCTTTTAGGCTTCTTGGTTGGCGGGCCTCTTGAGCCTCTTGGGCTTCTTGGCTACTTGGACCTCTTGGGCCTCTTGGCGCGTTGGACTTTTGGTTACGTAGCCAATATGACTGGCTCAAGCGGGTTGACGCGCACCACCTTTGCACTGCTTGTGCTGTTGTGCCGTGCGGGTGACAGGGGTGAAGTCCGACGGTTGCCGCCGATGGCGGAATCGATTGTGGTCGCAGAGGCAGCACAAGGCGGCCCTCCGAGCGAGGCACGACCCCACGATGCTTTGGTGCCAGCCGCAGCCTCGCTTCCTACCATGACCGAGCTGCAACAGAACAAGTACACTGCCTACCCATCGTTCGTAGCTCGAGTTGGGGAGAGGCCACTTCAAGAGCAGAAGCAGATCTGTGACAGCCTCTACATGATCGATCCTTCCTACAACCTTCAGCTCGTTGATGCGGACGGCGAATGGACGACTCTGCGGGGCCCGTGTAACGCTGGCCGTGGCGGTAAAGTTTCCGTGGAAGAGAAGCAGCAGTCGGTAGAGGAAGTCGGCATCATTGCAGTTCGGGCACCACCGAGGATGCGAGAGAAGGTAGTTGGAGGTAAGAAGAAACATGCGCTGCTCAGCTGGGCGACGTTGCTGGAAGGCGCCCGCCTTGCATACGAGAAGGACAATAAGAAGGAGAACAAGGCCCTTCAGCTATCCATTGCCAATGGCATCCAGAGGGCAGAGTTGTACGAGTCTGCCATGCCAGACGACGCCGCTAAGTTCATCATCAACTTCGACAACCAGGTCAACGCAGTCGTCACGGCCATAACGTTCGTAGAGTCTGCCATGCGTACTTCAGAGGTCGAGCCTGCGTGGAAGCAGAAGAAGGATAAGATGTGCTGGACTATTGCTGGCCTGACACAGCCAGTTCATGACTCGAAGAAGCTCAAATTCGCAAATGGAATGTTCCCGAAAATGCGGTGTAGCTACGCGCACTACGAGGAGACGAACTTCTGGTTCAAGGAGAGCAACAAGGAGGTGATCACTCGGGGCCCCTCAGCTGAGAAGCACGGCAGCACGACGGTTCGGAAGGAGTTCGAGGCCAAGGCATTGGAGTTGGTTGACTTCTCGAGCGAGCCCATGCAGGACCATTTGTTCGTGACCCGCGTGTGCGCAACAGTCTTCAGGAAGTTACGGGGCGGCCCATTCAACTACATGATAGTGGATATCATCATGCTGTTCCTCAAGATGCGGCCCAGCAAGAAGCTGGGGCAATGCAGGTGTGGGGGTCGTACGCGTGTTCTTTTTTTGTGATCCCTCTTCGGATTTTTTCAGCTGCCCAATCTATAAGCACAACGTGCTCCCCCCAGGTTACCTGGCCCAGGTTGCATGCCGTTCAGATGTAGGCACGCGTATAACCCCTTAGGTTGCTTCCGTGTGGTCTGGAGAACCCTGCTTGCGAGTTCTCGGAGGAGGCGGTCAATTCCTTGCTCCAGGACGTCGCAGAGTCCGAGAGCCTGAAGGGGACGAGGCTCGAGCATGCGATGGCGATCGTCGCTGAGGCTGAGGCTAAGGCTGAGGCGGCGGCGCAGGAATATCAGGAGGAAGGTGAAGCCGACTCTGCCGAAAAAGGAATTTCCAAGACAAAGCCCAAGCCGAAAGCCAAACAAAAAGGAAGGAAGAAGTGCCAGCCTGCCCCAGAGTCATTGGCAGAGATGGAGTCGAACAGCAAGCACGCGATCTCGCTCATCCAGGCCATCGCCGACTACATGAGGACAAAGATCGACAGGGCGCACGTCCAGGAAGACAAGATCGTGGCCTTCGTGAACATTGCCATGGCAGGCGTCATCAACGACAAGGTCATTCTCAAGCCGATGCCGAGCATGAATGAGAAGGTCATCAAGGGGTTGAGCAGCTTGAAGAAGGTGTTCAAGGCTGATGCGTACATGGAGGCTTCTTGTGGGGTAAGCAAAAAGCAACCGCCCTCAAACCTGATTTTCCAGCCGGCCTTCTTGGGCCACAGACTGCTGCCGGCTTGGTTTACCCCCCTGGGTCCTTCGCCCTTCAGGACGGATGCGCGGTTGTTTTTTGTTTTCCCCTGAGGCTGCCCTCCAGCCGAGGCCATCGGATACCGATTTCAATGCCAAGTCGAATCTCCAAGAGATCGTCTCCTGCCTGGATGATCGCGGGCCACAGCTTACGGCATACGGCGCCACCGAGTTGATCGACGACCTCGCGGCGTCGGCCTTCCACCTTCTTCAGTACATGACGGAGTGTCCGCCTGGGGTGCCATTGCTCGGGCAGAAAGGGCCAGCAGACAGCATGAATGCAGCGATGATGGCGTGCTTGTCGGCCAGCAACCTCAAGGAGCAGGGGGGCGCCTTCCATACGAAGAAAGACGCGCAGGACTGTGTGACACAAAACGCCCTCCAACAGGTCGACGCTACATTACCAGACAGGTTCGACTCGGTCATCGAGCTCATCAGGAGGATCGAGAACAGCAACGATCAGGACATCATCGACGCCATGTTGAAAAACCAAGTGTTCAGCAGGCTGAAGGAGAGCAACGTGGGTTTCACCTACATCTTCAATTGGAGGCTGCAGCTGTTCATTCACATCGCTTCAGGGATCGGGTCCCAGAAGTGCATGATTCGCCAAGGGCCAGTGGCGGCCGATACTGAGTACTTGACTCCGCTTGTGCTCAACGTGCTGAGAGGGTGCTCTGAAGATATCGGCAAGCTGAGCAAGCCAGACATGGAGTACTCCCTGCTGGGCACGCTTGCGCAGGACATCGGCGCCAAGAGTTTCAACGAGATCGCGCGTCTGATGATGGACACGGCCTACGACTTCCACGACTTCTGCTTGGCCAACGACGGCGTCAAGTTCAGTGCAGAGAAGGAGCAGTTGCTTGCGTGCCTGCAGAGGTCGACCACTGGGCAGTTCAACAAGCTTGCGAAGGAGAAGGTGAAGAGTCCTACCCTGATGGAGGTGGGCGACGACATCTTCGTGGCGAAGCGGGCTGAGAAGGCAGCGCGCGTGCTCAGTGAGTTTGCCGCAGAACGTCCACACCTGGCCCGAGCATTGAGCATACTGACCGACCCGTTCGGCATCCTCGTGAAGGACTTGAGGGAGAAACACATCGTTACGCGCCAGCCTCCCGTCGTGGTCGCAACTACTGCGGCTAAGGTCGACGCGAAGAACAACCCCGTGCCACTGCTGGCGCACATGACTACCGTGTGCAACGGGGAGCGGCAGACAGAGCCGCCTGAGCCCAAGTACGGTGAGCTGCCCGACGTTGTGCTCAACGAGTTGAAGCAGACTGTGGGCCTCGAGATTGCTCGCCTTCGTACCACCGACGTCGGAGACATCTTCTG
>CAUYUJ010016246.1:7500-17500 GCA_963575745.1 Prorocentrum cordatum | reverse complement strand
GTCCCAGTGGGTGTGCCGCATGCGTCCCGCAACACATTTCGGCACACCCTCACACGTTTCGTGGCCCCATAGGGGGCTCCACCGAAGGTCCCAGTGGGTGTGCCCGCATGCGTCCCGCACACCCATTTCGGCACACCCCTCACACGTTTCGTGGCCCCATAGGGAGCTCCACCGAAGGTCCCAGTGGGTGTGCCCGCATGCGTCCAGCACGCCCATCTCGGCACACCCCTCACACGTTTCGTGGCCCCGTAAGGGGGCTCCACCGAAGGTCTTAGTGGGTGTGCCCGCATGCGTCCCGCACACATTTCGGCCCACCCCTCACACGTTTCGTGGCCCCATAGGGGGCTCCACCGAAGGTCTTAGTGGGTGTGCCCGCATGCGTGCCGCACACCCATTTCGGCCCACCCCTCACACGCTTCGTGGCCCTATAGGGAGCTCCACCGAAGGTTCCAGTGGGTGTGCCCGAATGCGTCCCGCACACCCATTTCGGCACACCCCTCGCACGCTTCGTGGCCCCATAGGGAGCTCCACCGAAGGTCTCAGTGGGTGTGCCCGCATGCGTCCCGCACACCCATTTCGGCCCACCCCTCACACGTTTCGTGGCCCCATAGGGAGCTCCACCGAAGGTCCCAGTAGGTGTGCCCGCATGCGTCCCGCACACCCATTTTGGCACACCCTTCACACGCTTCGTGGCCCCATAGGGAGCTCCACCGAAGGTCCCAGTGGGTGTGCCCGCATGCGTCCAGCACACCCATCTCGGCACACCCCTCACACGCTTCGTGGCCCCATAGGGGGCTCCACCGAAGGTCTTAGTGGGTGTGCCCGCATGCGTCCCGCACACACATTTCGGCCCACCCCTCACACGTTTCGTGGCCCCATAGGGAGCTCCACCGAAGGTCCCAGTGGGTGTGCCCGCATGCGTCCCGCACACCTATTTTGGCACACTCTTCACACGTTTCGTGGCCCCATAGGGAGCTCCACCGAAGGTCCCAGTGGGTGTGCCCGCACGCGTCCCGCACACCCATTTCGGCACACCCCTCACATTCGTGGCCCTATAGAAGCTCCACCGAAGGTCTCAGTGGGTGTGCGCCGCATGCGTGCCGCACACCCATCTCGGCACACCCCTCACACGCTTCGTGGCCCCATAGGGAGCTCCACCGAAGGTCCCAGTGGGTGTGCCCGCATGCGTCCCGCACACCCATTTCGGCACACCCTTCAAACGTTTCGTGGCCCCATAGGGAGCTCCACCGAAGGTCCCAGTGGGTGTGCCCGCATGCGTCCCGCACACCCATTTCGGCACACCCCTCACACGTTTCGTGGCCCCATAGGGAGCTCCACCGAAGGTCCCAGTGGGTGTGCCCGCATGCGTCCCGCACACCCATCTCGGCACACCCCTCACACGTTTCGTGGCCCCGTAGGGGGCTCCACCGAAGGTCCCAGTGGGTGTGCCCGCATGCGTCCCGCACACCCATTTCGGCACACCCTTGATACGTTTTGTGGCCCCATAGGGAGCTCCACCGAAGGTCCCAGTGGGTGTGCCCGCATGCGTCCCGCACACCCATTTTGGCACACCCTTCACACGCTTCGTGGCCCCATAGGGGGCTCCACCGAAGGTCCCAGTGGGTGTGCCCGCATGCGTGCCGCACACCCATGTCGGCCCACCCCTCACACGTTTCGTGGCCCCATAGGGAGCTCCACCGAAGGTCCTTGCGGGTGTGCAATTTCGGCACACTCCTCACACGCTTCGTGGTTCCATAGGAACTCTGCCGAAGGTCCCAGTGGCACAGTCCGCATGCGCCCCTGCCATTCATTTCGGCCCACCCCTCACACGTTTCGTGGTCCCATAGGGGCTCCGCCGAAGCTTCCAGTGGAACAGTCCGCATGCGTCCCCGCCACTCATGTCGGCACACCCCTCACACGTTTCGTGGCCCCACAGGAGCTCCGCCGAAGGTCCCATTGGCACAGTCCGCATGCGCCCCCGCCGCTCGTTTCGGCACACCCCTCACACGCTTCGTGGCCCCATAGGAGCTCCGCCGACGGCCCCGGTGGCACAGTCCGCATGCGTCTCCGCCATTCATGTCGGCCCACCCCTCACACGCTTCGTGGCCCCATAGGAGCTTCGCCGAAGGTCCCGGTGGCACAGTCCGCATGCGTCCCCGCCATTCATGTCAGCACACCCCTCACACGCTTCGTGGCCCCACAGGAGCTCCGCCGAAGGTCCCCGTGGCACAGTCCGCATGCGTTCCCGCCACTCATATCGGCACACCCCTCACACGTTTCGTGGCCCCACAGGAGCTCCGCCGAAGGTCCCAGTGGCACAGTCCGCATGTGTTCCCGCCACTCATTTCGGCACACCCCTCACGTTTCGTGGCCCCATAGGAACTCCACCGACGGTCCCCGTGGCGCAGTCCGCATGCGCCCCCGCCGCTCGTTTCGGCACACCCCTCACACGCTTCGTGGCCCCATAGGAGCTCCGCCGAAGGTCCCGGTGGCACAGTCCGCATGCGTCTCCGCCATTCATGTCGGCCCACCCCTCACACGTTTCGTGGCCCCGTAGGAGCTCCGCCGAAGGTCCCGGTGGCACAGTCCGCATGCGTCCCCGCCATTCATGTCAGCACACCCCTCACACGTTTCGTGGTCCCTTTGGGAACTCCACCGAAGGTCCCCGTGGCGCAGTCCGCATGCGTCTCCCTTGCCCAGTACAGCGTTACGTGGCCCCATATGGAGCCCCACCGCAGGTCCCAGCCAGCCAGCTAGCTCTCTTTGCTCCGCGCAGCGGGCGACCCCCGCGCGTCGCTGGGACCCCTCCGGGGCGACCTGCGCGCGTCGCGGGGGCTCCGTGCTGCGTTCTGCCCAGCGCCTCGCTCGCCCGTCGTCGCTCTGCCCAGCGGCAAGAGCCTTGCCCGCTATCAGCCAGCCAGCTAGCTCTCTTTGCTCCGCGCAGTGGGCGACCCGCGCGCGTAGCTGGGACCCCTCCGGGGCGACCTGCGCGCGTCGCGGGGACTCCGCGCTGCGCTGCGCCCGCAGCCTTGGACTTTTGAGTGCGCGGGCAAAGAGGGAGTAAAGGAAGGGGAGGAAGCGGGCGCGATCCTCGCGGGGGGGCGCGCCGACATTGGCGTCGTGGCGCGCGGGCGATGCCGTCGGGGAGTCCAGGGGAAGCTCCTTGCGGCGGCCACGCCCAGCGTCACGAGTACTCAGAGGCAGTCATTGTCAAACTATTGACATTCATACACAATTGCACCACGCTTTGCCATATTCGCATTCATGCACGTAGACTCGTTCGCACGCAGATTCATTCACAGTCAGACGCGCGCGCGCTGATTCACCCGCGCTCAGTCTCCCTACGTACTCAGATCAATCGTTTTCGTTCGCGTTGTGTACCACGCCACTCATGTCGGCACACCCCTAGCACGGTTCGTTGCCTCATAGGGATCGCCACCGAAAAAGTGAAACACTATTGCGGTACTCGCACCTGCATATGGTTGGGTCCCTCGTCAGGCTAATTTAGATATTCTTCTTTTTCTAGAGTAGGGGGCATCCCTCCCCACCACGAGTTTCGCTAGTAAGCGCGCCTCGTCTCCGCCGGCGTCGCCGTGGTCGCGGCGCGTGCTGCTCTGCTCGGGACGTGCTTCAGTGACCACCGCCACATCTTCCGGGCAGAGACGGGCACGAGCCTGGCCCAGGGTGTCCCCGGGAGGCCCTGGCGGCCCCAACAGGATCCAGTCCCAGTCGAGGCGCAGAAGGGGCGCCCAGTGCTCCGAAGTGTTGCCATGGACGCTGGGGACACCCTGGTCCCGGGATTCTGTTGTCGGCAGCCGATTCCAGGAGAGGGAGGAGGAGGAGGAGGAGGAGGAGGAGGAGGAGGAGGAGGAGGACGCTGGGGACTCTTGACGATGCGTGTTTTTTTGGCCCGTCCGGGCCCCCATGAGCTCCCCACCCCTTGCCTTGGGTGGCAGTTTTCCGTCCTGGATCTATGCTTGATGGCCCCTGCGTCCGAAGTCGGTCCTTGGTGGCCGACGTCGGGGAGCAACACGTTGGGATCCAGCTGCCTACGGTAAGTCCCGCCACCGTGCCTGGGTTATGGTTTGTAAGCCTAAATGTTCGTCGGAATCTCGTGGGAGGCCTCTCGGGGGCCTCTTGGATGCAGTTGTGAGCCCTCTTGGGGGCCGTTTTGGGGCCTAGTTATTGGGGGGCACTTGGGGAGCAACATGTTCGGATTCAAGAAAATCATACCGTCAGGGATTGGAGTTGTTGCCGCCGTCCTCGTCGACCTCGTCGCCGTCGTCGTGGTCGTCTCCGTCCCCTGAGGTCCGACGGTGCCAAACAAAGCGCAACATCGCGAAAAACCGCCACTGCAGCCCTACAGTCAAAATTCACTGTAATGACGCACGTCTGTCCTTGGGGTACCCTTGCGTCCTTGCCTCTGCGGCCCGTCCTTCGCGGTTTTCACTGGCCAGCCCTTCAGGGTGTTGGCAGTCCGCCGCCCCCAAAAAGATGCCCATTTCGGCGTCCGAGGCCCTTGCGTCCTGACCGCCCGCCCTTGCCATGTATTTCGACGGTAGACCCCATCCTCCATGCTGCAGCCTTCAGACCAGATCGACCTGTGATGCTCCTGGAGCCCGACACTGTGGCGAAGACGCTTGGTCTGAAAGAGTGGGAGAGTTACCAGCCTGGAACAGATCCCTATCCCTATGCTGGGCACCTCCTCATCACGATGCCAATCTTAGAGACTCCCTTATCTTTTGAGGGCGAATCCCTAAGATTGTCGTCGCCTTTTGGCGTGTCAATCTCAGGGATAGGGATACCTTCGAGGCTGGTCAGAGCGCCCAGACCTCCCATGAGTGGTTCGCAGCGTCGATCCGCCGAGGCCTGGGCCCTTCTCCCCGGGGCGCTGGCCTCTCGTCCGAGCCGCTTCCTGATGGCCCCGGGGCTTGGCGAGGAACATCAGATGAGGACAGCACAGCCCACCCCCACACCCCCAGACCTCCTCGCGTCGTGAAAAAATCACGACGGGAGGTTTTTCGCTATTTTCGGCCTCCGGGGGCCCTCGCCGGGCCTCGGGACCGTCAAAAAACGACTCAGGACGAAAAACCGGTCCCGGGGAATGGGTCGGGACCTCTGGGGGTCGCGTCATGAAAAAATCATGACGTCGGGGGTCTGGGCCCAGGGCACCCACCTCCGAGCTGGTGATCCAGGATGCCCTGGGTGGGGGTGGGGGCGGGTTTTTGGGCCCCGCGGCTCTTACAACCCACCCCCACCCCCACCCAGGGCACCCTGGATCACCAGGTCGGAGGTGGGTGCCCTGGGTGGGGCTGGGGGTGGGTTGTGCTGTCCTCATCAGAAGCCGAAAACAGCAACACAATCAGTCCCTCGTGATTCTTGTGACGTCCGAAATAATCGAGGAAGAAGCTCCAGGTGAGCCTCAAGTACAGTCGAGCATTTGGTTACGAAGCCTTTCGAAAAGCTGGGCCAGCGTTTCTCAACGAACTCGCCGGAAGGCTGGCCCAGTTCCTTGACCACGTTCGCCTCTCCGGCGGTGGCGACAGAAGCTGGCCCAGGGCCGTTACCAGAAACTTCGTGACGCTGGCTCAGGCTTCCTGAATGATAATGTTCTGGACCGTCTTGTCGGCCGCAGCCGAAATCGATCCGGAGTAGTCGTCGTCGCCGTCGACGTCGCCACCTGGCGTCGCCGCCTGGCCGCCTGGCCGCCTCGCAGCTCGCAGCGCTCCCTTGGGATGGCGAGGCCGCATCTGCATCCGCGCATGGCGTCTCTGTGCTGGCCCCCCCCCCCAGAGAGCCAACGTCTTGAGAAAATCACGACGGAGGCTCTTCGCGAATCTCGGCCCCTGGGGGCCCGCGCCGGGCCTCGGGACCGTCAGAAGACGACCCGGGAGGAAAGCCCGGTGCTGGGGAATGGGTCGAGACTTCTGGGGACCGCGCATGGAACAAAGTCACGACGTCGGATCTCCGGGCCCCCGCAGCCCTCGGAAGTGGTGTGGACAAAAACGCGGCCGCCGCCGCCCGTGTCCGCCCGGCCGAGGAGGCGCAGGCGCTGCAGCGCCTGCAGCACCTGCGGCGCCAGGCGGCCTCGCGTCAGCTGCGGCTGCTGCTCTTCGCCGTGGTGCACGCCGGCGCGCTGGGGGGGCCAGCGCACCACAAGCTGCCCACATTCACGCAGTGGCGAAGCGTCCTGGCCTGCCTATAGGCCCACCAGAAACGCTCTAAGAGCCTTTTGAGGCTGGCACGTAATGTTCTTAGAAGATTTCTGGCCGAGACTGTTCTGTTCTAGCGCAGTGGGCTTATGTTCTAAGAACAACGCTATGTTTTACAACATGTTTGGGTTCTACGAACATGTCGTGGTAGCTGGTAGGCCTCTAGGAATGCCGGAACGGTCGGCCCCTGCTCAACACCTTGTTATGTGTAGTATCCTCCCCCCTCCCCCTTGCCCAATCTCGCCCACATCCGTATATATTGCACGTTTTTCTGTCTGCGGCCTCTCATGTGGGCCCCTTCCTCAGCGAAGGTCTCTGTTTAGGCTGCGGTGCGCCTCTTGACTACTTGTCATTGTTCCTGTTGTTGCTTCTCCTCCTTGCCCCCTACGACAACATGGAAGCATCGTCCTCCCCTGGTGCTAACAAGTGGTGATGTCCTCGAATGGGCTTCTGGGCTGGGGAGCGGTTCATATGCCTTGCTGTTTCGTTTCGTTGTCCGAGGCAATTGTTGTTGATAGCATTCGTTTGCTCTGTGTCTTCGGTGACATGTGCCACTGATTAGTTCCAGCGCTGCTTCGAACGCTCATGCTTTCCGCCTTGCTGGCGATGAATTTGGCACCAGGGGCAATGTTGACGATATTGGCAACGCTCCTGCCATTTTCTCCTGCTAGAACTGGTCAAGCAGGGCAGGTTTTTCTCGCGTCCCTAGCAGCAGTTGCTGCACACGGAGCTGCCTTCTTGCCTCGGCAGGAAGAGAGGCTACTAAACAGCAAGCGTGGGGGACGCGGACCCATGTGCGTGCCATGCAGCTCCTCCTCCCTCCTCCTCCTGGCCTGATCCCTCCCCCCCCCCCTCCCTACGACTGCGCAGTCCGCTGGGTTCGCTCGAGCGCGCAGGTCGAGACACCTCGGCGGGGGGTAAACGGACCTTTTGGGTGTGTAAGCCCAAGAGTCATCAACGATGTTGGAATCAACCCTCCCTCCAAGCTCTCTCTTCATAGGCCCCTACAGCGGGTCATTCCCACTGAGGGAACTGCCCCATTGGAAGACAGTCGTTTGAAAGCCCTGAAGCATGCCAAAACATTGTTCTCGGAATTCCAACGCCACGGATCAATTTAAGGGTTGCGTCTGGACAATTTTGAATCGTGCCAGAGACCAGTCTTGGGATTCCAACACCGCGAGTCAAAGTAATTCTTGCACCCCCCATAGTCGTGAATATTTCCAAAACACTCTTGCTAGAGCGTTGAGCATGGGAAATCGTGAAAACCGAGCACGTTTTTAATATAGAAACGAAGGTGGGCGGCGCTAAGATGAGAGCCGCATGTTGAAAAAGGAACCGCCCTCAATCCGCGAAATTCTTGCAAATGTTTAAAACGAATGTACGCGGCGCTAATGCGAGAGCCACATGTTGAAAAGGAGCCGCCCTCAACCCGTGAAGCTCTCGCAGCTTTCTAAAACGCATTTACGCTGCGCTCAGGCGAGAGCCACATTTTGAAAACGGCCCGCCCTCAACCCGTGAAGCTCTTGCAAGTGTTTAGAGCGAATGTGCGCGGCGCTCAGGCGAGAGCCACATTTTGAAAACGACCCGCCATCCATCTGTGAAGTTGTTGCCATGGTTTGAGCTTCAGGGTCATACATGGTGAGGAAGTCTCAGGCGAAACGCCCAGCCCGCCCTACAAACTGGCCTCGGGCTGCGACAGGGAGAAGTCACGCATAAGGGAAAGGAAGGAAGGAGGAGGAGGAGGACGAGAGGAGGAGGAGGAGGAGTAGTAGGAGGAGGAGGAGGAGGAGGAGGAGGAGGACGAGATGAGGACGAGAGAGGGGAGGAGGAGGGGAGGAGGAGGAGGAGGAGGAGGAGGAGGAGGGCGAGAGGAGGACGAGAGGAGGAGGAGGAGGAGGAGGAGGAGGAGGAGGAGGACGAGGAACTCGCTGGAGTTCGCTGGTATCCGCACGGTGGCAGCGAACTCGGCACCCGACTAAAACCCCGGGCGGCGGCCCACGGAGGACGGCCCCCCGCCCGACAGTGCCCTGCGCTCTCGCCGGAGCCGTCCTGGGAGACGCCCGTGCGGAATCCCGCTGGAGAGGAGGAGGAGGAGGAGGAGGAGGAGGAGGAGGAGGAGGAGGAGGAGGAGGAGGAGTGAGGTTCTCGAGACACCTCCTGGCGCGGGCTCGGCACGCGGCAGCCAAGAATGGCCTCGGTCCTCCGTGGCAGCTCTTGCCGCACGCCATGCAAACAGTGCAGCCCAAGCCTGGGCCAGAAGGGCAAATCATGAGAGGAGTGACAGCCCTTCCCCCTCCTCCTCCTCCTCCTCCTCCTCCTCCTCCTCCTCCTCGTCCTCCTTGTCGTCCTCCTCCTCCTCCTCCTTGTCCTCCTCCTCCTCTTCGACCCACTGGCCCGCACCACCCCATGGTCATCAAGACTCGAAAGAGGTCTTGGCCGCCGCAAGGCACGGCGTCGTGCTAAACTCCGCCTCCTGAGACACACGGGCGATCGCGTGACACAACGTGCACAGCCATTTACATTCGGCCCGAACGAAAAGGAGGAGGAGGAAAAGGAAGAGGAGGAGGAGGAGGAGAAGGAGGAGGAGGAGGAGGAGGAGGAGTAGGAGGAGTTGAAGGAGGAGGAGTTGTAGGAGGAGGAGGAGGAGGAGGAGGAGGAGGAGGAGGAGGGGCAGGAGGAGGTCTGCTTCATTGCAGCCCTCACCGGCTACAAGTGACCAGGTGGGTTCAAAGTCACCTGCATCAGGCTAGGGTTTAGCGACAAGGACGATCCCATGGTCCAAGGACGAACGCAGGTGTTTGAAGCATGGCTAGACATTCTCCTGTACTTCGACGATAGGATGCAAGCTGTTGGGACCGCGTGGAGGAAAATGCTGGAGCATCTCCGTGCGGGAGTGCGTCCCTGGGGAAGAGTCAAAGGTCTCATCGGGGCTGTTCTGGGGAGCCTCCTTGATCTTCGTTGGGAGCCCCTGGAGCCCACGGTTTAGAGGACCCTTGGAGGCGCCGAGCGTAGGATTCTAGAGATGGATCGTGAGAATGTTTTAGATTCTGAGATCCGCAAGGCACTTGACCATGAGTGTTGGATGTTGGATTCTGAGATCCGCAAGGCACTTGACCATGAGGCATTTGACCGTCCAAGGAAATGGAGCTCAGGATGGCGTCGATCTCACGGTTTTGAAGATGCGTTGTGCCAGTCTAGCCGGTAAGAGTGCATATGATCGAGCAGCCGTCCTCAGATTGGCAGCTACTGGTGCCCTCCGGCTTGCGGCTAGGCGCTTTGGAACCGCGAGTAGGGGACCCTCCATTCGTGCCTCGTCATCTGGAGCTGCTACTGCTGCTGCGGTGCCTCCTTCCCCTGATCTTCCTCCGACCCCTCAGGTTCCCCCTGTGGCGAAGACGTCCATGGACGCCCCTGAAGCCGATCTGGAGGAGGAGGAGTCTCTTCGTGAGGCGGGGGAGGATGAGAAGCAAGATTTTCTCGCTGGAGAGTCCCCAGAGCTGGCGGACCTTCAGGTGGTCCAACGAGAAGAGTGGACTCAAACACTCTGCCCGAGATGTAGGCTTTGCGAGGAGACCCTGTTTCACCAGATTTGGGAGTGTCAGTGTAACCAGGACATTGCTGACCCTGGGCTGGATTGGGATCTCGTGGGCCAAGCGCGTGAGGGGTGCGATGGGGAACCGCGCTCCTGGTTGCGTGGGCATCCTCCTCTCGCCTGGACCTGCAATCCCACGCAGCTGGCCATCCAAGGCAATGAGACCCTGAGCAGCGAGTTGTGCGCGGGGAAGATC
>CAUYUJ010016246.1:0-2500 GCA_963575745.1 Prorocentrum cordatum | reverse complement strand
AGGACGCGTCACGCGGCCCTCGCTCCCGAAAAACGTGTGCCCAGCAGGCCAGCACATGGAGACTAGGCAATGGCCATGCACGTTCATTACATATGTTGTATAGTGCCGCGGCAGCTCCACATGGTCGGCCAACGAGCTGAGAAACTCCGAAGACATGGTTGATATCTGCTGCGATGAGGCCTGCCGCTACGTAGAGGTCGATCGGATCCAGGCCTAAGTGCAGAGTGCTTCTCGTCGGCGCAGCACTGAGGGTACTGTTGATTCACTTGAGCGTAACGTAGACCGTCTTCTCCCGCTGGTTATGTATGGTGGCGAGTCCTGTCCTCGGTGGGAGAAAAGCAACGAAGAACGTGAGGTCGAGCTCGCCGCGCTTGATGCGAATGGCCCGCGCTGTTCCTTGAATCTGCTTGGACGGGCTGTTGACTTCGACGATGGTGCGCTGCCTGAACCTCTTGCTGTTGACCGTGGTGTCCCCGCCCGCGTGGCTGTAGGTGTGTGGTCCGCGACCGTGGCCCCTGCTGTACACGGTGTGATTGAACGACTGCAGGTAGTCCGCCTCCGAGTTGTGGTCGTGCTGTAGCCGACGCGTCGCGGGCAACATGAGCACTCCCACTACTCAGAACTGATGGCGGGTCTCGAGGCAGCGATGCGAGGCGATCAGTGGGATGTCGATTCCCCAGCTGAGAACCGGCATGATCCAGAACATGAATACGTAGGATATGCAGGCCAGCCAGGCTGGCATTTCATGGAAGGCGGCCCAGGCGGGGCGGAACTGCTCTGCGCGGGGTGCATGCTAGCCGCTGAGAGTTTGACTCGAGCAGAGGCGGCGGCTGAGGAGAAGGAGGAGGAGGAGGAAGAGGAGGAGGTAAGGCCTCATGGGAGCTTCTGGGGGCATCTGGGGGCCTCCTGGGGGCCTCTTGGGGCGGAAGGCTCAGATTTTAGGTTCGTGTTCCATCCCTTGGGCTCCTCTTGGGGCCGTGTTGGGGCCCTCTTGGGCGCCTCTTGTTCCGTCTTGGGGCCCTCTTGGACCGTTTGGGGGCCTTTTTGGAGGTCTCTTGGGCCGTCTTGGGGCGGTCTTGGGGGCCTCTTGGGCCGTCTTGGTGCGTCGGGAAGCCGAAAAGGCGAGAATGCCAACAACCTTCAAAACCTAAGACATATCAATGATTTTTGTATCGTGGGGCCCTCTTGGGAGGCCTCTTGGAGGCCTCTTGGAGGCCTCTCGGAGGCCTCTTGGAGGCCTGTTGGGCCGTCTCGGGGCCATCTTGAGCGTCTTGGAGCGATCGTTCGGTGACTCGAGGCCCTATTGGACCGTTTTCGGGGTTTCTTGGGGACCTCTTGGCCCGTCTTGGGCCCGAAAAAGTCACGCGACAAGATGTGGGGGAGCCCAGGGGAACCGCGGGACGCCCCGGGAGATTTGAGAATTTAGGCCCTAGGACCCTGGAAGACTCTTCAGGATTGGGGACTGAAGCTCCATGGATTAGGCAAAGGACCCGAGGACACGCCCACACCGTGCCCAGAGGTACGGTGGCGGATACAAAATGTCAGTTCGACAGTAGTGTTGGAAGAGGGCCAGTTGAGACAACGGCGGCGCTCCTGCCTGGCGCAAATCCACTCAATGAACCCGGCGCGACCCAAATTAGGGGAAAGCTTCCTACTACATGGGCGCAGTGCTTGGCATTGCTTGGCATTGCTTGGCATTGCTTGGCATGAGGCGCCCGGGGAACCCGGGGAACCTCTGGGCAGCGGGCAGCGAAATCATCCGAGGCACCAACCTTTAACCCGGCAGGAACCCCTTGGGCAAGCCTGATTCGGAAAAGCAGGTCCGTGGACCCCGAAGGCCCAGTGACCCCCGCCTGCAATGGGGGGGCGCGTTGGGCCCGAGCCCCCCCGCACATGGGGGCGTCCCTCCGGGCGCGGGCGCGCTCACACACACACACAGACACAGACACAGACACAGACACAGACACAGACACAGACACAGACACAGACACACACACACACACACACAGGAAGCTGGACGTCCGCGGGTGGCAAAATACCACCAGCGCGGGACCAAAGCCTCCCGGGGGGTCCATCCTGGCCCGCTTCTCGGGGCGGATCATTACGGACGTGGCAGCGAGAGGCCTCCGGGAGTTCCAGGGCAGGACGGAAAGCGCCACGGAGGGCCGCCGTTGTCTCGACGGGCCCTCCGAGCAAGCAGTGTTCAGTCGGGCTGTGTCCCGCTACCAGGGGGAATATGCAAAAATAGTCCAAAAATAGTCGGGGGGCAATTTTTTGATTATTGTTTGACCGTTCGGGGGTATTTTTTGACTATTTTTACTATTTCGTCGGAAATCCCCCTGTAGGAGGACAGGCCCGACTCAAAAGTAGTGGTCCTACGCCTATGGGGCAGGGGGGCACCCAGCCCGTCTCGGGGGTCGGAGGCGTCTCGTAGAGGCTGGCCGTCGATCGGGCTGGGGCAGTCCAGTAGGTTTCGCGCTGCAGATCCCCAATCTGGGCA
>CAUYUJ010016245.1:229570-288783 GCA_963575745.1 Prorocentrum cordatum | reverse complement strand
CGCGCTCTCTTGGCACGTGGCCCCGCGGGCGCGTGGTCCGTCGCGCCAGAGGCGCTGGACTGTGCAGCATCGCCAGGGGCAAGGCGCGGCGGCGGCGGCGGATGGCGCGGCTCCATGGCATCATCGGGCTGATGGGAATGTGTATCAGGATCGGTTGGATCGGTTCTCATCCCTGAATCAAACCCCATCTGGTCGGTATGTGACGGATCGAGGGAGCCCAACAATTCGTTAGCAATCGCAGCAAGCTTACGCTGAGTGAACTTTTCACGGGTGCCGTCCCTTCTAGGGAGGGCAATCGTGATAAGTCCGCGAGCCTGCCGCGTCTGCCTGTCGAGTCGGCCCTCGTTCAGCCACCATTTCTTCCGACCAGCTTGTCCTGTCCTAATGCTGACATCGAGGATGTCCCACGCATCACGCATGTCCTCCACGCCCCAGGCCCTCTTGCCCACGTTCACGCGAGCGCCTGTCATTTGGTGGTGGAACTTCAAATCGTTGAGAAAGCGTTGAACGAGATTGGCATATGGGTAGTACGGAGGTCTGTCGTCATCGGCTTCGCCCATCAGTCTGCACTCGTGTGCAGGAGGGCTACCAGATTCGACCCACGTCTGATGCCTCTTCCTAGACGCATTAGCCATTCTCCTCAACGAATCTTTCTCATTACCTGGGTGTGATCGTGCGCCCGTCATAATGACTTGCGCTCCGTCTTTCATGTATCTCGCGATGGCGTCCTGGGAGAGTGTCGTCTTGATCCAGTTGGTCAGCTTGTGGAGGTACGCCAGATCGCTCTGGACGGCGGTACTCTTACCCGTAGCACCTACGGCTACGGTATACTGCCAACAGATGTCACAAAGGGCACCATCATCTGTGACGATCCAAAGGGATAAATCTCGACCGCAATTCTGACAAAGCGGGATATTATGCAAGATCGTTTCTGGGGCCCCCTCCGTCGTGAGGTTATCACGGGATCCCCAGCGAGTGTCTTGGCCGCGAGCGAGACTATGGCCGATCTGATTGATGGCCTCGCGATTGATCTCGGTGTTCGGTCGTGAAGCGATTGATCTACTCAATCCCTCGATCTCGATCCTAGACAATCTTTCCCCTGGCAGTCCTTTGTACTCTGTCTTGTTGGTGTCCGTCTCCTCGGTACCACCATGGCATATGTTTTCGGTACGAAGATGGCGAGCCTTCTCCTGCAAGGCGGACTCGTTGTCGCCCTCCTCGCGCTTGAGTCCCGTCTGCTCGGCTATGATGCGTACCATGGTTTCTTGATCAGGAGCTGCGGATGCAACGCTGCCTGGGTCCTGGGGAATATCCTGCTCCGCGCCTTGTTCACGAGGCGCGGCAGGTGTTTCCACCAGCTCCTCCCACACGGGGAAGTCTGGGTTACCGAATGTCTCGGTACAATGGTTGAACAGGTCACGCAACGTTTGGAGTGCAGGATGTTTCTGATGGATGGCATCTTTTGTGAAATCAGGGAGCTCCGCAATACTGTCCATCAATATGTTTTGATATACTTTGGAGGTCCATTGATAGACGCCTGTAGTCGACTCCTCGATGGTCTCTGGGTCCAGGTAATGTACCAACTTTTTGAAAAAGTGGTCTGCACTGCAAATTGGCAAGTCACGTGCCCATTTGTGGGTATGATCAAAATTCAAATGGTATGACTCTGCATTCCATGCTTTCGATCCAAATCGAATCTCAAATCGTAAGTGCGGTTGTGTTTTATCAGTTACAATTCTGTCCGCGCCACTGTGTATCTCGATGATTTGTTTCATCTTTATCATAGGCGAATCCACCAACAACTCCGACGTCCAGCGATATATGCGGCGGTCATCTGACTGTTTAATCCACCTTGAATCCTCGTCTGGGTCGTAGTCTGGGTGGTTGAGGAAGTCTGCTGGCGGGTCAATAACGTTGTCGAGTATGCTCGCGTCAACGTGCTCATATGCTTGGATTTCTGCTGAGAGATCTGCTCTCATATTGTCGTTTGCTGCTTTTTTTTCATCAGCGGTGAGCGATATGTTCGATATACCCACGATAACGGTAACCAAAGGTTCATCAGATGAGCCTGCAGTTTGTTGAGGTCTATCGCCCGTAGGAGCGGTGCCCCCAGCAGGTGTGGCCACCAGCTCTTCGGGGTCGGGTGTCCGAGGAGCGGGCCGTCTGGTCGGTGTACGTGGAATGCGTGGTCTATAAATGCTCGGCATACCAAGATATGGTAGACTACCGTCAGTTTTGTGCTGGAGTATTTTGTCACGGCATGAAATTGGTCCCTCCAGGACAGTTTCCATATGTCGGGTCAATGGCATGTTCGTCGATACGAATTGGTAATGCAAAGACAACGCCCTTGAGAGGCATGCTTTTGTCATTGTACCATATGTTTACCCATCGTAAACCGTAGTTGAGAATGGGTATCTGTACCGCGAAGAACTTGTCAAAGACGCCGAAATGAATGATTGGGCCATATATGTGCCCCTTGGTCAAGGGAATTTTAGTATTATGATTGCCCTTGGGGCAGTGATTGTCCAATTCTTAATGATAATGAAGTCCCCCATGCGAACATCATTAAATGCAGGGCGACGGTCCCAATCTTTTTGTGTAATCTTTGATGTAATAGGTCGAAGAGCTTCTCGGCAGTATGACAAGGCAATTAACCATTCTTTATCATCTGCTTTGTGGTTGGTGTCCCGAATCATAGCACGGACTATTTGCTCATCCAGGGCATCGGCTGCAGATATACGGCTAGCAGGGGTTGCCCCCAGCTGAGCCGGAGTTGCTGATGCTGACGTTGTCCTTGGCTGCTCCATGTTCTGATCCGCGTCGGCAGGTGCAATCCCAGGAGGGTCGTCGATGAACTCTCCAGGGAGGTAGGCACAAATCTCGCACTTGCTCAATGGCGGTCTCGCGGCCAATGGTGGGTAGTCCCATGGAGCGCCGTCTGGCCATATCTGCTGGCCGTGCATGCGATGTGGTTTGAGGCGGCGAATTGCAATAACTGCCGCAGCGGGAACCACGTCCTCTGTCATGATAGCGCCTTGAGCGCCCAGCCAAAACCTGCAACCTGCTTTTGTGGCGATCTCCATATTGATCACTAGCTCGACCTCGTTCTTGTAGTTATTGAACTTGTATGACTCCACTGAGGTATGGGGATTATTCTGGACATTGTCTAAATATGTGCTGGAACTGAAGAATGCCTCCGAGCGCTGCGATGGTTTATGATGCTTGTCTCTCTGAGAAGATGGACCGATGTAGCCTGGAATGATCCCTGTCTTCAATATGTTGCGCCAAGCGCGGGCTGCTGTGCCGTGATGTAGGTATTTGACATCGTAGGCTCTCCCATCCCATATTCCATGGCTTGGAAAGTGGGTTGGCACAACTGTGACCGCCAACACATCGAATAGCAATGACGCTGTTCCAATCGAAACAACTGAGGTCACCTCCCTCGGGGATCGGCTTGGCGTATATCTCAAGTCTGTTTTTCTGCGGGTCAATATGTTTCTGGAACGCACGAATGATGAAGATCGGGTAGTAGTCGTTCCAATCGGCATATCCATCATTTGCACCATCTTTCTTGAAGTGTGCCACTGCCGCGTCCATGGATGGTCCATTGTGCCTGTCGTTGCGATCTTTGAATTTCCATTCAACCATTTCCTTAAAGGATTTCCAATTGTTTGGAGTATTCCACTCGTTCTTTGTTGTTTTCTCCCAGATGTTGATACGTCTATCATGAAATTGGTTGATCCAAAACTTTTTGCAGTGAATCTCGTGGCGTAACATGGTCGTTATGTCTTTGCTCATCCATTTGTTTGCTCCCAGCCACTCTTCCTCAATTAGCTCGGGACCATAACGTACATCGTCGTAATGTGGTAACGATATCCATTTCCACTCTGGGAAGCAACCAGACTGTGCGAAATCAGGCGCGTGAGCAATCACACAATCATCGTGTAACAGTTGATCGAACCAATCCTGATTTTCCAGGCAGGCGAATCCATTGGGCGCGCGTGTACCCCTCAACATTGGACACATGTACGGATGGTCATCCTTGATGCCTGCTTGCAGCTTCCACTCTCGAATTGTGCATGCGTTATCGAATATCCCGACCTTGCTGATGTCCTCGTACATGGAACGTTCACAGCTGTCCTGCCATGATAATATATTCATTTCATGTGGAGACGGGTCCTCCTCGGCAGGAGTTGCCTCCAGCTCCATGGCCGCAAGGTCAGTGCCGTCGTCAGGGATCGGTACCGCCTCAGCCTTGGGGAGCTGATCTGCTGGCTGCTGGTCTGCTGTTGGTTCAGGAGTCGATGGTTGTGGCACTTTTATCGATTGCGGTCCAGGTTGCAGTGGATCAGGCAGTGGGCCTGGCGGGGCTGGCTGTGCTGTATCAGCTGCTGCCCTCCACACGGCTGTCGGAACATCAGGGTCATGGCCCAATGCCACGCGGTCTAGTGCATTCTGCCTGAAGAATGTTTTGCATGCTATGATGTTCTTCTCGTTCTCGGCAGCAGGGCCGATACAGTGAGAAGTCAACCTGTTGTCTTCCGCAATGAGTCGTGATTTGGTCGCATTATCATCTCCATCCATATCTTTAATCTGTTGTAAAAACTGCTCGAACACAACCCAAGTAACTGCATGTGCATCTTCAACCGTTTTGATGATCTTGGGATGAAGGAGCTCCATTTTCTCGACAGAATGCCAGGATGCCCAAGCCCCAGGGTAGTCGTTGATCAACAGCATGAGGTACTGGAATAAGTCGTTGTATGCCATACCCCATGGATCATTGTCAGGAATAGCTTTATCTGGCTCGCTAGGATCAGGTGCTGGTGTACGTGTCGGCATTCCAGGAATAGGTTCCGTTGTGTCGCCTGTGTCAGCAGGCAATGATGCCGGCAATGTACCATCGGCACATGATGCCATCCACGCGCAATGAGCCATCTCGCTTGCCGTCTGTGTCATCAACGTCGTGAGGCTGAGATCTCTTTTCCATTCGTTTGTCATCTTCTCTCTGAAATCGAGGGCTGCCATGATCTCTTTGGCCTGTGTGTAGGCCTGCTCATCCGTGACAGGAATCAGTAATGGCGCCCTGAATGGATATGGCTGAGAAGGCAGGGACTGGATCAAAGCGCAGAAGTTGCGATAGCATACTGCGTCGCAGAACTGCGTTGTAAACATTGCCATGTTATGGTTGTTCTGTTCGGCGTGCCAAGCCTGCGGGGTAATCCTATCGTACGTATCCACCCAATGATCTGATGGAAGAACGGTGATACCACGATTCTGCATGATATTGATCAGGTCGCTCGTGTGGTGATCAAAGTTCGGATGTACGCCTACGCCCCATTGCGCTGCTTTCCCAGGCCCCATGACTGTGGGGCAGCGAAAATACTGCACCACGTCGACAAAACGTGATACGTCCACGTGTACATGTACGGGCATGAGCGTCGGGACGCCGCCCTCACATTCCATTTTCTGGAGCTCGTATACGTCAGTGGGTGCACGATTCTGATGTCGACGCATGTCCACGGTGTTTTGTCCGTGATTGGCGCATGCGATGTCATTCGCGCTCCATACCACCATAGCATTAAGGCCCCTGCAATAATGTCTTTGTTTCACATATGATGGGAAACCGTTGGCCCAGTATTCCCAGATAGTCTCGTTTAACTCGCGCCACTTGTTGATGGAAGCGTTGTCGCTTTGAAACATGAGGCATCTGGCTTCGCGGATCTTCCTGATCATATTGCGCTGCTCGAGAGTGCTCTCATATTGGTCGTTGAGAATCGCTGTGGTACGACTTTCTTGTGTCTCGAAACGCTGCTTACGTAATTCTTCCATGCCATAGCGGATGTCGTCTCCACCAGCCTCTGGCAATCGAACGCAATCTTGGCCGATTGGCGTGTCATTCTGTCGGAACCATCATGTATAATTGCCAAAGGAGAATGCCCACATCATGATGTCGTCGCGGATAATGGTCGACAAATGCTCGAGAGTAGCGCCGCCCATGTATTCCGCGCGGTTGAGGCACGGCATAAATAGCGGTACGGGAGCAGCGTTTGACGCATTGGCGAGTTCTTCTCGCTTCTGTGCAGTGTTGGGCTCGTCGATGCCGTAAGTTGGGTACATCTTGTGTTTTGCACTCTTGGACTTGTTCTTGGCCTGCATAATCCATGTTGGGTCGGTGTGCAAGTTGGTCCATTTGTATGCGTGCCCCGATGGACCAAATGCATGATGCAATAGTAGCCCCAAGTCTTCTTGTATGAGGGAATACCACCCATTATCTGAAAGTAGAGTAGAAACCAAACGACCACCACAGAAAGCGCTGTACTTTGCTTGGTCCAGCTCAAATGGGTCAACATCATGGCCAGGGGTAAGACCAGGGTCGATCTGGCCGATCTGGTCAGCGGCTTCACCGAAGAAGTCGTTGCCCTCGCTGTAAGGTTGCCAACGGTAGGTACTTGCCATATCCCCTGCATTGTCTAATATTGCCACCCAACCATCTGCATGATCGGATGGTGTTGCCACCGTCTTGGAGTATGATCCGATACCTCCAAAGCCTCCGCGCGCAGTCAGCCATGTAGTGAGCTTGCGGCGAAATTTGCTTGTTTGGTTAAGGTCGGAAAATGCTCTCATGTTGGTGACCAAATTATCCTCAACGATATGGCCGATGTGTCCAGATGTATCCGATGTCCTGGCAAGGCCAGGTGGGCGTGTAGGTAGCTTGGCCATTGCACGATCAAGTTTAGGAGCGTAACATGGAGCTACCAATCCATTGCTGTATACATCGGATGGCGCACAAAGACCATTTGAATCGTATCTTTGTGTATCCTGAACGCTGTCCTCGGCATATTGTCCCAGTACTGCACTGCCAATCTTGGACCAATCGTTGTGAATCATCATCCACTCCGTTGTCAATATCATCGTCGTAGTTTTCTGGTGGACACTTGCGGTGCGATCCTGGGATCACCGCGTTCAAGTGATCATGTAAACCACGAACACTTTCTTGAACAGACGGATTACGATTGAAGAGACTGGAAAGCATACACATAGCACGCATGACTGATAGCCACGGTGTAGCCGTAACTGTGCTGTACTCGTAGTTGGCGTTGCCGCCGACGGATCCACTCGTGTCATTGATCCAACTCTTAGCGTCGACGGACGCGGAACGGGCAATTTCTCGAATACAGGATTCGTCGGGTACGCGGAGATCGAACTCTCCGCTGCGATCAGCACGCCGTTGATGTATGTATATGTAACCACCATCAGGATCACGAGGACGGCCAGTTTGAGCGTGGTACGTATAAAAAAAAAAAAAATATAAAAAACAAAAAACAAAAACAAAAAAAAAAAAAAAACAAAAAAAAAAAAAAAAAAAAAAAAACAACAAAAAAAAAAAAAAAAAAAAAAGAAAAAAGAAAAAAAAAAAAAAAAAAAAAAAAAAAAAAAAAAAAAAAACAAAAAAAAGAAAAAAAAAAAAAAAAAAAAAACAAAAAAAACAAAAAAACAAAACAAAAAAAAAAATTACAAAACAACCCAAAAAAAAACAAACACAAAAACACCCCCTAATACAAAAAAAGAAAACAAAAAATTACACCAAACCAACAAACCCACAGAAACGAAAAAGAAAAAACACCAAAAAAAAGAAGCCCACAGGCGGGTCGACGTCCCATTGGCGTTCGGGTCGTACTCCGTGTCGTAGCCGATGGTCCAGCCGATGAGGTTGAGCGGCTGTGCCTGATCACTCGTGGATGGGGGTATCGGGATTAGAACCGATCTCACTTATATTCGCCTCGCAAGCGGCGAACAGGATGCCTGTAAGCTTTGTAGCTCGAGTCGTAAAATTGCTGCGGCATGAACGTATAATTAATGTCATAATTCTCTCTCTCTCTCTGCATCTCGTGGAGGCCAGGGAGGATGGCGGGGATGTCTACCGTGCGGGGAACGTGCGCGTGAACGAGGTGTGCGCGACGCAATAGCTGCGGCTGGTACGCCAATGTGGTACATGCATGCGCATAGTCCCTCGTGATTGGCTTGCCCAACACACCGAAATCCACATTCTGATCCTACTTCGCCCCATCTTTCTTTCTCTGTCAGTAATATTTTGCATACTTCTGGGCATCCATTCAGTTTTGGAGGTTCCGCTTCATGAGGTAAACCATCGGGCCTCCGAGGCCCTCGCTGTGGTTCCCAGGGTTTCTTTGAAGGACATTGTACCGGTGTAGCGGGAAAGATGAGCGAGTGTTCCAAGAGATCCTTCCAAAGGTCTGCTTTCTTCGTCTCGAAATGTTTGGTCATCATATATGCGATCTGCTCCTTTGTTCCTACGTATTTGAGCTCGATATGTTCGAGTTGGCACGTCTCGCATATCCAATCCAGGTTGATACGATGAGTACGATGAAGATGACGAAGTGCTGGTGTACGTCCCTTTTGGACAATTTTGATCACGGCCTGGTTATCCCCCAGGACGATAAGACGCACTTTGGGAGAAATAATCTCTTGAGCCGGTTCTGGATCCACGTGCAATACTGTACCCTCATGGGATATTGTACGTCTCTTTGGAGGCGTAGGTAATTCCGTATTTAGCGGTAGTTGCCTACGGCTAGGAGAAGATCCCCGTGTAGGGGGTGCCTTGCGAGGCGATGGTTTACGCTTCTTTTTGGCTGCCAATGTAGGACACATCGCCTGGTCGGCGTGTCGATGGCAGCTCAGGCATGTATTCTTCTCTTTGCATGTTTTGGCAACTCCCACCACGGCTTCCCAAAATGAGAGTAGTGGTAACCCTCCCAGTCGCAGTGCTGAGTCAAGAGCACCGATCTCGGATTCAGTAGATGAATGTGAAACAACCGTTTGTTTCTTACATACAGCGTTGACTGGAAAGAACGTGTTGGGTCCCACAAGTGCGGCAAAAACGCCCGTAGTGGATTTGGATGATGTAAGGCAATCAGCGAACGAGGCGTCGGTGAAGAGCATGCTGGATAACTTGTCTGACGAATCGCCTATCCATCCATGCAAGCAATGCGCGCGCGTCGTTTTGATGTAGCATATCAACCGATGTAGACGTTTATCACACGTAGTATTCCATTTGGTAATTTCTCTGGCCAACATACAAACTGGATGTAGAAGATCGAAACGACAGCAACGTGCCAGGTATAGGATCTTCATTAGCACATTCGCCGCGTCCTGGCCAAGGATGCCCTCGTCGGAATAGTCGGAATCAGTGAAGGAGGTGTCCTCGATGCCAGGGGTCTCGGCGTCAGGTAGGTCATCGTATGTGACGGGTATGGGATCTGTCGTGGTAGATGTCGTGTCGACCGATTTTGCTGGGCTGGATGATCGCGGCCGTGCGTTGAGCACACTAGTAGGTCTGGCGACCGACCCGGAGGATGCAGGCGATTTGGATCGCGAAGTCCTCGGCGAGTCGGATCGTTTCCGACGTGACCCTGGTCCCTGGGCGCGCTTGGAGGCGCATTCCAGGTATCGTTCAATGCACTGATCGGTAAAACCAAGCATATCATGTCGAATTCCACGAACCTGTTTAGCCGCATTGTAATCTCTCTCATTGTGTACGGGCAACATAGCGCGTATGGTGGACATTCTTTTGTCGAAGATAGTCTGCGGTACATCATATGCTTGTTGTCCACAACCCAGATATTGTGAGTATGGAGTAGGTGGATCCAAATCGATACCGCTTTTACGAATATAATCCCAGCCAGTCTGTAGATTATGAGCTGGGCCGGCCAATTTAAAATCGTCCACATATACTGAAAGTATCAGTCCCAGTTTGTTGTGTCTCCATACACATTCCCATCCTGAAATAGGCTCGAAACCAACGCTTTCTAAGCATGTACGGCATTTTCGTTCCCAAAAGACACCTGCGAGAGGGTGTCCGTATAGTGCCAATCGTAATCGGCACACTGGATTCTTGTACTTTGACCATGATGTCGGTTGTCGCCATTTAGGTATGGTAATCCAAGTATCAACTGGATCGATTCGTCCGTCGCCGTATAATAATGCCTGCGTGTAGGCTCCAGGTGCGCCGCTTTGTTCTCCCGCATATTGTGGCAATAGCGCAGTAGCATCGCAAAGTTTGGAAGCCTCAATATGCGATGCGCTGGAAGCGGCGTCGGCGAATATGGCGGCCAAACCAGTTTCATATTTGCCTGTATTGCCCTGAACCACCACTCTGCCCTTGAATTTACGTAGATCAGGTGGAAGTTCCTCATGTTTGACTGAAGATAGCTCTAAGATATTGAAGAAATGAACTTTCGTCCCATTGCGGATAGCTTGTGACTCAATATCAGCTTTTTCTGCAACAATCTCCAACATCCATGTTTGTTTCTTTTCCCATCTCTCGTATTCTTTTCGTAGGGCTTCTTGTGCACGTGGTTATGCGGCAACTTCTTTCTTACTCAGGCTTCTGGTAACTAGTGCCGGACGTGACCATGCTGAATCGGGTATTTTGACTCTGTGTGCCGGCGTGTAGGTGGTCTCACGTGGCATAGTTGGTATTACTACCGACTGGGTGAACTGGCGTATGAGCGGGTTCATGGCCCCAAAGTCGGCTCCTTCACTATCCACAAGTACCAAAGCACGTTCTTCTCCATCATGCTGTTGTGGTAATTGGCGGTAGTACAGTACCGTAGTGATGTCACGTGGCCCACCAGGTAGTTTGGCATACAGTATTTCTTTGTTTGTCACGCCTTTGACGTTTTCGTCGCGGATGACGTCGCCATTGTCAGTGTCGTATGTAATCCGTCGTTCCACAGTATTCCATTTGGGTCCGCCGGATGTAGTGGTACGGAAATTGTTGACCTGTTTGTCCTGTCTTGTCCACACTCTTAGTGCAGCTCGGTCACGAATCTCACGAGCTCGTTTAACGTCGTTGGCGTACTCGATTTCCTTCTTTTGCTGTCCACGGGAGAGTGTTTTCCAATGCTCGGGAAGAACGTGATCAGGACGTGTAGTAGTCTGCATACGTGTCTCGCGTCCACGAACCACCATTTTGCCGTCTGGCATCATTTTTGGAAGCTCATAGAATTGAATCGTGCCTGTCCACGGCTCACTTAACTCCCTGTGGTCGTTGGCGCTAACACCATCCCAAACATCTCGAAAGTTACTTTCTCCCTCAAAAGTAGAAGTTGTTTTGAAATCTCGTGTCACATCGAGTTGATCAACAGGTACAGGTATATTCACGACGTCATCCGTCGGGATGAACAGTTTCTTTCGTGGAGTACGAATATGTCTGATGACGCAATATCCACGCTGTTCCCAGTAGTCGGGCTCCGGCGCTGGAGCAGCAACTTCAGAGGCCGATGTTTGGATATCAGCAGCGTTGTCCTCCGTTGTCATCATAGATGGGTCATCCCATTCTTTAGGGTAGGAAAGTGGAGGATCGGGCATTGGCTTGTCACCCAAGGGGCGAGAGGTGGATGCCTTGACCTCGTCGTGTGCCTCAGGGTTACGATGTCGTAAAGTACCGTATTTCACTGGGTAGGTGAACTTGCCATCAGGGATGATGATGTCTTTGACTCTGCGCACGTGGCACAGTTCACCATCAGGATTCTTGGCGTATGTAGCCGTGTCCAAGACAAGGTAGTCACCTGACCATCGTCCACCAGAGTGTAAGTGGTAACCCATGAATAACCCTTCCCGAGTATTTTCTTTAAACTTTGCAGTCTCGTTGTTAATCTCGGGGTTGAGGCATTTCCAAAAGATCCGAGCACCGAATGGCATGCAGTGCCCAGGAAAGCTTTCGCCAAATCGCATTTCATGAGCTGTCTTGTCTGCATGCTCGTCGTTGAGGGCAGCCACGCCCGTGGATGTATGCACAAAGTTGTGTCCACAGCAAAAGGCTTGCATGGCCTCTTTCCACCATTCGTGTCCCAGACCAGACATATGTAACACAGCTCTCGTACCGAGAATGACAATTTTGACAACGCGCTCAATCAATCCATTCATTTGCGGACGATGTGGCGTACTCGCGTCGCGTCTCCATCCCAGTTGGCGGCAAGCTTTCTGAAGCTCTCCAGGGTTGTCTGTATAGACATGCTTCACCTCGTCGTTCGCGGCGATGAACTGTTGAAAGGATGCCTTTGTGGTAGCTGCGTCTTTGTGTAGCGCTGGGTAGGCCATGAAGATGCCGGTATATCTGTCGAGGACAACAAGTGCATATTTGTCGCCGTGTTTGTCCGCGGCATCGTCTTTGGCCAGCACGACATGGTCGGCAGTTAAAGCCTCGCCAAACTTCTTCGGGACAAAAGCCTCGTAGGCGTTATCCTCGTCGGTGGGGTCTGCCGGTGGATGTGGTTTGTGCTGTCGTCTACACGGGGCATTCTGTGCCATCGTACGAGAACAGATCTCACAGTCAGGGTGTTTTGGGCTGTGGGTCATGTAATGCATCGGGTCGATCGGTTTCTTCTGTCTGTTGGGGAGAACTCGATCGTTGTCGTGATGCGTTCGTGTAGGCGTCTCTGTCGGTATGTCGTTATCTGCTTGAGCTATATCTAGCCCCCCGCATTGTGGAGGAGAACACTGCGTCTGAGACGTAGGCGAGTCGGTGGGTGTGTCCACGTTAGGCTCGTCTGTGCTTGTGTCGAGAGGTTCTTCGACCGTGGTGGTCCGTGCTCCTCCTCCCTCTCCGACATGTGGTCTCTTGGGGCAGGTCCCTATGTGGGGCCGTAGCTCGTCTGCAGTGGCGGGCTGCTCTGTAGTTTTGCAGCACCAACAAGTGTCGTTGCAGCGGGCGGATGAACGCATGCGCTGACGACGTCGGGGTGCTGACGAAGTGCATAAACGCGGTGGTGGTATCAGTGTCAAATCGTCGAGTCGTAACTCTGGAACTCGGTTGTTGACTGGAATCTTATACCATTGGCCCCCCCGGATCCTGAAGCAAGTAGCCCAGCTCAGGATCCCAAAGCTGCCGAAAGCCATCAACCTCGATCAATTTCCTAACTGATAATACTGATGGGCAGTCTGGCAAGGCAAGGGCTGAACTATGTAAGCCAACCTCGGGCAGCCGTATGTCGTAGTGCTCGTTGACAGTACGATCACCATTGGCGGTTTCCAGAATACGCTCTTCGCGAATAGAGATGCGATCCGATTCGGTCTGCGTTAATTCGTGTTTTCCTTGAATATGATGAGCAGAACCACTGTCGAAAACCCAAGACCGTGTCAATGCAGCCGTCGAACGTGGAGGGTCGACTTGCTTTGTCGTTGTCATCGTCTGGGCTGTCTTTGACGACTGCTTAACAGTGTCGTCATACTTTCGGATCGCAGTTGGTGTGGCCACCGACTCTTTGTTGTGTCGGTAGTCATATAGGTCGTCGTACCATAGTTGTGCCTCTTTTTGACATTCTCGTAAGGCATCTGCACTTTGATCCCACCATCGTTGTGGTAACGGGTCTGGCACATTGACGATGTCACCCTCGTTCGGCATCTCTTTCCATTTATCCAATCTGGCCCTGCCAGATACGGTATGTAAGTAGTATTCCACGTTACGTAAGTCGAATCGTATCCGACGACGTGTCTTGGTAGATGTCGTTGCGGCCTGAGTGTTGGCCATGAGGGTCTTGTCACGGATGACGTAACTGCGGTCTGAACGGCGTGAACGTCGAAAGTTGGCAGGAGAACGTGCTCTGGTGTGGGGTGGGGCGAACCATGGCTCGGAGAACGTCTGCCACGTCCTTTGTCACTACCATATGATCTAACACGGCCGCGCGGACTGCCGCGTCCGCTGCCACGATTGTCTCGCCCTCGGGAGGTAGATCTCGAAGATCTGTCGTAACGACTCCTCGATTGACTGCGAGAGTCTGGGGACCTCCTAGATGTTGAACGAGATCGGTCGTATTGGCGTCGGTTGTCACGTCCATGTCGCGAGTCGCTTGCGTAGCGGAACCCCCCGCGTTGTGAAGACCGTTGGCATCCTGATCCGCGGGATGGTGATCGGCCACGGCTATCCTGGCTGGAGGTCCGTGGTCGACTCGGGCTTCGCTCAGGAGTCTTTGCACCAGGTGCAAGATGAGCGTGTTTGCATGTGTCGCCTTTTGTGCACTTGCTCTGTGCGAAATCTCTGCACTGTGCGACGTGTGGAAAGTTGCGCTTATCACCTCTGGTGCATGTGTTGCGCTTGGCGAAATCGAAGCAAAATGGTTTCGATGCTGGCTTCTTGTGATTCGCAGGAGTGGACATACTACGGCGGGGGTTGCCACCAGCCGTTGATGTTCTGGAAGATTTGTTGTTCTTCCAATCCCTGGAATATGTATGCAAAGCCTTGCACCGTTCACCATTGCGACAATTGCCTTTCTTCCATGCAGCGCACACGTTGACTTGAGATCGTGTCTCATGTTCGTACCGTAACTTGTTTTGATTCTTCTCCAATTGTTTAATCTCCAGTATGTCCAGGACACGCTGTCGAAGCCAACCGTAGGTACGATTCGGGTCGCTCATCTTCATGCGCTGGTACTCGTACATGTCTTGTTTCATCCATACATGTCTACGAATCTGTGTACGAAATAGCGATTCCAATATCTTTGGATCGGGTGCTTCTCGGCATTCCAAGAGTAAAGCGTCCCAGTCAGTAATGAAACGTTGCAAATCGTCATCTCTCATCCTCAGTTCTTTAAGGCGCTCGAAATCGTGCAGGTCGTCGTCAACCTCTGTCACTTTGTAGGACTGTAGGATGTGCCAGTAGATCTGGCGTCCTTTGAGCATGCGTCCTGCTTTGTGCTCTCTAGTTTCGATGAGCCTGATTTGGTAGCGTAAGTCCGAGGATAAGATGTCGCTCAGAGCGGTAGCGAGTTTGCAATTGATGCTCTCAAAGTCTCCACTGTCTTGTAAGTCCTCGAATGTACATTCGGGTTGTTCAGCCACGCATAGGAAGGCGTATGCTTTGGATGGTCGCCCTGAGGCGGCCCCGAAGTTCTTCCGTACTTTTTGCTGCCGCTCGAGCAGTTGCGTGATCTTAAGCAAGACAGGGACTCGGACGGTGTCTGACTCCTTGATAGGAGTTGTAGTATGGACCGGCACCGCAGACAATGGTTGTGAGGGTATCGGTGCACCGTCGGTAGTTGGTTCTGTGCGCACAGGAGACACATGGCGTGTCTGTGCAGAAGCTGCCGCGGAGGCTGCTCCTGGTGACGTACGTCGTTGTTGTCCTGCAGAAGCTTGCGGTGCTTCGGCGGACGCTGCCGTCGGCCTGTGCAGGTCGGCTGCAGGTCGAAGGTGGAGGTTGGTGTCGTTGGTGTGGTCGATCAGCTGATTCGTCCAGCTCGTCATATCTTCGTGTATTTGTGCCACCTTTTGGCGTGTATACTCATCAGTATCCCGAGAGCGTTGTAAATACCGATCAACTCGTTGCTCGTATGCTCGGAGACGGGCGCTTTGTGCCTCCAGCTCGCTTTCCAGACGTGCGAGGTGACTCTCTACACGTACCTTCTCAGTATCTCTTTCATGAATAACCTGGGAGAGCTCCAACTGCGTGTGGTCCGCCGCCTTCTGAACCTCCTGCAACCTGTCAGTGAGGCGGGCGAAATCGTAAACCGTGGGAGGAGAATCCAGCTGGCCAGTCTGGGCTCGTCCGACACGCAACTCTGCCAGGGCGTCCTGCACACCAGGAAAACGCTGCTCAATGTCAGAGATCCGGTTAGCGAGTGGCTGCACGACAGCGTTGGTCGCATCAAGCCTTTGAGTGATGACTCTTTCAGTACGCTGCAACATGTCGATCAGGTTCGACGAGTTGGTGTGTGCTTCGGTGCGAAGCGTCGCCGTAGTGTGGTCTAGATAAGATCGAAGATCATTGATCTGAGACTGAACGTCGCCAAGGTCGGTGGCCTCGGCTGGTGTTGGTCGGTTGCGGAGCTGGTCGTGGATCTCATCATGTAAAATCCTGACTGCTGAAACGCCTGTGTCGCGTACGAGCACAAGCTGTTGCTCCATCTGCGCGAGGTAGTTGCGCAGGTTCTCGACCATCGCCGTTCGTTCACCTGAGTGTGACACCTCACGATCAACCTGGTACTGCAGTTCTCCTATGATGCGTCTATCTTCGGCGATCCTGGAATCGATGATCCCTAAGGCGCCGTCAAGATCGCGGCGTATGGCTGCAGTATCCGTGGCATTCGTCTGAACGCTCTGTAGTAGTCCAGAGTATTGGCTGGACACGAAGGTTTCAACCTGTCTCTGAGCTCAGCTATGTCACCTGCGGCGGACGTCTCCGCCAGCTGGTCGTCTGAGATGGAGAGGTGGGGAGCGTCAGCTTCCCTGTGTCCCCTGTCGCGGGGAGTGCATGGCCTCTGAGAGGCAGTGCGCGGGCTCGACCTACTTTCGCCGCATGGGCCTGGGGCTCCACGGCGGTTGCGCGCGGACGAGCTGCGACTCGGACCATGTGTGTGTGGTGTCTCATCCGATGATACCTTGGGGTACCGCGTCTGCGGCCGTGCCGACACTGGTCCACTGAGTTCCTCGAAGGTAGCTACGTGCTCCGCCGCAGGGGCGGTCGCAGGGCTGGGGGTACCAGCGCCTGAGGTCCATCGGCGGTTAGCGCGGAAGCGCCCTGGAGTATCGTGGCCGGTGAGGCTTTCGCCTGACGCGGTTGGGATTGCTCCCGACGGGGAAGGGGATGGAGGATCGAAGGTAGGCGCGTGAAACTCCTTCCTTCCTGTTCCTACTCCTTCTCCTGTCCCCCCGCGGGCGGCGCTGCGGTGAAGCTCAGCAGCTAGTCGCGCCTCGGGTCCGTCGGAGCTGGGGGGGGGGGGTATCAGGAACACCAACGCAGTCCGCAGTAAGGCTCTCCAACTCGTCACCAAGCCGTCGCGCCGTGGGAGAGCTCGGACGCGAAGTTCCGATGGATCCCTTGCGGCGCATGCGCCGCAGGGGCTCCATCAAGACCGCGTGCGGGGTCACCACGGGCGGGTCGGTGAAGGTGAGCTTTAAAGGGCTGATAACCTGTGTATGGGGTTGAAGTACAAGGGTACAGAACCCCTGATCCGTTGGTAGAGAGAAGGAGGGATAGATGGATGTCTTTCCCTCCTGCACGATCAAAGGTCTGATCGATCTATCTCAATACCTGAGCCCAAACGGCCAGGCGCAGGAGAGGTAAGGATAAGGAGTATATATGAGGGTATTACACGGGTTCTATTCACACCTCCTCCTCCTCCGCCGCCTCCTCCTCCTCCTCCTCCTCCTCCTCCCTCGTCCCTCCTCGTCCTCCCCTCCTCCTCCTCCTCCTCCCTCCTCCTCCTCCTCCTCCTCCTCCGCCTCCGCCTCCCTGCCTCCGCCTCCTCCTCCTCCTCCTCCTCCTCCCTCCTCCTCCCTCCTCCTCCTCCTCCTCCTCCCCCCTCCTCCTTCTCCCCCTCCTCCTCCGCCTCCCCCTCCCCCTCTCCTCCTCCTCCTTCCTCCTCCTCTCTCCTCATCCTCCTCCCTCCTCTCTTCTCTCCTCCTCCACCTCCTCCTCCACCACCTCCTCATCCTCCTTCCTCCTCCTCCTCCTCCTCACTCCTCCTCCTCCCCCCCTCCTCCTCCCCCTCCCCCCTCCCCCTCCCCTCCCCTCCCCCTCCCCCTCCCCCCCCCCCCTCCCCCTCCCGTCCCCGTCCCTCCCCCTCCCCCTCCCCCTCCCCCTCTCCCCCTCTCTCCCCCTCTCCCCCTCTCCCCTCTCCCCCTCCCCCTCCCCCTCCCCCCCCCCCCCTCCCACCGTCCCCGCCCCCGTCCCCGTCCCCGTCCCCGTTCCCCGTCCCCCGTCCCCCCCCTCCCCCCTCCCCCTCCCCCTCCCCCGCCTCCCCTCCCGCCTCCCCTCCGCCTCCGCCTCCGCCTCCGCCTCTCCGCCTCCGCCTCCGCCTCCTCCTCCATCCTCCTCTCCTTCCCTCCTCCTCCCCTCCTCCTCCTCCTCCTCCTCCTCCTCCTCCTCCTCCTCCTCCTCCTCCTCCTCAAGCACAAGCGGCGCGCGACCGGGCGGTTCCCCTTTTGGCTCCAACCGGTCATGCAGCCACTCTCGGCGTCTCATCGCGGCGTGCTTGTGGCAACCTGGAGATTCTGCAGCATTCACTGGTGTGGGTCCTGCTTTTATCGATGGGTTGGCTAAGACCGAGAGAAATTCATGCAGGTTTTTTTTTTCCTCAGCAGCTTCCTCATCGGTGCTGGCCACGTGTGACTTTGTGGTTTACTTCGTGCACTTCGCTTTTGTGCTGTACGGGTGCATACTGGGCCCTTTTGCATCTCAATGTTCAAGCTTTCCTGTGCATCGACTTCGTGGTCCGTCCCAGGCTGCAGGGCAATGGGGGGAGTCGATGGCATTGACCCACCCGCCTGCGGTCTGGGCGTATTTCAGGCGAGCGGGCGCTGCTGTCACGACCGTCGTGGAGGGCATCCGCCCCAGGTTGCAGGGTCGATGGGGGGAGCCGCTGGCATTGACCCACCCGCCTGCTACCTGGGCGTATTTCAAGCGTTGTGCTGGAGTGGTGGCTCTTGGTATGCATAGGGAGCCGTGGGACACTCCCCATCCCGCCGTGTCCACTGTCACTTTCTCTGGCCTTATTGGTGTATTGTCGACCCGTTTGTGTGCACAGAGGCTTGGGCGAGATCAAGGGGTCAATTCATGGCCGTGTACGTCTTCTACCATTCCCTCATCAACCTGGAGATGGTCAGTGGGTGGCTTAGAGGTGTAAGTGAGTGTTGGGAGAACTACGTCCAGGGACTCCAACTCCAACTCCAACTCCTCCTCCTCCTCCTCCTCCTCCTCCTCCTCCTCCTCCCTCCTCCTCCCTCCTCCTCCCTCCTCCTCCCTCCTCCTCCCTCCTCCTCCCTCCTCCTCCTCCTCCCTCCTCCCTCCCTCCTCCTCCTCCTCCCTCCTCCTCCCCCCTCCTCCCCCTCCTCCTCCTCCTCCCCCTCCTCCCTCCGCCTCCCTCCTCATCCCCCTCCCTCCCTCCTCCTCCCCTCCTCCTCCTCCTCTCCTCCTCCTCCCTCCTCTCTCCTCCCTCCCTCCTCCTCCCTCCTCCTCCCTCCTCCTCCTCCTCCCTCCCTCCTCCCTCTCCTCCCTCCTCCTCACCTCCTCCTCCCTCCTCCTCCCATCCTCTCATCCTCCTCCCTCCCTCCTCCCCTTCCCCTCCTCCTCCTCCTCCTCCTCCTCTTCCTCATCCTCCTCCTCCCCTCCTCCTCCTCCTCCTCCTCCTCCTCCCTCCTCCTCCCTCCTCCTCCCTCCTCCTCGTCCTCCTCCTCCTCCCGCCTCTCCCCCCCTCCTCCTCGTCTCCTCGTCCTCCTCCTCCTCGTCCGCCTCCTCCTCCTCCTCCTCCTCCTCCTCCTCCTCCTCCGCATCCTCCTTTGTATGGCGGGCTCCTGCATTAGAGTGCAGGTGCATAGGGCGGTGCTTGCAGGGTGCTTGCAGGGCCCTGGGTAGGGCCTTTACCCAGGGCACACCTTGTATATTCAATAAGCCCTTGGGTAAGGATTTCTAAAATCAAAACAAAACCAGGGGCAATCATAATCAAACCAGGGGCAAACCAGGAGCTAGGAAATGCTCCGGCCGTTGAGCCGAAGCACTTCCCAGCTCCTCGGTCTCGTCTCTCAGTCCGTCCTTCCTCCCACTGGTCCGTTCCCCCTTTCCTTCACCCCCGCCGTTTCTTTCTCGTCTCCTCGTCCTCCGCGCCCTCCTTCCGTCACCTCCTCGCCCTTCTTTCCCCCCACTCCCCTCTGCCCTCCTCCTTCACCTCCCACGCCCTTCATGCCCCCCCCTCTTCGGTTCCTGGTGATGTCGTTGGTGTGTCTCTCCCGTTCTCTCCTCCACGTCTGCCGCTCTCCCTCCCGCTGTCGGACTCCCCACCCTGCCCTCCACCACCCCCTCCCCGCGGGGGCGCGCGTCCAGCGCCTCGAACTTGACCCCGTCGGCGGCGGGGCGGGCGGCCCGCGGCGACGACGAGGGCGGGGGACGACGACGACGACGACGAGGACCACGACGCCGTCCTCCTCCTCTTCTCCTCTTCCTCCTCCTCCTCCTCCTCCTCCTCCTCCTCCTGTTCCTCCTCCTCCTCCTCCTCCTCCCGTGGACTCCGACGGCGACGGCGCCGAGGGCGACCCTATTTCAACATAGGGCGATGGTGACTACGATGAGGGTGGCGCTGATGCTACCCTCATCGCAGTCACCATCACCTTCATCTCAGCGGGCATGGTTACGACTATGATGATAACACTCTCTGACTCGACCCGCTTGTTTAATTTTGGTTGCATTTGTACTCGAGTGAGGCGCCTCGTTTTTTAGATGCGATTTAACGCAGCACTCATCGATCCCTGCGTGAGTGCTGCACCCGTCGTCGGGCAAACCCGACTCGCTGGCATGGATGGCCATGCCTTTCCGATAATCTTCAAACTCAAGGCCGAACCTCCTCCCTCCTTCATCCCACACCCGTACTCCTTCAGTTGCCTCGTTCCTCGTTCATCGCAGACTTGGTGGGGGGGGGGGGGCCAGCCAGGCTCTGACAGGCTGCGTGCACTGAAGCTGTACTCTGACTCTGGCGACGGGGGGGGGGGCATGCATCTACTTCTTAATGGCCTTCTTCTTGAGAAGGCCGCCCCCCCCCGCGCCGCCTGCGCCTGCCGACGAGGAGGCGCTTGAAACCGAAACGGCGGGCACAGCAGTTGACTCGAGACTCCTCGGACTCAAGTCTTTCATCATCTTGATATTGCCGAGCTCTGACCCCTCGAGGGCCATTGAAACGCGTTTCTGCAGGCTGGCAGGCAGGTCCTTGAGCTTCGCGCCATAGCGCTTGGACACTGCCTGCACACACAATTCTAAAGATTTCTGGCGGGAAGCCTTCGGGGCGGCACAAATGCAATTGGCTAAAAGAAGGGACGACACCGTGACCGCCAGGCTGGCATTGATCTCGGTGGACACCGCGTGGATATCGATCAACTCTGAGAGCTCAGCCGCGGCCTCATCGTTCAACCACTTCACCTTGGACCTGTTGGCGCGAAGGTACTCCACAACACGCTCAGTGGTCGGGGCCGCGGCCAAGTGCTTCTCGAAGAGCCGCATCAGGTTCTCGTGCTCTGTATTTTGACCAGCGTCGTAGATGAAGGACAGCTTCCCTTTGAAGTCCCACTTGTCAAGGGACTCCATCAGTATATCTCTGTACGTAGAAATGAAATCCATAGCCTCTTTCAGCACAGACGTCTTCTTCATGACGGCGAAGTTGATGGCCCATAGCTTCTTCACCTCGTCCTCGCACTTGTTGAAGTCATCGCGGTTGCGGAAATCATTGTCGACTGCGCTGGCGTCGATGAGCAGGCCACTCATCTCGATGAGGCCGCATGGCTTGCCGTCGCGGCCGTTGGCACGCACTCTCTCGAGACCTTTGAGGGTCCTGGCCGCGAAGAAAAGCATCGCCACCTCCTTGGGGATGTGACTCTCGAACTCCTTGGCAACGGTGAGGAAGTTCTCGCTGCAGTGGGCCGAATTCACAACAGAAGAAGTGAAAGAGCGAAGCGAGATGGAAATGGGCACGTTGGACAATGATGTCAACGTCGCGCCCAAGTATTTGTCGAAGTCCTCGGGCAGTAGCTCTGGCCTCGCAGCGTCGAGTGTCAGGTCGCACTCTGCATCCTTCTTGTGCAATTCTGCCCAGTCCCTCAGGCCAGCAGCGATGTCGCCAGTGACGGGATACTTCGTGAAGCTCTCCAGCGCAATCTCGACGAGCTTGAGCTTGGCCACGAGGTTCCGAAGGGTGACAGACGTCGGCACGAGTATTTTGAGCAACGTGCAGCAGCGAGTGAACCACACCAGATCCTCGGCATCATCGTCCGAAGCCTCATTGTGAAGGACCCTGGAGACGATTCCCTCAGTGATCTGGGTAACAAATGAGAACGCGCATCAGTTCGACTGGGGGTTGATTGGACTTGTTCGGTCGGACGGGGGCTGGCGGGAACGAGTGGGGGAAGGCGGCAGCCTAGTCCAATTTTCGTGAATCGCTGTGCACTAACAACTGAACGCAAAACATATAGCACAAACCGTTTTGAGTGCCAAGCTTAATCAGAGAACTGCAACGTGGAACCGATCAGACTCTGCTGGGGAGGAGAGGCAGTCCGGCGCACACCAGAGAAGCCGGGTGGGCCAGTTTCAGCGGAAGGAACGAATCCTTGGCGAAGGGCATGGCATGGGGACGCACCCGTTACCAATTTCGAATGGTTTTTCAGCCACAGGGGCGTTTGGGTTCACGCGGGTCCGTTTGGGCTCCCCAGACAAACGCGGCGGCAACGCCATTCTGACAATCAAGACCCTACCGTACATGGCGCCCGTGCGCGCGATCGCGGGCAGACCCTCTAAACCTACAGTGGGTCACCCGCGGTCCTCCTGGACCGCCAACGGCCCAGCATAATTTATAACGAAAACATTTGAGCATATGAAGGGCCTACGGGCCACCTGGCCCCCGAGCCCCGAGCATAGTGGGCCCACCTGACCGACAACGGGATATCCTTCCTTCCTGAACATACAAGGGGCCTTCCTGAACCTTCAACGGGGCCCTCCTCGTCCTCCAAGACTCCTAAACATACGCAGGGTCTTGTTATAACGACAGCGGTTTTCCCTTTTTCCTCCCTCATTCCTCTTGAAGATATCGGAGTTCTGAACTGTGCCCCATTAGATCCCCGCTGTGATCGGTGACCGATGATGTCCCTGCTGCGACGGGTGGCCGACCAGGCCCCACCGTGCCGCGTGGCCGAATAAGCGCCCGCCGTGGTGCGTGACCGACGAAGGTCGGCCATGATCGGTCTAGGTGCCCACCATGACGGGCGACCGATGTGGTCAATTCCGTTACTGGTGACATATTAGGTCCCCGCTACAGGCGGCGACCGATCAGGCCCCCGCTGCAACGGTGATTTATGTGGTCCCCGCAATGACGGGCGACCGACTGCGACCCCGCTATGGCGGGTGATCGAGGAGGCTCACGCCGTGATGGGTGACCGATTATGTCCTGGTCTTCGCCATGACGGGTGACCGATTAAGTCCCCATGACGATGGGTGCGCGACTAGGTGCCGCTATGACGGGTGACCGAATATGTCGCCGTCTTGCAGCGCATTCATATGTACGCGTCGGACGTTAAACTTGGGAGCCGAATCGGCCACCACCTCGGGCCCACATCAGTTTGCATGCCAACGTGGCGACTTCCCCTTGCAGTCGCATGTAGAAACAAGCGTGCGCGCGTCGGCCTCTTGCGGGCTGCGCCAGGACATGGACGCGTGAAACACGACATGTTAAGCTGGAAATCAAGTCGCGCGCCGCTGAAGGACCACTTCGGTTTCCATGCCAACGCGACAGCATGGCGGCTGCCCTGCTGCGGACACCGCAGACGCCACCACTTGCGAGAGCGCGCGTGCGCGCTGGCGCATTGCACGCTACACCAATGCCAGGACACGTCAACCACGCATGTTCCGTTGGAAATCAAATCGGTCACCGCTAGGCGTTAATTTAATTGCCCAGGCCAGCATGGCGACTGTCTTACTGCGGACATCACAGAACCACCGCGTGCGAAAGCGCGCGCACGTTTGTCGGCTGCACAAATAGATGGACGCGTAAAACAAACAACCGCATGTTCAGTTGGAGAGCAAATACGCCACCGCTAAGGGCCCATGTCGGGTTGAAGAAACACAATTACAAGTGTCTTATTGCGGGTATGCGGGAACCACCATGCGCAGGCGCGCGCCAATGCTATGTACGCTGCGCCAGTAGACGGGCACGTCGAACCGCATGCCAAGTTGGAACTCCAACCGGTCACCGCTAAGGGCCCACTTCAGTTCCCAGGGCGACGCGGCGACTTTCCGATTGCGGGCAATACAGAACCCACAGCGCGCGAGAGCGCGCGCGCGCGTCGGCACGTTGCCGTTGAACGCTGCGCGAGTCGACCTCCGCGTAACACAACGCATGTTGAGTTGGAGATCGAATCGGGCACCGCCGCTGAGGGCTCACTTCAGTTTCCAAACCAACGTGGCGATTGTCCCATTGCGGAGGATACAGGGGCGACCACGCGCAAGAGCGCGCGCGCGCGGGCGTCGGCGCGTTGCGCGCTGCACCAGCAGACGGACGCGTAAACCACGCATGTGGAGTTGGACATTCAATCGGTCACTGCCAAGACTTCGCTTCTGTCTCCAGGCGAACGCGGCGATGGTTCACATGCGGCCAATACGCACCACCACGCCAGAACGCGAGCGCGCGCGCCAGTGCGTTGCTCGCAACACCAATAGACGGAATGTTTGTTGTGGTGTGAACCAGTTCAATTCGTGTACCGCTCAAAGGGGCCACATCACCTCCCAGGCCAAAGCGGCGACTTTTCCATTGCGGACGATACAGGCGCCACCGCGCGAGAGGGCGCGCGCCCGCGTCGGCGGGCTGCGCGCTGCACGAACAGACGGGGGCGCACTACAAGCAGTGGGCTGGAGTGGGAAATCCAAACCCAAGTGGCCACCCCGAACAGTTAGTCTTTATCTAGTCCCAACGACAGCGTGGCGACAGCCCGACTGCGGGCAACGCAGCGCAGGATGCACAACTCGCGAGGGCGCGCGCGCGCTCGTCGGCGCGTCGCGCGCTAGACCCTTCAACGGACACGGGAATGCACCGTGCCAGCCTGGAAATCAATGCGGCCACCGCTAAGGGTCCCCCAGTTGCCAGGCCCACATGGCGACTGCCACCTTGCGGACAAGGCAGGAACCCCCATGCGCGAGAACGCGCGCGCGCGTCGGTGCGCTGTGCGCTCCCCCCATAGACGGGCACGTAAAAACCGCATGTTCGCTTGGAGCTCGAAGTTGCCACCGCTGTGGGTTCACTTCAGGCCCCAAGCAAACGTGGCGACTGTTCGATTGCGGGCAATGCAGGTACCGCCGCCTGCGGGCGCGCGCGCGTCACGTCTCAACGCGTTTCGCGCTGCGCCGATCCCGCGGCGCGCGCAACACCGCATGTTAAGTGTGAAATCGAATCGGCCACCGCCAGGGGGGGCTTCAGTTTCCACGGCAGCATGGCGACTGCCTTGTTGTTGTCGTTGCAGAGACCACTCGCGAGCGCGCGCGTCGGTGCTTTGTAGGAAGCACCATCGGCGGACATGCGAAAAAAAAACCTCTGTCCTAGTGGAACCCAATCGGCCACCGCCAAGGGCGCACTTCAACTCCGAAGCCAACGTGGCGACTGCCCTACAGCTGGCAACGCAGCCGCCACCGCGCGCGAGAGCGCGCGCGCGCGACGCGCGCATCGACGCGCCGCACGCTTGACACGCAGACGGACGCGTAATGCCGCAAGTTGGATTGAAAATGCAAGAAGCCACCGACAAGAGTCCACTGCAGTTCCCATGTCAGCATGGCGGCCGTCCGATTGCGAGCACTATTGGGGCCACCGCGCGCGAGAGTTTGCGCGCGTCGGCGCGTTGTGCGCTGCGCCAATAGGCCGACACGTGAAACAACCCATGCGAAGTTGGAAAGTTGGTCGAGAAGAGTTTCTTCAGGCCATCATGGGGGCAACCTTATTGTTGTCAAAGCCACCGCGCGCGCGAGAGAACGCGCGGCGCGTTGCACGCCGCACCAATAGGCGGTCACGTAAAAACCGCATGTCCAATTGGAAATCCAATCGGTCACTGCTGAAGGTCCACGCCAGTTTCCAGGCCAATTTGGCCACTGTCCCACTGCGGCAACACAAAATCACCCGCGCGCGAGACCGCGCGTTGTTCACAAAAAAGACAGACTTGTAAAAAAAACACATGCTGGGTTAGAAATCAAATCTGTCACCACCAAGGGCTCGCTTCCGTTCCCAGGCCAAAGCGACGATGTGTTATGTTCGGCAATGGGCATCACATCAACCACCACGCGCGAGAGCGCGCGCGCGTCGGCGGCGCGTCCTGCACATCACCATTAGGTGGTCACGGTAAACCGTATGTTAACTTAAACATCAAATATGTCACCGCTAAGGTGCCACTTCAGTTTCCAGGCCAACATGGCGATTGCTCCATTGTGGACTGTGGACAATGAGGAAATTACCCCTCGCGCGCGAGCGTCGGCGCGTTGCTCGCAGCACCATTCGGTGGTCACGTAAAAAAAGCATGTCGGGTTGAAAATCGCATCTGTCACCGCCAAGGGTTCACTTCAGTTTCTAGGCCAGCATAGCGAATGTTCTATTGTGGACAATACAGAAATCGTGCGCGCGCGATTTTTACATTGTCCACACTAGAAAAATCGCGCACGCCATGTAATCAGCACCAACAGGGAGACACGCGAAACAACATGCATGTTACTTTGGAATTCCGATCGGTCGGTCGGCGCCAAGGTTTCAGTTCAGTGTTCAGTCCCCAGGTCAGCGTGGCACATGCCCTCTATTGCGGGCAAGGCGGGAGCACCGCTCGCGCGCGCGCTGGCGCCCTTGCCATTATGCAAATGCACGAACACGTGGAAAACATATGAGGTGTTGGAAATCAAATCGGTCACCGCTGAGGGCCCACTTCAGTTTCCAGGCCAACATGGCGACTGCCCTATTGCTGACAGGCACCGCCACTCCCGAGAGCCCGCGCGCGCGTCGGCCCGTTGTGCGCCGCGCCAACATACGGACGCGTAGGCGTAAACGCCGCGAGTTCAGTTTGAGCTCCAATCGGCCACCGCTGATGTCGCACTTTAGTGTCCAGGCCAACATTGCGACCGTCCGATTGCGGACAAGATTGGGGCCAGAGCGCGCGAGACCGCGCGCGCGCATCGGCGCGCTGTGCAAATAGACGGACACGTGCAGCACGCATGTCCGTGTAGAAGTTGGAAACCGAATCGGTCGCCACCAAGGGTTCAGTTCGGCTCCCAGGCCAACATTGCGATTGTCTTAGCGCGGGCAATGCAGAAACCGCAACGCGCAAGAGCACGCGAGTCGGCACGTTGTGCGTTGCACCAGTGGGCTGGCGCATAAAAGCGCATGGCGGGCCTCACCGCGGCTGGCGTTTTTTTGGGGGGGGGACATGCAACAACGCCCATCCATTGTCTATTTCATCCCCCGATAGCGCTATGCACGGTGGCACCTTAGCCAACGAGCCGATATGGCTACTTCCCTAGGTTGGACAGAACGGAACTACTGAAACCTCCGCCGCGGCTGGCCGATGGCACGCGCCAGCGGCCACCTGCAACGACCACCGCCACCGAACCCCAAGACCCCAAGGTTCCCTCGAGCTTAGAATACACATGGGTCATCCCACTGGCGCTCCGCAGGGTCAAAGTAACCCCCCTTCCAACAATTAGTGCAACAAGCACGTGATTTTGCAGTTTCGCTTCTGTCGGGCGTTGGAAATCGGTTCTAAGGTGTCTTGGGGGAGCCCCGCGACAGAACCAAGACAGCCCCAAGATCCAAGACGGCCCCAAGCCCCAAGAGCGCCCCCGAACGCACATGGTTTACCAACAGGGCCCCAAGAGGCGACCTAGGGGGATTTAGAATCTAGAGGGCGACGCTGGTATGGCCCCCCATTCATAGATCGATATCCTCAAATCGGCCCCTGCATTGACTTGTACCCGAGGTTTCGGTCCACACGTGCCTCCTGAGTGCCCCAGCTAGCTTGGATATTGCTCAGCTCCAAGATGGCCCCAAACCCGCTTTAAGATGGCCCCGAGAGGCCCCCCCTCCCCCACCCCCATTCCCCACCATAGGCCCCGACTGCTAAAGAGAGCAACGGGCCCGCGGAGGCCTCCCCCTCTGGAGACTCTGGGGATTCAGGGGCACCCTTCAAGCTAAAGCAAGCTCGCACGATCGTGGAACCAATGACCCCTGCCATAAGACAGGTTGTAGTCCGCACAGCCCTTCGAAAACGCTCACGGACAGCACTTGAGCGCAAAGGCCCTTGAAAACCCAGTTGCACAAACAGTTACGATTAACGGCGACGCAACTTGCAGTGACATGTGGATGCGTGTCTGTTGCCATGCAGTACAGGCGTATATCATAAGAGACCCCATCATCGAAATATCACCGAGCTCAAAGTTAAGCAGACCACGGCCTCGACCGAACCAAGGGCAGGCTTGTAGACGCCGACGTTGGCCACAATGAAGAGGATCAGGTCCTTGGCGGCCGCCTGGAAGCCGCGGTGGACCTCCTCCTCGAAGTCGGAAGCGTCACCGTAGATACACAAGGAAGCAAATCTGTCGACCACGCCAGTGTGCTCAGTGAGGTCGACCATCATGTTGAAGGCGTCCACCCGCGGATCCGTAGCCTCAGCCGCCTCAGCCTCCCCCTCGGAAGGCTTGGCTTCGGCATGGCCCTTGCACAACGACATGACCTTCTCCTGGAAGGCCGAGTTGGCGCCATCGATCTCGTTCGCGATTGCAGTTAGGTCCGTGCTAGGAAACATCTCAGCCAACTTGTCCCATGCGAGCTTGATGGCGTTCGAGTTGCATGAGCCCTTGAGGCCTGCAGCCGTGGCGAGGTTGCGAAGGCGTGGCGAAGCCATCTTGATCGCAGCCATCATCTTCTTCGCAGTGGTGCGAAGCTCTCCTGACACGACCCCCCCTGCACGAACGGTCTTGAGGACGTCGCCCGCGACGATCATCATCGAGAGGTCGATGTAAAAAAAAAAAAGAAAGAAAAAATAAAAAAAAAAAAAAAAAAAAAAAAACACGAAAAAAAAAAAAAAGATAAAGAAAAAAAAAAAAAAGACAAAAAAAATAAAAAAAAATAAAACAAAAAAACCAAAAAAAAAACAAAAAAAAAAAAAAAAAGAAAAAAAAAAAACAAAATAAGAAAAAGAAACAATAAAGAAAAAAAAACAAAAAAAAAAAAAAAAAACAAAAAAAAAAAAAAAAAAAAAAAAAAATAAAAAAAACAAAAAAAAAAAAAAAAAACAAAAAAAAAAAAAAAAAAAAAAAAAAAAAACTAAAAAAAAAAGAAAAAGAAATAAAAAAAAAAAAATTAAAAAACTAAAAAAAAAAAAAAAAAAAAAAAAGAAAAAAAAAAAATAAAAAAAAAAAAAAAAAAAAAAAAAGAAAATGATGTAAGCCTGCTTGAACAAACCGTTCTTGATCTGCACCTCGCACTTCGTCTCCCCGCGCTCGTACGTAATCGTTTCGGCATCGTCGAACACGAAGGGCGCAAAGTGCTGCAAGGCCGACCGCACCTCCTCGATCATGGCCACGCAGTTGTCCTCATGCTTCGCGTCGAGGCAGATCCGCTCCACCATGTCCACCACGATGCTGTTCTGCGTGCGGGTGAGCAGCGCGATGGCCGTCTCGGCCGTGGGATTGCTGTCGGTGCACCCCGAGGATAGCAAGGCCATCCCCAAACACATGCGTGAGAGCGGGAACCAGCCAGGGGGCTGAGCATCTGTGTCGGGGACGATGTCGATTGGGCATTCGGCGAGCTTCAACATGAGCGAGGGGTCAATGGACGCCAATTGGAACGATGTCTGTTGGATAATCTGCACGAGGAGGGGACATTTCAAAGATAGCACCGTCTTCCGATCATCATCCGAGAACACCTGGTTGACAAAATCAGCGGGGGCCTGCTTCAGCTCATCAAATATACGTTTACGATCCTGCATCTCGCGCGCCAGGATGGTGACCTCCTCAGACAGCTTCAGGCAGGCCTCATCACTAGGGAACTTGGCGAGCTCGCGAGCCGACTTGACGAGAGCAGTGGTGGCGGCCTCGTGAGTTCGATTCCTAGGGCGGTTGTTCCACTGCTGCTCCGCATCATGAACGTCCATCGCCTTGGCCCGCCTGAGCAAGGCCCTGCCCACGGCAGCGTCTTTGGGACTACACTTCTTGTTGGCCTTGCCCTTCGAGGCCACAGAAATCCCCACCAATTGCGTTAACCCGAGCGCCAAAACGGCGCCGCCCATTAGGTGAGTTTTTCTCAAAACCGCATGCGTTTCACTCGGGCACCCGGCACCAAACGAAGAACAACGCGTGACAAAACAAACACGAATGCCCATGCAAAACTTACAATAGAGCTACATTGGAGGGAGATTTCTGCGCCCTACACGCACCCCAGCCACAGAGCCGCCAGCATCGTCCGCGCAGTCGTCGTCGCCGTCGCGGGCCACGCTGAGCTCCACGGCGCTGCCACGAGAGTCGCGAGACTTGGCGTCGAACGGCAACGCGAACATTCCTGGCCCAGCGGAAGAGAGAGACTGCATCGGCGTGGCCCGCTGCGGCGCCTCGGACTCTGCTGCATCGGCGTCGGGCTCGGCGACGTCCTCCACGTTGGCCACGTCCTTGTCATCCACGTCGTGGCTCCGAGCTCGCAGCGCAGAAGGGGCCTTGCTAGTCAGTCGCCTGACCTTCCTCTGCTGCTGGTAGGCCTCATCAGCAAGGTCTTCATCCGCATGCTCCTCCACTCTCTTGTTGGTTGCACCGCTCTTGACTCCGCGCCGAAACCTGTAATCTGCAAGCTGAGGGTTCGGATCATTGACCACCCACACGCCCATGGCGCGAAACCTGGTGTCCCTGGAGATCTCTGCAGCGGGGTACGTATGGCGAATCTTCTCGATGACCTCATCTTCCACATCGGAGCGAGCATAGGGCACCTTGTAGATCTCGCAGAATGTCGAGAGCTTGTAGAAGCCGCCCTCCTCGAATGAGTCCACGTAGCTCTCCTCGAAGGATGAGGTCCAGCATTTGAGCGTCTTCTTCTCCTCGTGTTTGAACTTCCCTTCTTTCCTGGCGCGATCGCGCCGAAGGGGGCCGAATCGAGTGTCTAAGGTTGGGTTACTTTTCTTCTCGTCCACCAGCTCCTGGAGTGCGCAGTCGAAGAATCGTCGGCTGGTGTCCCAGCAGTGGTGGCACTCACTCTCTGCCTGGTAGCCTGATCTGGCCAGTCACGGAGCTCCGATCATACTTCACCCACTTGACCAAAGCGATGCCATCGCCGTCGCGATCGATGTCACGGCTGGTCTGCCCACAGAGACAGCATTCTGCAGGATCAGCTTATGCGATCTCTTCCTGGATAGTTTTCGGCTTCTTCCGAGTCTGAGTCTGAGTGGCCGTCTTCTCGGCGCGCAGGCCGCCCGCACACGACTTGGGAACCACAACTGTCTTGCCCATCGAACTGGAAACTGGAATCCGAGATACCGAAATGAATATGTTGGCCTGTAGGCTGGCCAATCTGGAAAGCTGCAGACGCAGCGCGTCGCAGCCTTCTCCAGGCCAAAATGGCTGCGAACGAACATAGTATGCCATGATCGTGCAATCGTGCTGTGTTCATAATACTAGGTGCGCATGCCTATGGACGCCCAGACGGCCCAAATATTTAGAACATGTTGTTGGCGGCCTGCGTTTTGATGCCATCGATTGACGCATGAATGTTTTGTTTGTTTGTTTGCACGGTTGCATTGTTGCTTGGCAGCGTACGTGGGCGTCTCCTCTGGGCCCTGCACCATTAACCTTTCAATGCTAAACTTGTTCTAGGGGGACGGCTTTACTTGCAGAGTATTGAGTGCCCCAGACATCGGAGATGAACAAAGACGAAGTTGGTAAAACAACTAACTCACTAATGGCGCTATCAAGTCCTCAGGGGCCCAGAAGGAGGGCCCGCTTGACCTCTCGAGAGAAGTGAGAAGGATTCGATGGCAATGCCTGCGGCGGCCGCACGTCTCTTGGCCATGAAGGTGGCGAGGCCACGTGCTCCGCGACTCAGTCCGTCGACTGACTCACGCTCAATCGAGCTCAAGCGCTGAGCAGCATCAAAATTCAAACAGCGGCGCGAGCCAAGTTCAGTCCGATCTGCGGGCTGCGACGTTTTCGCATCTGCAGCTCGCGCCCCTGCCACCTAAGCTCGCACCCCCTGGCGCGGGGACCTTGCACAACCCAAAAGTACAGTTCTGAACAGAGCTTTGTACAGAAGATTGCATCTGAACAAACCTCTGAACAATTCCTGTTCAGAAGAATTGTTCTGAACACATGTGTTTTTCAAGGAAACGGCGAGTTCTGAACAAACGCGTGTTCAGAAGAGGGGGGCTGTTCAGAAGAAGATGGGGTTCTGAACAGACTGTTGTTCAGACGTTTGGGCGGCCCTGGGCAGGCCCAGTTCTGGCCCTTCGGCGGTGCAACTTCTGTTTCCTTGGGTGGGTGAGCGATCTTAGGCTAGGGCTTCGGCGGCGCAAGGTTTCCACCGCGAGCGGACCCATGGCGGGCAGCCCGCAACCGGTATGACGTCACCTCCTCGAGCCCCCCTTTCTACTACTCGCTACTCCAGTTCTCCCCCCATCCCGACCCTATGGCATCATCATTGCACGCAGCATGCAAGCCAGAGACAAGTGGCGCACTGGAAACTCGTTGCCTAAGCTCCAGGCGGTCCAGGGGCAGGATCTCCAGAGGATGCAGCAGCGCCTGCATCTGGACGGAGCATCTCGACAATCGTATTCAAGATGTCTTGCTCAGCAAGGGGGATGTCAGGTCGACGAGCCCACTCCTGGGCAACTAAAAAATTATGCGCTCGCAACTCGGCTGGCAGCCGAGGAATACACCTGATGTGAACCTTTCTCACGTCGGAGAGTTTGGATGAATCTCGCATTCGGTGCTCCACCCGCCACTCTCCTTTCGGAATCACACCGTCACATATGACGCACTTCGCACGGCCAGTGGGGGCCATGCCGTACAACGTGAGGCCTCCTCTTGGGAGTTCAGGGCCTGGAGGGCCTGGAGGGCCTGGGCCTTCGCCGACAGGCTCCACAGGAGCTGGAGCTGGCAGTGGCGGAGCTGGCACAGGAAACGGCTCTGGGTCGGCCTCGTGTGGGCCATCACCAGGATCAGAGTCAGCGCAACTCTCACTAGACATATCAATGTTATCACACAAGGACTCTTCTCCAGAGTCATCATGGTACTCGCATCGGTCGGCCTCGTCTAACGGGTCGGGGGGTTCGCCAGCCTTCGTGACGGGAGCTGGCTCATCTTCCATTTCAACGGGTGCCATGCCGAACGGCAACCATGGGGCAGGGGCAGGGTCCTCTTTTGTCTTGGCCTTCTTTTTGACTGCGACCAGGCTCAGATTGAAATCAAGAAGCTGCTCTAAACGATAGGCGAACTGTCTATTGTGTTCCCGTGGCGCCCTGATCGGCCTGCAGATCGCACAACTTAATTCATCGATCTCATCTCCCCCGTGATCTTCCTGGGCTCTGGCACGCATGATAAAGCGTTTCAGAAATACATTGAACGGCAACGAAACTAACTGAACTCCCCCATCCGTCTGTGGCCCCCAGTTGCCACTGGCGTACTGGCTGACCCTCACGATCGTGAAGTATTCACCACCAGCCCCAAATTTGAAAGTGAGCATCCCGCACTTATGCACACCCAACGCACTCAAGCAAATATGAAGTGGTAGAGATCCCTGGGTACCAATCCTGTTTTGCACCAACGCAGCATACAGATTCTTGGAACCTGTGGTGGACGAAGACCCCCCTGAACCCCCTCTTGTGAGCCTTGTGGGGCTGATTGGGTGGTCTGCAACGTGTATTGCTATGAGCACGCGATACACACATGGCATACACTATAACAATGTGTGGGTGTTGCTTATCATACACTATTACATGCGGCATTGAATCGGAAACCAATACTCGTTGCCCCACCCCGTTTTCGCGAACGAGTTTGGTTTGAACCACGCCCCCAAGGAAATCCGAATGACATTGCTTGAAAAAAAACCTCGCGGGGCAAAGGGTGGACTGACTGAAAGAGGGCGGGGCGGCCTTCGCCACGAGACCTAGGACCTGTGACCACACGGGCAAACCCAGGTTCTTCTGGGCAAATCCCACCGTACTTCTCTGCACACCCCATGCCGGCTGGATAAGACATGCCGTTGGGACATTCCTCTGGGTCGTAGTCGAAGAGGCGCTTAGCTTCCTCCTTGATCCAGTTGTCTGTGTTGGTCACATTGATAAGGGACGGCTTCAGGCCGCAACCAACCGACTCCAACTGAGCACCAGCCTTCCAAAACCTGGCATGGTGCGGCAAGGGGTCCTCCTAAGCTCACAATGCATTCCCGCATGGCTACCATCAATGGGTCCTTCTGCGCCTACCATGCACCCCCCCGCACGCACGCACACGCGCACGCGCGCGCGCAAGGGCACAAGGGGTCGCTTTGCGGAGCACACAGGATATTCACAAACATTATTGCCGCTTCGCGTATCCCCCCAGCCCATCCAGAAACATGCACCAGTCAAGTTGGGTCGGCTTCTTTAGGGCGGAGTAGCTATTTCGGGGGGGGGCATATTGGGAGCATCTTGGAGGCCTCTTAGAGTCTTATTGGGGGCTTGTTGGGGTAGTGGAGGTGTTTTGCGCTGCTGGTTGCGTGTGTGTGCTAGCGGCGGTGATCATGGTAATGGTTGCGTTGTTGGTTGTGCTGGTGGCTGTGCTGGCAGCTGCGCTCGTGCATGAGGTGTCTGTTTCATAGGATTGATCCACATACATGGGCGTTGGAGCGGTTTGCATGCGCTGGCCCATTCTTAAAACCCCGAGCCGATAAGTGGTTCCCACGGGGTGTTCGTTACATTTTTCGTGGGGTGGTTGGTTGTATGTGTGTTGGTGTTTGTGTTTGTGGTTATGGTTGTGTTTGTGGTTGCGTTGTTGGTTGCGCTGGTGACGGCGCTGATGGTGTTGCTCGCGCTTGTGATGGCGATTGTTCCCGTGACCCAGCTTTTTCCCAACAGGGCTTCGTGATGACCCCCGCTTCATGTGCACAGAAGGGCTCATGCCAACCCTGCAGCGCGCTCGCAACGAGTTCTTTTCAAATGCCCGACCGCACCGCTGTCGGACAACAAGCATCTAGCTGCTTATACCCGACAGCCTCGCTGACGGAAACCAAGCATGTAGCTGCTTTTACCCGAAAGCACCGCTGACGCAGGACAGAGATCTAGTTGTCTATGCCGACAGCCCCCGCCCGTTGAACGAACGAGGTTAAGTTGCGAAGCGCTGGGCCCAATCAGGGTCTCAAGGGTCTGCTTGGGCGCTTGGCGGGGGCTGGCGGCATCGGGGGAGGGGGGGGGGGGGGTAGGTTGGGGGCCGCTTGGAGGTACAGTGTGGTTTTGGGCGGCCGCCTGGGTCTTTGGGGCAGCCTGCGCTGCTGGAGTTTGCGTTGGTTTGACTCGCGCAGCGCGTCGGCCAGCCACGCCAGACCAACCAGGCCAAACCAGACCAGGCCAAACCAGAATCCGCCACGCTCGAAAACGCGCTCGCGCGCGTTTCCCCAAGTACATGGATGGAAAATGCATGATACGTTGAAATTCCAATCGGTCACCGCTAAGGGCCCACTTCAGTTCCCAAGCCAAGCATGACGATTCTTCTTGTGGGCAATACAGAAACCACCACGCGCGAGTGCGCGCGCGCTGGCGCGTTGCATGCAGCACCAATCGGCGGCCACGTAAAAACAGCATGTTAAGTTGGAAATCCAGTCGGTCACCGCTAAGGGTTCACTTTAGTTTCCAGGCCAACATGGCGATTGATCGATTGTGGACAATAGGGAAAGCACCACGCGCGCGAGCGCGCGCGCGCGTCGGCGCGCTGCGCGCAGCACCAGTAGGCGGTCACATAAAAACCGCATGTTAAGTTGGAAATCCAGTCGGTCACCGCAAAACGGCCAACTTGAGCTTCCAGGCCAACGTGACCACTGACCCATTGCGGCAACGCGGAATGCTCCGCGCGCGAGAGCGCGCGTGGTTCACGAAAGGACAGACTTGCACAAACTGCATGTTAAGTCGGAAATCCAATCGTTCACCGCTAAGGGTTCACTTCAGTTTCTAGGCCAACGTGGCGATGTGCGATTGTGGGCAATGGGCAACCCAGAAACCACCACGCGCGAGAGCGCGCGCGCGTCGGCGCATTGTGCACATCGCCACTAGGTTGCCATGGTACGCCGCATGTTAAGTCGGAAATCCAATGTGTCACCGCTAAGTGTCCACTTCAGTTTCCAGGCCAACATGGCGAATCTACCAAAATACATGAATGCAGAAAACGCATGATACGTGGGAAATCCAATCTGTCACCGCTAAGGGTTCACTTCAGTTTCCAGGTCCAGCATGACGGTTCTTCTTGTGCGGACAATACAGGAACCACCACGCGCGAGCGCGCGCGCGCGTTGGCGCGTTGGCGCCTTGCACACAACACCAATCGGTGGCCACGCAAATACAGCATGATAGTTTGGAAATCCAGTCGGTCACCGCTAAGGGTTCACTTTAGTTTCCAGGCCAACATGGCGATTGTTTGATTGTGGACTATAGAGAAAGCACCACGCGCGCGAGCGCGCGCGCGCGTCGGCGCGCTGTACGCAGCACCAATAGGTGGTCAAGTAAGAACCGCATGTTAAGTTGGAAATCCAGTCGGTCACCACAAAAAGGCCAACTTGATTTTCCAGGCCAACATGGCCACTTAGCCATTGCGGCAACGCGAAATGCTCGGCGCGCGAGAGCGCGCGTGGTTCACGAAAGGACAGACCTGTAACCACTGCATGTTAAGTCTGAAATCCAATCGTTCACAGCTAAGGTTCACTTCAGTTTCCAGGCCAACGTGGCGATGTGCGATTGTGGGCAATGGACAACCCAGAAACCACCACGCGCGAGAGCGCGCGCGCGTCGGCGCATTGTGCACATCGCCACTAGGTTGCCATGGTAAACCGCATGTTAAGTTGGAAATCCAATATGTCACCGCTAAGGGGTCACTTCAGTTTCCAGGCCAGCATGGTGAATATGTCAAAATGCATGCATGCAAAAAATGCGTGATACGTGGGAAATCCAATCGGCCATCGCTAAGGGTTCACTTGAATTTTCCAGGCTCAGCATGGCGATTCTTCTTGTGCGGACAATACAGAAACCACCACGCGCGAGCGCGCGTTGGCGCGTTGGCGCGTTGGCGCGTTGCACGCAACACCAATCGGTGGTCACGTAAAAACAGCATGTTAAGTTGGAAATCCAGTCGGTCACCGCTAAGGGTTCACTTTAGTTTCCAGGCCAACATGGCGATTGTTTGATTGTGGGCAATAGATAAACCACCACGCGCGCGAGCGCGCGCGCGCGCGCGCGTCGGCGCGTTGTACGCAGCACCACTAGGCGGCCACGTAAAACAACATGTTCTGTTGGAACATCCAATCGGTCACCAATAAAGGTTCCACTTTAGTTTCCAGGCCAACATGTCCACTGACCCATTGCGGCAACACGCAGTCCTCCGCGCGCGGGAGCGCGCGCTGATCACAAAAATGCCAGACCTGCCAACACCAACATATTAATTTGGAAATCCGATCGGCCACCGCCAAGGGTTCACTTCAGTTACTTCAGTTTCCAGCCCAGCATGACGATGTGCTATTGTTGACCATGGGCAATACAGAAATATCATGCGCGAGAGCGCGCGCGCGCGTCGGCGCGTTGTGCGCATCACCACTAGGTGGCCACGGTAAGCCGCATTTAAAACTGGAAATCCAATCGGTCACCGCTAAGGGTTCACTTCAGTTTCCAGGCCAACATGGCGATAATTCGATTGTGGGCAATACAGAAATCACCTCGCGCGCGCGCGCGCGTCGGCGCGTTGCGCGCAGCACCAATCGGCGGATACGTACAAACCGCATGTTAAGTTAGAAATCCAATCGGCCACGGTATGGGTTCACTTCAGTTGCCAGGCCTACGTAGCGACTGTTCTATTGCGGTTATACAAAAATCGCGCGCGCGTGTCAGCGCTTTGTACGCAATAGGCGACCACGTTGAAACCTAATGTTAAGTTGGAATTCCAATCGACCACATCGAACGGTTCACCCCGATCTCCAATTGACAGACCAACGCGGCGACCCCCATGTCGGGCAACGCGGGGGCCACCGCGCGCGGGGGCGAGCGCGCGCGCGCGCTGGCGCGGCGCACGGCGCATCAAGTGCCAATCGGCCGACACGAAGCAAACGCATGTTAAGATGGACGACCGCTAGGGCTCCGCAGGGGTTCCACATGTCAACATGGCGGACCGCCACGCGATAGAGCGCGCGCGCGGGCGTCGATGCTGCTGCGTTGGGCTCCGCACCGATACATGGTCACGTTGAACGCGCATGTGGTCAGTTAGATCAAATCGAAGATCCTGAAGGGATCAGTTTAGTTTCCAGGTGGATACGGCGACTGTTCTACCATTGGCAATACAGAAGCCACCGTGCGCGAGAGTGCGCGTCGGCACGTTGCACGTTGCATCAATCAACATTTTAGTATTATGAGGCGAGAATAATATATTCCCATATATTAAAATATACATATACACAATTAATAATAGAACAAACTTCATAGACGCAAAATACTTGCCTCCTTACTCCCAAAACTCACAAGCGACCACACAAAAAGGCAGCGCCGTCGCCGCAACACACACCGGCCTGTTCCATCTATCAAACAGAAAATCAAGATAACACTCCCACTAAACAACACTACACCCATACGAACTGACCCGAACACACATCGCGTGGGTTTGACATAAGGGAGCGATTTGGTTTCCAAGCCAACGCGGCGACCGACTGCCACATTGCGGAGCAGCCAGCGCGCGGGCGCACGAGCGTTTGCGTCTTGCGCGTTCCATTGCCAGCCGCACCGCCCACCGCTAAGTCGACGTGCCCACTTCGTGACCTGGTGGGTCCCCAAGCCGCAAGCCAACATGGCGACTTCGCTTACCGATGTGGTCAACGCTGAACTCGCCACCGCGGCTGGCAGGCCACCGCGGCGAACGAGCCACCGCCAACCACGTCGCGCCGCTCACCGCTAAGGACCCGCTTCGGTTTCCAAGCCGCGCTGCGACAACCCCATATATTTCAAACTGCTGCACGCCGCACGCCCTGGAACTGGAATAATCCTGGGCCGCCCTCGGGACCTCGGGACAACGCGCGCGCACTGCTGCCACATGCAATGGCAATGCAATGCAACCGATCAGCGCAAAGGGCACGCGATACCCGCGCCGAGCCGCCGAGCCGACACGGCGCCCCCATGCCAAACATCGTATGCATCACATGTGTTGCACAACCTATGTTGCACAGCATCTATTGCACCATATCTTTATTTAGGTGTATATATCTCCATCGCTTGCAGCGGCCCCCCCAAGACCCAAGACGCCTCGCGCGGCCGCGCGACAGGCCAAGGGCGCCCCCGATAACCACGAATCCCCAGACAGAGGCCCCAAGGTTCCCAAAACTGACCCAACATGTAAGCAATGACGTAACACTGGCTCTTGCAGTTTCGCCTGCGTGAGTTGAATTTCGCACTACGCGGTCGCGCCCTAGATGGCTTGAGAGAGCCTTGCGGAAGTCCCAAGAGAGCCACGGGAACGCCCAATGCTGCCCCGCGACCCGCGACGGCCGCACGAGGCAGAGTTTTGGGGGCCCATTGGGGGAAAGACGCTTCTATGGGGACCCACCGTACTCTTAAACCAAACTACGCACAGAGAAAGCCCAACTACGGCCCGCGACCCCGCAGTGCCCCGCGCGAGCCTCAAGAGCGGGCACAATGTCATTGATGTTTTGGACCTGGCCCCAAGTTGGTTCCAAGGCGCCCCCCCCCGAGAGGATTGAGACCTGAGAGGCCCCCCCAGCCCAACGGCCCCGAGAGCAAAAGGTTAGCGAATGCGTCCCCCCCCACTTGGGGCCACTGGGGGCCTGGGGAATCCTTCAAGCCAAGCCGCGTGCTGCCAGGCAAGATCCAACAAGACAGTGCAGCCCGCGACGCCTTCAATGTCCAATGTCCAATGGCGCACTACACTCAACAGGCAACATATGCTTAGATTGCCGACCCGCCCTCGAGGTCAGCTACGAGCAGCGGCGCACACAACAACTGCAAATCTGAAACTGACAGAGGGCGCCCGCGACGCCTGCGCAACGAATTGCGCGAGGAGCCCATTCCCCCCCCCTCATTCTCTCTTCTCGCCAGTCCTCCACCCACCCGCCCATTCCTGACCGCCCCGCAAAGTAGGACAGCAAGACGCGTTTGCCAGCGTGGGGGGGAATGGGCATGTGAAACCCCGCCCTCCCTCCTCCTTGCTTACTTCCTTCCTTTCCTCCTCCCTCCCTCTCTCAGTCTCTCCCTCAACGTGAAGACGGAGTCGGAGTGTGAGTGCGTGTGTGTGAAAGGCCCCACCCCCCGCATCCCGTTACAAACCAGATGGCCTGTGGTCACGCACAGCGGAGATCGCCTCCATGGCCCGCTTCCTTTTGACTCGTAGTCTGAATGGAGCGGGCTCCTGAACGGTGGACGTATTGGGATTCGTCGTTGCACGGTGTTCTTTCAGATGCCGCTCCACGGCCATTTGCCTATACAGCGCCCGTGCATCCTCACCGAGACCCCTCCACTGTCCAGACAATCGTCGCATATCATCCCGCTGCGCTTCCGTCCCAGGGCGAAGCCCACGTGCTTTGTTGACCGCGACGAATTGCATCCATGCACTCTGTGTTCGGGTCCGTGACTCTGTGATGGCCCTCTTCCTAGTACGTCGAGGCCGCTGTATGACTGATGCACGTTTGATTGCTGCTGTTATGTCCGATGCCTTGACGTGGTGTCGTGCACACGCATGTGTTCTTACTTCTGCCAACTTCGAAATCATCCTCTGGCGAACGAACTTACGATACGTTCGAAGTGAGAGTTGGCCTGGTGTCAACGTTCGGCCTCGCATCCCCTTCACTTCCTGTCCCAATATGTGTTTCCTCTCTTCGTTCAGGGACGTCAACGGAATAGACTGGAGACATCGACGGAGGAAACGATGCGCTTCTCGGCCACGTGCACCCGCCAGCTTGTCCGCCCATGCACTGGAAAAGCCATCGAGACAACGTGCGCAAGCGTCCCGCTTTGCACGTAGATCCCTGGTGCACCTCGCAACCCTCTCCTCGTCGTATTCCTCAGCGGCTAGCTCCAATATTGTGAACTTCGGCCCAGAACGTTTGAACGCAGTGCGGTAATAAGCCGAACCAGCAGCGACCAACAAGTTCAATGACGCCGTGAAGTACTGCTCGTCCGTGTACTTCGAAATCGTGGGAAACCACATTCGGTGAGAAGAATCGGACAATAAAGAAGTACATTCTTGCTGCAGCTTGGCGGCGTGGCTCCCGTCCAAAAACGACTTCACCAGATCAAACGATCCCTGAGAAGTTTGCTCCAAGCGTTGACGTTGATCAGCTGGCTGTTCATCAACGGGATCGGGTGTTTGTCTCATCTGTGCATCCACGCATGCTTTCAACTTCCCGTCGTGCTTCATTACTTTGTCGAGGTATCTCTGGAAAGGCCCGTTGGAGATCACAGACATCATTAAGGTTCTGTTGCCGCGATCGGCATCCACAAACTTGATCAGCTTCTTCGCGCGAATGCAATTGTTCGCCCCGTGGTTGACATCCCCTATGCGGGCCGCTGCCTCAGCCTGCTGCTCGGCATCCTGTTCTGACATATTGTCGTACATCGCGTGGAGGCACTTCGGCAACACCCCATACAAGAACATGCCACGCAACATCCAACAACTGGCCTCCTGGAACCCCTTGAAGCGATACATGAGGCAAACGGGGCACCCAGAACTGAATAACATTCTCAACGCTTTCTTGACCATTGCTTTGAAATGTCGTCGGCCTCCACATGAGCAGGCGGGGCCGCGGCGGTGAACGATCTGCTCGGACTCAGGGTCGGAATTGAGCACCATTGTGACAAAGTCCACGTCGACCTTTAGCAAATCGCGGGCACCCGAGGTCATCTCCAATATTAATCTAATCTTGGCCGTCCATCTCCTCATATCCTGGGACTCCTCCAACGCATCAAGGAAAGTTGCTCTCTCTGCCAGAAGATCTAGCTGCGCTTCGAACCTGTCGTGGAACCGCCTGCCCTGCCAAAGATGACCAGCTCGGACCATATTTGAAATCGAATCGCTCTGTAAATCAAAATTTGGCCGCAGAGCCAGCATGATCTGATGCGCGTAGCAATCCAACCCGCATACAGTGAACTCCGAAACCGTACCCCGATGTTGTCTCGCCGACTCCTCCAAAACCCTTGGATGAGCTTGTTGCAAACATGGGCGTCCTTCGTGAAAACGACGAGCTTCTCTGGGAACATATCTAGTGCAGGTCCACATGCATTGTCTACGTCAATCTTGGCGCCAGGCCTCGGCGGGAACATTGTCCACTGCTGCCAGCGGTTGTGTATTGTCCCCCAGTTGCCTCGCGGCAGCGGGACAGCAGGCGTCGCGAGCTCTAGGGCCCTACTCAGGCAAGTCGGCTGTGGTTCGAGCGGCACGACGTGCAATACTTGAGACAAGTTCAGAAATGTAGTTCGTTTGTTCCGGCCACGCTTCTTCTCATGCTGATCTTTGTCTTGGTGGGGCTCATCAGGGTCGTGTGGTCGTGGCGGCCGTCGTGCCCACATGTCTGCATCATCCATCGTCGACGTGACTAGCAAACCGCGCGACCCTGCTGTGCCTGCGCTGAGGAATGATCGTGTGCCATCTGCTTGAGCGCGGACGTGGGAGACAACAGCGCGGCGAATCTCGGCACCCGTCGATTCTCTGATATCTACGGCGATCTGGAGGCCAGCAGCACGAAGTTCGTGCGTCCTCAACATCTTATCCTGGAGATTTGTTGCCACCCCCCCCCCCCCCATTTTCAACGGCGAACATCCACTGAAGATCGTTCGGTTATGGGCCATAACCGAGCGACTTACAGTGGATGTTCGCGCACGCCTGGGAGGTAGGGGTAGAACGGTCATCGGGGGGGAGAGGGTTGCAATGATGTGATATGGGTGTTGTCGTATGTGCATGCGTATGTGTAGGTATATAGATACTAGCAAAAGTCTCTGGGCACGGGATCCGTCATTCGCGGAAGTATTTGATAATGATTGGGGCCAAGGGCGGATTAACATCTACAGTGCCCCAGGCATGTTGGGTCAGGGGCGGTGGCAACGAATCGTGGGGGTCCTTCGCGTCCAGAGCACACACGCCGAATGCCGCCGTGCTACACCGTTCGGCGAAGCTGCTGCTGGCCTCCTGCACTCTCTGATGCGCGCTGGCCGCCAGGCGCCTCTGAACGCCTGCGGCGATCCTGGCACGGTGCGCATCTCCGAGCCTGCGGCCACGACCTCGCCCAGCGTGTTGGACAGGGGCCCCTCTGCGGCCACGACCTCGCCCAGCAGCTGGGACAGGGGCCCCTCGTGCGCGGCCACGACCTCGCCCAGCATGTTGGACAGGGGCCCCTCGTGCGCGGCCGCGACCACGCCCAGCAGCTGGGGCAGGGCCAGGGCCTGCATGGCCACGGCCTCCACCGTCTGCCTGGGGCTCTGGCGCTGGCGGCGGGCCGCCGCCGTCCAGCGACAGCCTCCACATGGAGGTCCAAAATGGATCCTCGAGCCAAAATGGCTACGCAGTGGTTGCGTCGGTAGGCGACGTGTCGAGTCTGAGCGTTGTGAATGCATCGATTGTGGCCCGAACTTGCTAATGTGCGCGTTGTGTGATGTGTTTGTTTTCTTGTGCGTGCTCAGTGTCGTGCGAGAACCAACGGGGACCGAGACGCACCAAGATCCCAAACTCTTGTGGACACAATGGGTCCTAGGTTAATCAACGGAAGTGAATGCTCGAATGTTAGAATCGCCTGTTTCCTAACTATTGTTCAACATGGTTGGGAAATGTATTGACGTAGCCAACCTCTTGGGGCTCCCTACGTGGGCGGATGGGACCATCGTTTTTCATGCATGATGGGCGCAGGGGCGAAAACCAAAAGTACCCAGAAGAGCCGTTACGATCAAAAAGTTATATGTCGCCGTCGGGGGACCACGACACTGCGGGCAAGCATTCGCAACGACGCGCCCACGATTATGGTGATGCGCGTGTGTGTAGTTACGAGTGCGCTTATTGCCGTTTTCATTGTGATAGACATGCTTTTAATGAGTTGCCGATATTGGTTGTTATATCTGGTTTCTGGGTGGGATAATATATGTTGCCCAAGCTGCGAAGTGTCGTGTGATGAAAAGGGGGCGCTTAGAAACCTAATCGCTTCATGTGCGTACGTTGTGTAATAATCCTACGAGCACAGGCTGAGAGACCCCAGTTGAAATTGCAATTACCACGGATAACACCTTCACGCACGTCGAGAGAATCGCATTGGACACGATTGCCTACAACAAATACTATTGCACAAAAGCTGGAATATCAAAAAATACAAGCCATGCCCATGGACTTGTTACCCGAAATATTTAGACACATAGGAAATATGTTTCCCAACAGCACCTTTACATGGGGCGAAAACATGTTGAACTTATGCCCCTTGTAAAGATCTGAACTGAGGGGCTCTGGGACCTTCCTGAAACGTTTTTTACTCTTATGCAGGAGGCAGCCATACAAATCCTCCTCCGCGTCCTCCTCCGCGTCCTCCTCCGCCTCCTCCTCCGCCTCTTCCTCCTCCTCCTCCTCCTCCTCCTCCTCCTCCTCCTCCTCCTCCTCCTCCTCCTCCCCCTCCTCCTTCCTCCCTCCTCCTCCCTCCTCCCTCCCTCCCTCCACAATTACACAATATGAAAATACTCTCCCACTTCCCCTGATGGCGTCCCGAGGATATCCGACACCCCCCCGCGTATTGTTTTTGACACACAGGATTCCCGGGAAACGGGTTTTCGCTTGCGTTTTTGTTTCAAATGCTGCTCTCGCTGAGGCGCCGGCCTCATTTTCGGGCCCCGCTCGTTCCGAATCGTGCTCCCGCTGCAGCGCTGGCATCATTTCCGTGTTTCCGCTCGTTCCGAACCGTGTTCCCGCTGCAGCGCTGGCCTCATTTCCGCGCTTCCGCCCGTTTCGACTCGTGCTCCCGCTGCAGCGCTGGCGCCATTTCCCGTGCCATGCCACAGCACACGCGCACACGCGCACACACGCGCACACGCACACACACACACCGCGCGCACGCGCGCACGCGCGCACCGCACGCACGCACGCACGCACGCACGCACGCACGCACGCTACACGCACGCACCGCGCCTACGCACCCACACAAAGAAAAGCCACAGGACACAGACACAGACACAGACACAGAACAGACACAGACACAGACACAGACAAGGACACAGACAACATTTACGTAGCCATTTGGCTCAGGACATGTAGCACCCGCGACATTCGCGGAGTCGTTCGCGGCGCCCCTGGCGCTCGTGAGCGCGAGGGCTCTTGCTTTGGCGCCAGCTCACAAGTGATGTTCTTCGTTGCGACAGCGCAGGGCCGCGAATTGGGCCGCAGTTTTGGGCCGCGAGGCCATGCGACAGGGTCAGCCGTGCCATGGTGGCGTACGGTCAGCCAGCTGGAGGCCGCTCCTGGGCCAGCGTCGCAGCGGGCGGCAAGGCCAAGGGCAACTGGAGCTACTGGGTCTGCTCCAGCGGCCAGTGCAGGGAGTGGAGCTGGTGCTCGCTCTGGAAGTGCCGCAGCTGCGGCCGAGTGGCCCCGCCTTGGGTCAAGGCAGCCCAGCCGCCCGCGGATGTCGCTGGCCAGGAGCCACCCGTCGCCGACGCCGAGGGCTTCGTCGTCCAGCCCCGTGGGAGGAAGGCGAGGCGCCAGGCCAAGCGCGCTGCTGCCCGCGCGGCCAGCGCGGGGGCCGCCAGTCTGGCAGGCGTCAGCGAGGCCAGCAGCGTGCAGCCGTCGGCCGTCGAGCGGCACCGCCAGGAGGTCAAGCGCATCGAGGACTTCCTCGCGGCCCCTGGCGGGGCCATCGACGATGCGTGCCTGCAGTCGCTGCGCGCGGCCCTCGACCGCGAGCGTCGCAGGCTCTCGGCAGCCGAGGCGGCGCAGGCGGAGCGCAGGGAGGCCGACATCCCCCTGCCCAAGGCGCTCCACGGCGCAGGCAACGCCCTGGGGAAGCTGGTCAGGCAGGGGCGGGCCAAGGAGCAGGCGCTGCTCAAGGCAGAGGAGGCCCACGCGGCAGCCATCGGAGAGCGCGAGGCGGCCATCGCGCGCGAGGCCGCATGCGCCGAGGCTGTCGAGGAGTGCCACGAGCTGCTCCCGGGCCCACGGGAGGACAGAGGGCCGCAGAGGGCGGAAAGCCAAGGACGGTCGGCGCGGCCTCGTTCCCCCCCGGCGCAGGAATTGCAGGGATGGTCTTCGGCCCGTCCAGCAGGTCGAGGCCTTGCCAAAGGCTTTTTTTTTATTTGCTTTTTTTTTCGCCGCGGGCAAACGGGGGAGGCCGCCTTCGCTGGGGTCGCCAAGCAGATCGCCGCGGTCCGCAGGCATGCACCCCCCGAGGCCAGGGGGCGCCCATCCTGGGCCGACACCCCCCTCGACGTCTCGGTCGAGGACCCCGACGGAGATGTGGGGGAGCGGGTGCGTGCGTCGTCGGCCCCCCCCCCCCCCCCCTCCCCTCTGCAGGACGCGGCCGAGCGCGGCCAAGCTGCGCGGCGAGGAGAGGTGCGCGGTGCGTGGCCCTCAGCCCAGCCGCTGGCTAGGGACCTGGCCAACGCTGGGGCAGCCCTCCTCGACGACCAGCCGCTGGCTACGGCTGCTGGTGGCCATGCTGCTGGGGGCCGCAGTCGGGTTTGACGCCGATTCGGCAGGCCCGTGTTCGGTTGACAGCAGGAGGGTCAGACGGCGCTTGAGTGAGCAGGTGCCAGTGGAGCGGGGGGGGGGGCAATGCCTTTCCCTGGGCCTGGGCAAACCTGCGAGTGCGGCGCCTGGCCGAGGGGGGGGGCGATGAGGGCCGCCGGCGGGCGGGTGGCCGATGCCCCTCACCCCCCCGCGCTCCCCGTCGAGGCCGCCGACGAGCGGGTGGCCGAGACCCTCGACGGGCGCAGCGAAGCCAAGGTGTCAAGTGACCAGAGGACGAGGATGACGGCACAGGAGGCCTGCATCGGCAAGGCTCGCCTCGGGCCGCAGCCTGCCCCTGAGTCTGACCCCCGAGGACCTTGCCCCCTGCGTGCTGGCCTGGAGGTCCTGGGCTGCAGCGGTAACGTCTGGAACAGGAGCGTCGAGGTCCTCGAGGCCTTCTTCCACGCCCACCAGTACTGGCCGCAGCTGGTCCTCCTTCAGGAGACGAGGCTAACCCAGGAGCGCCTTCCTGGGGCCAGGGCGCTGGCACGCCGCCTCGGCTACGCCGCCTTCTTCCACGAGGCGGTGGCCGCGGACCAGCCTGGCCCGAACGCCACGTCGGGCGGCGTCGCGATCCTGGTGAGGGCTGGACTCCAGGCCGAGGGGTCCGCATGCCAGCTCCCTGCGGCCCTGCGCCGCCGCCTCATCGGCGTAGAGGTGACGGCGCCGTCGGGCCTCCGCCTCCTGGCCTTGGCTGGGTACTTCCAGCGCTCCTTGGGCCCGCGGAGGATCAACCTCGACCTGTTCTCCTCGGTCTCGGACCTAGTGGCATTCTCGCTCGACTTGCCCTAGGTCCTCCAGGCCGATTTCAACATGGGGCCCGAGCCCCTGCAGGAGTTGGGCTGGTCTGCAGCGGTTCGCGGTCAGGTGCTCGGACCCTCTGAGGCGACCTGCTGCGCCCAGGGCTTGGAGCACGTCTACGACTGGTTCGTCGCGTCGTCCGACCTGGCCACGTGCGCGGCGTCCTGCGCGACCACGCTCAAAGACTTCGGGCTGCGCCCGCACTCTCCTGTGCTGCTGCGCCTCCAGGGCGTCAGGTGCGATGCCCTGGTCGAGGTGCCCTCCCGTCCTGCTCGGTTTCCAGAGGTGGGGGTCAAAGGCCTGCGCTCCCGCGAGGACGCCCTGGTCCAGGCCTTCACTGTCGGCAAGCGCGGGAAGGTTTCGCAGAAGGATGTAGCTTGGTCATGGGCTCAGGGTTCGCGCCCGACCTGTCTCTCTGCTGCCTTCGGCGAGTGGATCGAGGCGGCGGAGGGCACTCTCTCGGGCATCCACGGGATTGCGCCAGGCGGCCTGCCGCGCTACCTTGGGCGAGCGGCAGGGCCCAAGACCAGGCGCATGCCCTTCAGCGCGCTGGTGCAGCGCGAGGCCAGGTTGAAGTACAGCATGCTGGCCCACCGCCTGAGGAGCTGCCTAGCGGTCGCCCTCCAGAGGCTTCGCGCCGAGCAGGCCAGCAGGTAGCGCCCGAACCACTCTTGGTGGTATGAGCAGGAGGCTGCGGCGAGGGCGAAGCTCCTGGACGAGGCGACCCAGGAGGAGGCTGGTCTTCGGAGCGCGCCCCTCCCTGGAGCCTCCGACGAGAAGTGGGGTGACCTCGCCTTCCACGCGGGGGTGAAGGGCTGCCCCGCGGCGATCGCCAAGCTGCAGTCGTGGCTCCTGGCGTCCCAGAGGCGCGATGCCGCTGAAGGTACTGCCGCTTGGCGCGGCTGGGCCCAGACGGCGGTGGAGAAAGGAGGCCGCCTGGCCCACCGCTTCTCCAAGGCGGCTCCCACGCCTGTGGTCAGGGACGCCGACACAGGGAGGCCCCTCGTCGGCGTGGACGCCGTGGACCAGCTCACGCGCACGTGGCAGCGGCTCTGGCTCCAGGAAGGCTTCTCCAGCGGAGTCGGAGCCCACCGGTGGGATGTTGGCTCCTGGGCGCTGCCTCCCATCACCCTGGAGGCCTTGCAGCAGGCGTTCAAGCGCTACGGCCTGTCTGTGGGGCTGGGCTGCGACAACCTGCACCCTCGCCAGCTTCTTCTGCTGCCAGTGGCGCTGCAGCTTCGCCTGATTGACATCCTCACGGCGTTCGAGGACGAGCCTTCTTCGATCAGGGGACAGGTGGCGCTCGTGGTTTTTATTCCTAAAGCTGACGGAGGGACGAGGCCCATCGCGCTGCTCCCGCTGGCCTTGCGGCTTTGGTCTCGCCTGAGGCAGCCGTGCTGTGCCCGATGGGAGTCAGACCACAGCTTCCCCTTCTTCTGGGGTCGCGATGGCCGTGATTGTGAAAGAGCGGGTTGGATCCACAACTGATTCGCGGGCTTCGCGATGGCCTCCCCGCATTTCGAGGTGGCCAGCCTGTTCCTGGACATCCGCAGGTTCTACGAGCACGTGCGCCACGACGTCCTCTGGACGTCAGCCCAGCGCTTCGGCTTCAACCTGAAGCTGCTGCGCGGCCTCCTCGCCATCTACCAGGCCCCGAGGATCGTGCTGGCAGGTGGCATGGCTTCGGCCCCCTTTGGGGCCAGTGGCACAGTGCTGGCGGGCTGCGCGTGCGCGACGGCTGTTGCTAAGCTTCCCCTTCTTGGAGGTCTCCTCGCAGCTGGGGCTCAGCGGCCTCTTGCCACCCTGCGCAACTTGGTGGGCGACGTCTCGCTCCAAGCTGTCGGCTCGGCGAGGCTGGTTGTGGACCAGCTCGTGGGGGCCAGCGGGGAGGTGCTGCGACACCTGCGGGCCCGCCACCTCCCGCTCAATGAGGGCAAGTCCGTGTTCCTGGCCTCGTCGGCACAGGTGGCGGACGGCCTCGCCGCCAGCTGGGCCGCCCTCGGCTTCGAGGTCAAGCGCGGCTCCCAGGCCCGCAACCTGGGCACCGACGCAAACGTGACCCGCAGAGGGGTCCACGAGGGAGGCGCCCGCGCTGTGGGGGGCCTCTCCCGCGCCAGGCGGCTGAGAACCCTGGGCTCGGCGGGGGCCGCGGTGGTGCACATGCGCCGCGCTGGCCCAACCGCCGCCATGCTGTGGGGCAGGACGGTCACAGGGGTGCCCGGCGGCGAGCTTCACTCCTGGCGCCTGGCGGCTGCGCGCTCGGCAGGGAAGCTTCCCAAGGGCGCCTCCCTTGGGCTGAGGCTCAGGGCGATCGAGGTGCAGCGCTCCGCCGACCTGGGCCCGAGCCCAGCCCTGGTGCGCGCCGCGGTGCAGGTGGCAGCCAGCCTCCTTCAGACGGGCGAGGTGCCCCTGAGGATGTTCGCTACCTGTCTGGCGGAGGCCGAGCGCAGGCGCGGCAGCGCCAGGGCGCCCTGGGTGAACTGCAAAAACCCCGTCGACGCCCTGGCCCTCTCTCTGTTGCGGGTTGGGTGGCGTCTCTCGGCTGGGCACATCCTGCACACCGACGACGGCCACACCTTGGACATGCTGATCATGGGCCCCCGCGAGCTCGGGCTGCTGGCTGCGGCAGGTGCCCGCAGGGCCTCCGACAGGGCTGAGATGGCGCGGCTTGGGCACGGAGCCGCCCCCTCCATGCCCTTGTTTTGGGACGCACTCGGCCAGGTCATCGGCCCGCGCGGCAGGTTCAGCTGCAGGGAGAAGGCAGCGGTGGTGAGCTACCTGTCCAACGCCCACTGGCCGCAGACTCGCCTCTTCGCGTCTGGTGAGCGGGGCCACCCTCGCTGCTGCGCCTGTGGCGAGGTGCGTGGCAGCCTCTGGCACAGGCTTCTCGAGTGCCAAGCCCTGGCCGCTGAGAGGAGGGACTCGGTGTCAGCCCGCCTCCTTCGCTGCGCCACTCGTGTGAGGCAGCGAGGTGAGGAGGCGGGGGGGTGCTTCTCCAGGTGCTGGCTGCCGCAGCCCCCGCAGACGGCCTGGAGGTCGGACGCGATGGCAGTCATGTGGGTGAACAGGCCTGCCGACGGGCTGCTAGGCGGTCGCCTTTTCCTCGACGGCTCGGCGCTCGACCCTGAGTTCGAATGTATCCGCAGGGCTGGCTGGAGTATCGTGCAGTGCGACGAGTTCGGCATCCTGGAGGCGGCGGTGTACGGCACGGTCTGCCTCGACCTGTGCCCCTTCCAGACGGCGAAGGACGGCGAGGACTTCGCGGTCTGGATGCTGAGCCGCTACCTCGGGCCTTCGATCATCGAGATCAACATCGACTGTGCGTCCACAGTCAGCTGCTTGAAGCTCGGCAGGAAGTATGCGACGGCGGCCAACAAGCCCAATGCACACCTGTGGTCGGCCGTCTACGCCTCGCTGGACGTCGACTCGCTCAATGTGAACAAGGTGGCGGCCCACTGCACCGATATCGATGTTCGCGAAGGCAGGATCTCGGAGTGTCAGTGGCTTGGGAACGCCCACGCCGACAGGCTGGCGAAGGCGGGGGCGGCCCTCCACAGGGTCAGCGCGGTGGCCAGGCGCGAGTTCTTCGGCGCGGTGGAGGTCGTGAGAGAGCTCTCCAGGTGGATCGCGCAGGCCTCGATCGTCTGGCAGGACAGGGCCCCCAAGGACTGCGAGGGTCTCCCTGAGTGCGACGAGCGAAGGACTGCTGTCACCTTCGCGGTCCCGCTCGAGGAGCGTGCTGACGGCCTGCGGGCGGCTCCCGTGAGCGAGTCGGGTGCCCCGCCCGCCGCCGTGGGGGCCCGCGCGGAGCAGGCAGGCAGCCGCCCCGCCGCTGTCGGCGCCTGGGCCTCTGCGGCGCGCGACGGCGGAGTAGCTCTGGGCGCCCTGGTCTTCGCCGTCGCTGGGCGCGCCCTCGCGCGCGCCAGGTGCGGTGAGGACGGCGACCAGCAGGATATCATTGCGTGCACCAGGTGCGGAGCGTATGCGAGGCTTGGCGGACGCCCTGGCCCGCAGCCCAAGCTCAGGGAGCGCTGTCCTGGAGCAACGGGCCTCCCCAGGTCGCTGCGGGACCAGAAGTCGCGGTGGGAGCGTGGCCTCCACCCTGGGGGCACGCCGCGCGCCCGCGACACGCGGAGGAAGGGGGCGGATGCCCCGCGCCTTCGCAAGGAGGCCGAGGTGCCGCAGGACGCCAGGGTGCGCTTCCTGAAGTGGCTCGGAGTCCAGCCTGATGCCCCAGCAGGCGTCGAGGGCAGCGCCTCGGTGGCCGGCGCTGCTGGGGGCGGCGCTGGCGGCGCGGCCCCCTCCTCGACAGAGCTGCCCGCTGCGGCTGGAGGCGCCGCGGCGGGAGCGGGATCGCGGCAGGCCTGGCTGGAAGCCTACGGCCTCGATGAGGAGAGCCTGCTGGGCTGGGCCGAGGAGGCTGAGGAGGCCCGACTTGAGCGCCAGAGCAGAAAGCGGCGCAGAGATGACGGAGATGGAGGTGATTGAGTCCGCGCTGGCCCCAGCCTTGGGGCGCTCGGACCGCGCGAACGCGCGTGTGCCGAGCCTTGGCCGCTCCTGGCTGTGGAGCGCCAGCCTGCCTCTCCTCCTGTCCTCCCTCTGCGTCCGTCTCCTGTCCTCCCGTGCGTTTTGGACCCCTGGTGGCCGCGGGCCTCGGCTTGTGGGCGCGAAGCTTCCTGCGCCTCGCCTGCCTCGCCGTGCCGCTTGGGGCTGTGCAAGCGTGTTTGGGGCGTCGCCCGTCGCTTGTCTGCGCGGTTGTATATATTCCAGCGCTTCGCGCTGATGCCCCTCGACGGGGGTCTGAGCTGACAGGCCGAGCGGTGCCTCGGGGCCGATGTGCCCTGATGGCAGCCTTCTGCGGCTCGTCTGGGCTCTCGGGATCCCTTGTGGCCCGCCCCTTGTCTTGGGACGGCCCCTTGTGGCTTTGGCCCCTCAGTGGGGCCTGGGCCCTCTGTGGGCTCTTTTTTAGCCTTTATAGGCCCCGCGTCAACAGACACAGACACAGACACAGACACCGACGCAGACACAGACACAGACACAGACACAGACACAGACACAGACACATACACAGACACACAGACACACAGACACACATATACACATACACACAGACACACAGACACACAGACACACAGACACACAGACACACAGACACACAGACACACAGACACGCAGACACGCAGACACAGACACAGACACAGACACAGACACAGACACAGACACATATACAGACACAGGCACAGACACAGACACAGACACAGACACAGACACAGACACAGACACAGACACAGACACAGACACAGACACAGACACAGACACAGACACAGACACAGACACAGACACAGACACAGACACAGACACAGACACAGACACAGACACAGACACAGACACAGACACAGACACAGACACAGACACAGACACAGACACAGACACAGACACAGACACAGACACAGACACAGACACAGACACAGACACAGACACAGACACAGACACAGACACAGACACAGACACAGCACAGGCACAGGCACAGGCACAGACACAGACACAGACACAGACACATACACATTCCGTAGCCATTCTGGCTCAAGGCCATGGAGCACCCGACGACCGCGAGTCGTCCGCGGCGCTCTGAGCGCGAGGGGCTCTTCGCTTTGGGCCAGCTCACAAGTGATTGTTCTTCGTGCCGACAGCACGGGCCGCGAGGCCGCAGTTTTGGGCCGCGAGGCCACGCGTCGGGGTCAGCCTTGCCATGGTGGCGTACGGGCAGGCAGCTGGAGGCCGCTCCTGGGCCAGCGTCGCGGCGTGCGGCAAGGCCAAGGGCAACTGGAGCTACTGGGTCTGCTCCAGCGGCCAGTGCAGGGAGTGGAACTGGTGCTCGCTCTGGAAGTGTCGCAGCTGCGGCCGAGTGGCCCCGCCTTGGGTCAAGGCAGCCCAGCCGCCCGCGGCTGCCGCTGGCCAGGAGCCGCCCGTCGCCGACGCCGAGGGCTTCGTCGTCCAGCCCCGTGGGAGGAAGGCGAGGCGCCAGGCCAAGCGCACTGCTGCCCGCGCGGCCAGCGCGGGGGCCGCCAGTCGGGCAGGCGTCCGCGAGGCCAGCAGCGTGCAGCCGTCGGCCGTCAAGCGGCACCGCCAGGAGGGCAAGCGCATCGAGGACTTCCTCGCGGCCCCTGGCGGGTCCATCGGCGATGGGCGCCTGCAGTCGCTGCGCGGGGCCCTCGACCGCGAGCGTCGCAGGCTCTCGGCAGCCGAGGCGGCGCTGGCGGAGCGCAGGAAGGCCGACATCCCCCTGCCCAAGGCGCTCCACGGCGCAGGCAACGCCATGGGGAAGCTGGCCAGGCAGGGGCGGGCCAAGGGGCAGGCGCTGCTCAAGGCAGAGGAGGCCCACGCGGCAGCCATCGGAGAGCGTGAGGCGGCCATCGCGCGCGAGGCCGCATGCGCTGAGGCGGTCGAGGAGTGCCGAGCTGCTCTCGAGGCTCACCGCGAGGAACAGAGGGCCGCAGAGGCCAGGCAAGCCAAGGAGGTCGGCGCGGCCTTCGTCGGCGCGGACTTGCTCGGGATGGTATTCGGCCTCAGCCAGCAGGTCGAGGCCTTGCCCCAAGACTTCGCCGCGGGCAACGGGGAGGCCGCCTTCGCTGAGGTCGCCAAGCAGATCGCAGCGGTCCGCAGGCATGCCCCCCCCGAGGCCAGGGGGCGCTCATCCTGGGCCGACACCCCCCTCGACGTCTCGGACGAGGACCTCGACGGAGATGAGGAGGAACGGGTGCGTGCGTCGTCGGCCCCCCATCTGCAGGACGCGGCCGAGCGCGGCCAAGCTGCGCGGCGAGGAGAGGCGCACGGTGCGTGGCCCTCAGCCCAGCCGCTGGCTAGGGACCTGGCCAGGGGCAGCCCTCCTCGACGACCAGCCGCTGGCTACGGCTGCTGGTGGCCATGCTGCTGTGGGCCGCAGTCGGGTTTGACGTCGATTCGGCAGGCCCGTGTTCGGTTGACAGCAGGAGGGTCAGACGGCGCTTGAGTGAGCAGGTGCCAGTGGAGCGGGGGGCCCAATGCCTTTCCCTGGGCTTGGGCAAACCTGCGAGTGCGGCACCTGGCCGAGGGGGAGCGATGAGGGCCGCCGGCGGGCGGGTGGCCGATGCCCCTCACCCCCCCGCGCTCCCCGTCGAGGCCGCTGACGGGCGGGTGGCCGAGACCCTCGACGGGCGCAGCGAAGCCATGGTGTCAAGTGACCAGAGGACGAGGATGACGGCACAGGAGGCTTGCATTGGCAAGGCTTGCCTCGGGCCGCAGCCTGCCCCTGAGTCTGACCCTCGAGGACCTTGCCCCCTGCGTGCTGGCCTGGAGGTCCTGGGCTGCAGCGGTAACGTCTGGAACAGGAGCGTCGAGGTCCTCGAGGCCTTCTTCCACGCCCACCAGTACTGGCCGCAGCTGGTCCTCCGAGACGAGGCTAACCCAGGAGCGCCTTCCTGGGGCCAGGGCGCTGGCACGCCGCCTCGGCTACACCGCCTTCTTCCACGAGGCGGTGGCCACGGACCAGCCTGGCCCGAACGCCACGTCGGGCGGCGTCGCGATCCTGGTGAGGGCTGGACTCCAGGCCGAGGAGTCCGCATGCCAGCTCCCTGCGGCCCTGCGCCACCGCCTCATCGGCGTAGAGGTGACGGCGCCGTCGGGCCTCCGCCTCCTGGCGTTGGCTGGGTACTTCCAGCGCTCCTTGGGCCCGCGGTGGATCAACCTCGACCTGTTCTCCTCGGTCTCGGACCTAGTGGCATTCTCGCTCGACTTGCCCTGGGTCCTCCAGGCTGATTTCAACATGGAGCCCGAGCCCCTGCAGGAGTTGGGCTGGCCTGCAGCGGTTCGCGGTCAGGTGCTCGGACCCTCTGAGGCGACCTGCTGTGCCCAGGGCTTGGAGCACGTCTACGACTGGTTCGTCGCGTCGTCCGACCTGGCCACGTGCACGGCGTCCTGCGCGACCACGCTCAAAGACTTCGGGCTGCACCCGCACTCTCCTGTGCTGCTGCGCCTCCAGGACGTCAGGTGCGATGCCCTGGTCGAGGTGCCCTCCCGTCCTGCTCGGTTTCCAGCGGTGGAGGTCAGAGGCCTGCGCTCCCGCGAGGACGCCCTGGTCCAGGCCTTCACTGTCGGCAAGCGCGGGAAGGTGTCGCAGAAGGATGTAGCTTGGTCATGGGCTCAGGGTTCGCGCCCGACCTGTCTCTCTGCTGCCTTCGGCGAGTGGATCGAGGCGGTGGAGGGCACTCTCTCGGGCATCCACGGGATTGCGCCAGGCGGCCTGCCGCGCTACCTTGGGCGAGCGGCAGGGCCCAAGACCAGGCGCATGCCCTTCAGCGCGCTGGTGCAGCGCGAGGCCAGGTTGAAGTACAGCTTGCTGACCCACCGCCTGAGGAGCTGCCTAGCGGTCGCCCTCCAGAGGCTTCGCGCCGAGCAGGCCAGCAGGTGGCACCCAAACCACTCTTGGTGGTATGAGCAGGAGGCTGCGGCGAGGGCGAAGCTCCTGGACGCGGCGACCCAGGAGGAGGCTGGTCTTCGGAGCGCGCCCCTCCCTGGAGCCTCCGGCGAGAAGTGGGGTGACCTCGCCTTCCACGCGGGGGTGAAGGGCTGCCCCACGGCGATCGCCAAGCTGCAGTCGTGGCTCCTGGCGTCCCAGAGGCGCGACGCCGCTGAAGGTGCTGCCGCTTGGCGCGGCTGGGCCCAGGCGGCGGTGGAGAAAGGAGGCCGCCTGGCCCACCGCTTCTCCAAGGCGGCTCCCACGCCTGTGGTCAGGGACGCCGACACAGGGAGGCCCCTCGTCGGCATGGGCGCCGTGGACCAGCTCACGCGCACGTGGCAGCGGCTCTGGCTCCAGGAAGGCTTCTCCAGCGGAGTCGGAGCCCACCGGTGGGATGTTGGCTCCTGGACGCTGCCGCCCATCACCCTGGAGGCCTTGCAGCAGGCGTGCAAGCGCTACGGCCCGTCTGTGGGGCTGGGCTGCGACAACCTGCACCCTCGCCAGCTTCTTCTGCTGCCAGTGGCGCTGCAGCTTCGCCTGATTGACATCCTCACGGCGTTCGAGGACGAGCCTTCTTCGATCAGGGGACAGGTGACGCTCATTGTTTTTATTCCTAAAGCTGACGGAGGGACGAGGCCCATCGCGCTGCTCCCGCTGGCCTTGCGGCTTTGGTCTCGCCTGAGGCAGCCGTGCTGTGCCCGATGGGAGTCAGACCACGGCTTCCCCTTCTTCTGGGGTCGCGATGGCCGTGATTGCGAAAGAGCGGGTTGGATCCACAACAGCTTCGCGGGCTTCGCGATGGCCTCCCCGCATTTCGAGGTGGCCAGCCTGTTCCTGGACATCCGCAAGTTCTACGAGCACGTGCGCCACGACGTCCTCTGGACGTCAGCCCAGCGCTTCGGCTTCAACCTGAAGCTGCTGCGCGGCCTCCTCGCCATCTACCAGGCCCCGAGGATCGTGCTGGCAGGTGGCATGGCTTCGGCCCCCTTTGGGGCCAGTGGCACAGTGTTGGCGGGCTGCGCGTGCGCGACGGCTGTTGCTAAGCTTCCCCTTCTTGGAGGTTTCCTCGCAGCTGGGGCTCAGCGGCCTCTTGCCACCCTGCGCAACTTGGTGGGCGACGTCTCGCTCCAAGCTGTCGGCTCGGCGAGGCTGGTTGTGGACCAGCTCGTGGGGGCCAGCGGGGAGGTGCTGCGACACCTGCGGGCCCGCCACCTCCCGCTCAATGAGGGCAAGTCCGTGTTCCTGGCCTCGTCGGCACAGGTGGCGGACGGCCTCGCCGCCAGCTGGGCCGCCCTCGGCTTCGAGGTCAAGCGCGGCTCCCAGGCCCGCAACCTGGGCACCGACGCCAACGTGACCCGCAGAGGGGTCCACGAGGGAGGCGCCCGCGCTGTGGGAGGCCTCTCCCGCGCCAGGCGGCTGAGAACCCTGGGCTCGGCGGGGGCCGCGGTGGTGCACATGCACCGCGCTGGCCCAACCGCCGCCATGCTGTGGGGCAGGACGGTCACAGGGGTGCCCGACGGCGAGCTTCACTCCTGGCGCCTGGCGGCTGCGCGCTCGGCAGGGAAGCTTTCCAAGGGCGCCTCCCTTGGGCTGAGGCTCAGGGCGATCGAGGTGCAGCGCTCCACCGACCTGGACCCGAGCCCAGCCCTGGTGCGCGCCGCGGTGCAGGTGGCAACCAGCCTCCTTCAGACGGGCGAGGTGCCCCTGAGGATGTTCGCTACCTGTATGGCGGAGGCTGGGCGCAGGCACGGCAGCGACAGGGCGCCCTGGGTGAACTGCAAGAACCCCGTCGACGCCCTGGCCCTCTCTCTGTTGCGGGTTGGGCGGCGTCTCTCGGCTGGGCACATCTTGCACACCGACGACGGCCACACCTTGGACATGCTGATCATGGGCCCCCGCGAGCTCGGGCTGCTGGCTGCGGCAGGTGCCCGCAGGGCCTCCGACAGGGCTGAGATGGCGCGGCTTGGGCACGGAGCCGCCCCCTCCATGCCCTTGTTTTGGGGCGCACTCGGCCAGGTCATCGGCCCGCGCGGCAGGTTCAGCTGCAGGGAGAAGGCAGCGGTGGTGAGCTACCTGTCCAACGCCCACTGGCCGCAGACTCGCCTCTTCGCGTCTGGTGAGCGGGGCCACCCTCGCTGCTGCGCCTGTGGCGAGGTGCGTGGCAGCCTCTGGCACAGGCTTTTCGAGTGCCAAGCCCTGGCCGCTGAGAGGAGGGACTCGGTGTCAGCCCGCCTCCTTCGCTGCGCCACTCGTGTGAGGCAGCGAGGTGAGGAGGCGGGGGGGTGCTTCTCCAGGTGCTGGCTGCCGCAGCCCCCGCAGACGGCCTGGATGTCGGACGCGATGGCAGTCATGTGGGTGAACAGGCCTGCCGACGGGCTGCTAGGCGGTCGCCTTTTCCTCGGCGGCTCGGCGCTCGACCCTGAGTTCGAATGTATCCGCAGGGCTGGCTGGAGTATCGTGCAGTGTGACGAGTTCGGCATCATGGAGGCGGCGGTGTACGGCACGGTCCGCCTCGACCTGCGCCCCTTCCAGACGGCGAAGGACGGCGAGGACTTCGCGGTCTGGATGCTGAGCCGCTACCTCGGGCCTTCGATCATCGAGATCAACATCGACTGTGCGTCCACAGTCAGCTGCTTGAAGCTCGGCAGGAAGTATGCGACGGCGGCCAACAAGCCCACTGCACACCTGTGGTCGGCCGTCTACGCCTCGCTGGACGTCGACTCGCTCAATGTGAACAAGGTGGCGGCCCACTGCACCGAGATCGATGTTCGCGAAGGCAGGATCTCGGAGTGTCAGTGGCTTGGGAACGCCCACGCCGGCAGGCTGGCGAAGGCGGGGGCGGCCCTCCACAGGGTCAGCGCGGTGGCCAGGCGCGAGTTCTTCGGCGCGATGGAGGTCGTGAGAGAGCTCTCCAGGTGGATCGCGCAGGCCTCGATCGTCTGGCAGGACAGGGCCTCCAAGGACTGCGAGGGCCTCCCTGAGTGCGACGAGCGAAGGACTGCTGTCACCTTCGCGGTCCCGCTGGAGGAGCGTGCTGACGGCCTGCGGGCGGCTCCCGTGAGCGAGTCGGGTGCCCCGCCCGCCGCCGTGGGGGCCCGCGCGGAGCAGGCAGGCAGCCGCCCCGCCGCTGTCGGCGCCTGGGCCTCTGCGGCGCGCGACGGCGGAGTAGCGCTGGGCGCCCTGGTCTTCGCCGTCGCTGGGCACACCCTCGCGTGCGCCAGGTGCGGTGAGGACGGCGACCAGCAGGAGATCATTGCGTGCACCAGGTGCGGAGCGTATGCGAAGCTTGGCGGACGCCCTGGCCCGCAGCCCAAGCTCAGGGAGCGCTGTCCTGGAGCAACGGGCCTCCCCAGGTCGCTGCGGGACCAGAAGTCGCGGCGGGAGCGTGGCCTCCACCCTGGGGGCACGCCGCACGCCCGCGACGCGCGGAGGAAGGGGGCGGAGGCCCCCCGCCTTCGCAAG
>CAUYUJ010016245.1:154570-224570 GCA_963575745.1 Prorocentrum cordatum | reverse complement strand
CGATTGCTGATGAAAGTGCTCGCCTTAGCCATCGCTTTAGCGAATATGCAGATACTCCATCATTGTCGGCGATGTAATGGCACGCCCATGATGCTGGTAACAGTGCCCGTGAGGTTCATGAGGTGGTGTACCCAGAGTTCTGGGGACAGTCGGCCTTTGATGATCGGGACGAGCCCGTACAACCGCATGCACTGCCCTCTGATACACGGCCTGATGAGCCGCAGCGTGATGTGCGTATAGGTTTGCGGAGCTATTGCAAGATGATCCACAGCGTGTTCGTGCTGAGAGATACCTGCGTGCTGGTCATAGTGCTCCTGAGGTTTACGTGATGGTGGATAGCTAGTTGACCTTTGATGGTCTACTTTGTGAATGTCTATTGCATGATGAGCCCTTGTACTCTCATGCGCCGCATGCTGAACCACATCATGCAAATGCTACAACGTGGTGGTGTGCGTCCCCTTGGTGATGTACACGCTCATTCACGGTGTGCTTCGCCACTTCCAGCTGGACCACAGCGTGATGACATACAGACAGGTGACCACCACTTGCATGACGAACCTGTTCATGATGAGCAACACCCTGATGTGCCATTCTTCTGGTTCGATGCTTTTGGAGACGAGGCTGCCGCTTTTCAACAAGCTCGGCTCGAGCGAGTGCGAGAGGGTCTGCGTGATTTGCCACAGCCTGCTGCACGTCACCGTGGTAAGCTCCTGCCTCAGGGATGGCGCCCTGACGTGCACCAGCGCGACGACGATCACATGTGGGTTTCTGCGAGGGTTTCGTTCGGTACATGCCGTTGCCATGGTCTTCCGCGTCTACTGGAGTAGCTCAGCATGATGTGCGTAAACAGCGTCCTCAACTGCGACCTCCACTGTCGTCTCCCCGTTCTTCGGGGTCCGCTTCTTCGTCCTCGTGGTCCTCGCTTGCCTCGGGGACCTCCCGTGTATTCCGATCTACACGTGATGTTTCGTCCACTCTTCCTCTTCGTGCGGGGAGTGGCGGGTCAGAGTATACAAGCGAGGATTGACTCATCTCTAAAGTCCTCTCCTCCTCACCTCTTCCTCCTTTCCCTCCTCCCCCTCCTTCTCCTCCCACTCCTCCCCTCCTTCCTACTTTCCCTCCGGCCCCTTATCCTCCCTCGTGCCTCGTTCCTCCTCGTGCCGTCCTTGCCCTTCTCTCCTTCCTCCTCCTCTTCCTTGCGCGCCCTTTGTAGCAGCTGCGCGGATGGAGGGCGGCTCCTTCTGAAACTGTGGCTGCTGCCTCGGCGCCTCTCCGCCCGACCTGGTTGATCCTGCGGTGCGTTTGTCTTTCCAGGGGACACTTCCTGCAAGGAGCTCCTGTTGGCCTTCGGTGATGGGGGGTGGCCTCGGGACGCGTGGGCGCGCTGCAGCATCGCCGGCGCACCTTGGGCTTGCTCCGCTCCTCCTCCGTTTCTCGTCCGTTCCTCCGTTCCTCCGGTCCGCCGCGCGCGCACAGCAGGAGGAGGAGGAGGAGGAGGAGGAGGAGGAGGAGGAGGAGGAGCGAGGAGGAGGAGGAGGAGGAAGAGGAGGAGGAGAAGGAGGAGGAGGAGGAAGAGGAGGAGGAGGAGGAGGCCTCCTCCTGCCCTTCCTCTCGCCTCCTCCCTCCCTCGTTCCTTCCCCGCCTCCCCTCGCCGCTCTGGCCCGTGGGCGCTCTGGTCCCAACCGCCCCGCGCTGACAAAAAGGGTCCTCTCCAAAGGACCCCCCGAGGGAGTTTGGGCGAACCCCCTCTCTTTCTCCTGGTGGGCGTGCGACCCTTCTCCCTCGGAGGAGGAGAAGGAGGAGGAGGAGTTCCCTCCACCCCCCCCGGAGGGGAGGAGCCATGGGTGGGATGGCGGTGCCTGGGCCCGCGCTGGCGCAGGACCCCCCGCGAGCGCGCGCGCCGCGCCCCCCCTCTGCGGGTGGAGCGCGCCTCCTCGGCCCCCTCCCGCCGCCTTCGGTCGGGGGTCCGACGTGGACTGCTGAGGAGTGGGGATGGGAAGGAGGGAGGAAGGAGGACGAGGGGTGGAAATGGGAGGGTGCTGCTGATGATGATGGCATTGATGGCGGCGATGGTGATCCTGATGGTGATGATGATGACAATGATGACGGCGGCGACGACGACGATGATGATGATGACGACGATCATGATGACGATGCTGGTGACGACGATGATGGCGATGATGATGGTGACGATACGGACGATGACGATGACGACGATGATGATGATGATGATGATGATGATGATGATGATGATGATGACGATGACGATAGCGACCATGACGAAGATGGCGACGACGGCGAGGAAGATGACGATGATGATGACGAGCATGACTACGAAGGTATTGACGATAATGGGATGATGACGATGATGATGACGACGGCGACCATGATGATCACGATGATGACGATGATGACGATGATGACGACGATGACGATAACGACGATAACGACGACGACGATACTGATGATGATGATTGCGACGATGATGATGCTGATGATGATGACGGTGACGATGATGACGATAATGACGGCGCCGACAATGATGATGACGAAGATCATGATGATGCCGTGGATGATAACGATGATGTTTACGACGACGATTTTTCGGATAATGACGATTACGATCATTATGAGTACGGTGATGTTTAAGATGATGATGACGGCACCGATGGTGACGATGATGATGACGACGATGATGCTGATGATGACGGGGATGATGACGATGATGGCGACGACGACGATGATGATGACGATGATGCCGATGGTGACGATGCTGCTGATAATGAAGACGATGATCACGAGGACGATGATGACGATGATGACAATAATAATGATGATTATGATGATGACGATGACGGCGATGCTGACGATGATGACGATGATAACGACGACGGTGACGATGATGCTGATGATGATAATGTTGATGGTCATGATTCTGACGATGATGATGGTGGTAATGCTGATGACGATGGTGACGACGATCATGATGATGATGGTGACGATGATGCTGATGATGACGACGATCACGACCCTGATGACGACGATGCTGATGATATTGACGATGCTTATGCTGATGTCGGTGCTGCTGATGATGATGATTATTATGATGATGATGATGATGATGGTGACGATGATGACGCTGTTGTCGATGATAATGACGACGATGGTAATGATTATGATGACGATGATGGCGATGGCGATGATGCTGACGAGGAGGACGATGATGATGACGATGACGATGGCGATATTGAGAATGGTAATGCTGCCAATAATGATGATGATGCTGATGATGATGATGATGATGGTGCTGGTCATGTGGATGATGACGATGACGATGATGATGATGATGATGATGATGATGAAGGCGACTAAGATGATGATGCTGATGATGATTATGATTGCAACAATGATGATGACGACGATGATGAAGATGACGATGATAAATACGATGATGACCATGATGACGCTGACGACGACTCCGACGATGATGAATATGAGGATGAGGATGAGGATGAGAATGATGATCATGACGACGATGATGACGATGTTGATTGTGATGATGACGGTGATAATAGTGTACACGATGATGAAGACGATGATGACGACGGCGATGATGATGACGATGATGATGGCGATGATGGCGATGATAACGTCAAATATGATGATGCTGACTTTGATGACGATGATGACGAAGTTAGTAATAACGATGATGACGATGCTGGTGATGATGACGATCATGACTACGATAATGACAATGACGATCACGACCAGATGATTCCGGCGACGATGATGATGCTGACGACGACAGTGACGGTGATGATGATGGTGATTCTGATGACGACGCTGACGATGATGACGATTATGCGGACGACGATGATGACGACGATGATGACGAAGATGAGCACGACGACGACGATGCTGATGACGATAATGACAATGATGATGACGATGATGATGCTGACGAAGGTGACGATGAAGACAACGACGATGATGATGACGATAACGATGATGATGGTGATGATGATGGTGATGATGATTTCGATGATGACAAGGATGACGATGATGACGATGCTGATGATGATGATGATGACGACGATGATGGCGATGATTATGATGATGATGGCGATGATGCCGTTGATGACGATGATAACGGCAACGAGGACGATGATGACGACGGTGATGATGATGATGATGATGATGCTCACGATGATGATGACAATGACGATGATGGTGACGACGACGATTATGATGACGATGGCGACAATGATGACGATGACGGTGATGCTGATTATAATGACGATGATGTTGTTGATGATCGTGATGATGATGATGACGACGATGCACGACGACGCTGATGACGCTGACGATGCTGTTGGCGATGATGACGATGATGCCCATGATGTCGGCGATGATGATGCTGGTGATGATGACGATGATGATGACGATGACGATGACGATGATGACGACGATGACGACGATGACGATGATGACGACGATGATGATGATGGTGATGATGACGATGATGATGATGATGACGCCGATGACGATCGCGACGACGATTTTGCTGATGTTGACAACGATGATGATGACGATGATGACGGCGACGACCATGATGATGATTCTGATGATGATGATGATGCTGATGACGATGATGACGCTGATGGCGACGCCGACGATGAAGATGGTGATATTGATGAATACTATGGCAATGATGATGGTGACGATGACGATGATGACAATAATGACGATGATGACGACGTTTCTGCTGACGACGACGATGTCAGTGATAACCATGATGATGGTCATGATGATGATAACCTTGACGATCATTCCGCTGAGTCCGATGAAGACGATGGTGATGACGACGACGATGGTGGCAGTGATTGTACTGATGGCGATGATGATAATTGCAACGGCGATGACGATAATGACCATGATGATCATGCTGATGATGATGATGATGATGATGATGATGCTGATGCGGATGACGATGATGACGTCGATGACGATGCTCACGACGATGCTGATGATGATGACGATCATGATAATGCTGGTGGTGACGATGATGATGATCAGGACGACGACGACGGTGACGACGACGACGATAATGAGGATGACGCTTTATGACGATGATAACGACGATGATGATTCAAGTGATGATGATGATGATGACGATGATGACGAAGACGACGGTGATGAAGATGATGGCGACGCCAGCGACGATGACGATGACAATGATTACGATGACGATTACGACGATTTTGATGGCGTTGATGACTATGGTGATGATGCTGATGATGACGACGATGATAACAAACATGGCGATGACGACGATGATGATGATGAGATGATCATGGCGATAAATATGGTGAGAATGATGACGATGCTGATGATGATGATGATGTCGATGCTGACGATGGCGACGACGATGATGATGACGACCACGGCCGTAATGATTGTTATGACGGCGATGATGATAACGGTGACGATTAGCACGATGACGATGATGATCATGACGATGATGATGAGAATGATGATGACGATGATGACCATGATGACGATGATGATGATGGCGACGACCATGATGATGACATTGATTATGATGACGATGCCGATTATGATGACGATGGTGGCGAGGCCGATGATGATGACGATGATGACGATGATGGCGATGGTGATGACGATGCTGGCGACGACGACGTTGATGATGATGATGATGACGATGTTGATGATGATGTTGACGACGACGACACCGGCGATGATGGCAATGATTGCGATGCTGACGACGACAGTGTTGGTGACGATGATAATGATGATGACGATGATGGTGATGATGGCGATGCTGATGTCGATGCTGTCGGGGATGACGGCGACGATGATGGTAGTGTCGATGATGAGGATGGCGGTGATGCTGACGACGACGATTATGACCATGATGGCGACGATGACGATGATGACGATGCTGACGGCAATGGCGACGATGATGATGATGATGATGATCATGATTGTGGTGATGATGACGATGATGGCAATGGTGAGGATGGCCATGACGACGACGATGATAATCATGAGGACTACGATGATGATGATGATGATGATGACGCTGATGTCGATTACGACAACGAAATGGTGATGAGGATCATGATGACGACGAGGATGATGAATCATGAGGATGATGATGATTGTGATGATGATCATGGCGGTCATGGCGATAATGACGACGACGGTGGTTATAATGAAGCTGGTCAATCTGATGATGGTAATGACAATGCTATAAATCATCACGATGCAAGCGACAACGATGATGATTCTGATGGTGATGATGATGACGATCATGATGACGATGCTGGCGATGCTGACGACGATTACGATGCTGGTGATGTCGATGATGATGATGATGCTTGCGATGATGACGACGACCACGGTAATGACGAGCATGACGACGTTGCCCACGACGACGGTGACGACGACGACGACGATAATAATGATGCTGATGACAATGATGACGATGCTGTCGACGACGATGGTCATGATGACGATGGCAACGATGATGACGATGACGATTTAGATGACAATGCTGATGGCGATGATGACGACGATGATGGCGATGACGACGTTAATGACGATGATGGCGGTGACGATGATGATGACGGTGATGCTGATGATGACGACGACGACGATGGCGTCGATGATGATGGCGACGATGACGATGGTGATGATGATGATGGTGATGGCGATGATGATGATGATGATGATGATGACAACGACGATGACGTCGACGATGATGATGATGATTTTGACGGTGGTGATGATTACGATGATGATGATGATGAGAATGATGATGGTGACGGTACGTACAACGAGGACGATGACGATGATGACGATGACGATGATAACGATGATGACGACGATGATGATGGTGCTGGTGATGCTGGTCATGGTGATGATGACGATTGCGACGACGACGGTGATGACGACGATGATGTTGATGATAACGATGATTACGACGACGGCGGTGATGATGATGACAATGAAGACGATGATGGCGACGATGATGATAGCGATGATGCTGATGATGACAATGATGATGGCGACGACGATGGCGACGACGACGACGACCATGATGATGATTGTGATGATGATGATGATGATGATGATGATGATGATGATGATGATGATGATGGGGACGCTGACGACGATGACGATGATGACGATGATCACGATGATGAGGGTGGTGATGACGACGACGACGATGCTGATGATGACGATGATTATGATTGATGATGGTGATCATGCGGGTAATGATGTTGATTCTGATGGCGATGATGGCGACGATGGTGAGTATGATGATGCTGGCGGCGATGTTGCCAATGTTGATGATAACGTTGGTGACGATACTTATGCAGACGATGGTGGCGACGACGACGATGATGCCGACGACGATGATGATGACGATGACGACGATGAAGGCGATGCTGACGACGATGCTGATAATGCTGGTGATAATGACGGTGATGACGACGACAACGATAATGACGACGATGACGAAGACGATGATGACCACGATGACGACGATGACGACGTTGATGCTGATAATTCTGATGATGATGGTGGTGATGATGACGATGGCGACGACGACGATGATAATGATAACGATGACGATGGTGCTGATGATGCTGATCATGGTGCTGATTATGATGATGACGCTGATGACGGTACCTACGCCTACGATGATGATTATGATGACGCCGACGATGATGACGATGACAATGGCAGTGATGATGACGATGATGATGATTATGGTGATGACGATGATGATGACGATTCCGATGACGGCGACGACGACGACGTCGGTGATGATGATGACGATGGTGGCGAGGCCGATGATGATGATGACGATGATGACGATGATGGTGATGATGATGACGATGCTGGCGACGACGACGTTGATGATGATGATGATGATGACGATGTTGATGATGATGTTGACGACGACGACAACGGCGATGATGGCAATGATTGCGATGCTGACGACGACAGTGTTGGTGACGATGATAATGATGATGACGATGATGGTGATGATGGCGATGCTGATGTCGATGCTGTCGGGGATGACGGCGACGATGATGGTAGTGTCGATGATGAGGATGGCGGTGATGCTGACGACGACGATTATGACCATGATGACGACGATGGCGACGGCGACGACGACAGCAAAGACGATGATGATGATACTGATGACGACGATGATGATGATGATGATGATGATGATGACGGTGACTATGATGTAAGTAACAACAATGACGACGATGGTGACGACGACGATGGTGACGATGATGACGACGATGACGGCGACGATGATGATGACGATGGCGATGATGACGATGATGATGATGATGATGATGACGGCGAAGTCGTTGATGATGATGATGACGGCGATGATGATGATGATGATGATGATGATGATGATGGCGATGATGACGCTACTAACGATGACGGCACCACCGACGCTAATGACGGTGGTGACGACGACGATGATGATGATGATGATGACTCTGACTATTCTTATCATGATGCCGACGACGCTGGTTTTGATGCTGGCGACGACGACGATGACGATGAGGATGATGATGATGATGACGATGATGACGATGATGAGGCCGACGATGATGGTGATGACGATGATGGCGATGATGACGATGATGAAGACGACGATGATGGTGATGCTGATGATAGGGGTTTTGATGCTGACGATGCTGATCAAGATAATGGCGTTGCCGGCGATGGCGACGACGATGATGATGATGACGATGGTTATGATTATAATGATGATGACGGTAATGACGACGACGAAGATGATGACGATCATGATGATTACGATGATGATGACAATGATGACCCACATGGTGACGCCGACGATGGTGATGATGATGACGCAGATGATGATCATGATCATGATGACGATGGTGATGATAGTGATGATGATGAGGATGATGATGACGATGCTGACGATTGTGATGATGATGATGACGATGACGATGATGATGGTGATGATCATGATGATTGTTATGATCATGGTGATGCTGATGATGTCGACGACGACAACGAAGATGATGATGCCGGCGACGACGACGACGACGATGACGATGGTGATGGTGACCACGATGATGACGATGATGGCGACGACGATGATGATGACGACGATGACAACGACGTCGACGGCGACGACGGTGATGATGACGATGATGACTATGATGACGGTGATGACGATGAGGACGACGACGATGAGGATGATTTTGATGATGATGCCGATGTTGATGTTGAGTATGATAATGATGCCGATGATGATCATGATGAGGACGACGACGCCGACGAAGACGATGATGGTGGTGATGATGGTGATTCGGATTTTCTACTAACAACATGTTATAATCACCACTCCCATATGTTATTTATTAGCTTTCATCTATCATTACTGTTTTTTGTTATTATTATTGTTATTATTTCGTATTTTTCTTCTTTTATTATTGCACTGGTGTCGATGATGACGGCGATGAGGAGGAGGTGGAGGAGAAGGAGTACGGGGAGGAGAAGGTGGAGGAAGAGGAGCAGGACGATGAATGAGCAGGAGGAGGAGGTGGAGGAGGACCTCTGCCTCGCCTCCCCGCTGGGAGACTGATCGTGCCGCTTTTTGTCCTTACCCCTGCCCCTCGGCCTCCTGGGTTTTGGCCTCTCGGGGGCGGCTTCTTATAGGGACATCTTTTTGTAAAGGGCAGCCTGCGCGACCCTTTTTTGCTGATGGCCCGCCAAGCGGCGCCGTGATTGGTCCTGCGTTCAGGTCCCCGGAAGTAACTTCAAGACATACGCCATATACGCAGGTTTCTTGCAGTATCCCGCTGCAGATATCAATTTTTGTTGAGCTCTTGGTCCTTCTGCAGGCCCTTTGTTTTTCGCTTTTTGGCGCCGTCTTTACAGTGGGTCTGGCTTCGTCGTTGGCAGAGTGCATGAGCATGGACCTGCCAGGTCGTGCTCGTGCAAGTTTGCATGGGCAGGGATATGGTGCATGATGTGAACAGATATTGAGGACTGGGGGTGGGAGGTGGAAGGTTCCCAGCTGGTCAAAGTGAAGGGCCATGCCACACGCGCCGCATTTGAAGCAGGCCAGATCGAGTCCTGCCTCGAAGCTGGCAACGATCTGGCCGACGAGTATGCTTAACACGCCTCAGATTTCTCGCGTCTCTCATCAGAGCTCAGGACACAGCTCGAGATGAAGGCCACTGGTCTGCGTGAGTATGTCACGTGGGTGGCAAAGGTCGGACCTGGGAGAGATCCAGGGATTGATCTTGAGCGGATTTGGGCCAGGCGGGACCGCCGCCGTTACGTACCTCGCCTGGCTCCCATCCGAGTGGCTGATTATGCCCTCTGCCCCCTCTCGCCGTTGCAACGCCAATCGCTTCGAGAGCCGCGGTGCGGCGGCGTCTCGCGAGCGTTCTCCGTGGCAGTGGGATTCCCCCTTGGAGCGCTCCAAGTAGAGATCTCGAGCGGATTAGACGGCAAACCTCTCCTTGCGGCGCCCCCGGGGGGATTTTCTTTTGTCTACGCCGGTTTCTTCGCTCGCTCGCTCGCTCGGGGGCGAGGGGTTCGGGGAGGGGATGGGGCCCTCTCGCTCGCTCGCTGGCGCTTGCGGCCCCGCGAGCCGTGCCCGGTTAGTATCCCCCTCGCCCTGTTTCCCCCGTGTCTGGTAAGTCTCCCCCTCGCCCCATCCCCGGGCACGGGGCCCGTGGACGCTCCTGGGCGAGATGGGTCGATACAATTCTGCCGAATCCTTGCAGCCAAGACGCTGAAGCGAGGACCACTTTGGGCTCAGGATGGGCTCTGCTTTTCGGGCCGCTCCTCGGATCCAGGTCGGGGAGACTGTCCATGGTCCAGGCTCGCCGTGGCCAGGAACCCCCTTTTTCCCCCTTCGAGGAGGAGGAGGAGGAGGAGGAGGAGGAGGAGGAGGAGGGAGGAGGAGGAGGAGGAGGGAGGAGGAGGAGGAGGAGGACGAGGGAGGAGGAGGCAGGAGGAGGAGGAGGAGGAGGAGGAGGAGAGGAGGAGGAGGAGGAGGAGGAGGGGCGAGGGCGAGGGCGAGAAGGAGGAGAAGGAGAGAGGAGAAGGAGCAGGAGGAGCAGGAGGAGGAGGAGGAGGAGGAGGAGCAGGAGGAGGAGGAGGAGGAGGAGGAGGAGGAGGAGGAGGAGGAGGAGGAGGAGGAGGAGGAGGAGGAGGAGGAGGAGGAGGAGGAGGAGGAGGAGGAGCAGTGTGCTCCTTGTGGTAGCACGGTGACGATAGGGCACGCAGCCGCTCGCGCACGCACGGCAAGCTCTCAGGATCCCTTCCCTTCCCCTCCACCTCGCCGGCCCGACGCAGATCGCCGGGGGAGTTCCGCGGCGGCGGCGTCCCGCGGGTCGGTCCCGCGAGCCCAGGCGGACCACCTCCATCGGGAGCTGGAGAAGGCCTCAGAGGTGGCCGTGCTGCAGGCGCAGGTTGAGTCGCTGACTCAGGAGGGCGGCGCGGGCGTGCGCCGACGACGGTCGTCGAATGCCGACAGCTCTCTCACAGCGTCGTCGTTTCGGAGGGTTCTGGGGTGTTTTCGGGAGGTTCTCGCCGCCGCGGCTGGACGCGGCTCGCAAAACTCGCCAGGGCTGACCATTGTTGTCGTTTGGGAGGGTTCAAAGTGTTTTTTGAGGGTTCTTGCCGCCGCGGGTGGGCGCGGCTCGCACTCAGGGGTTCTTATTTCTCCTCTGAGGATCTGGGCCGGTGTGGCGTTCTGGCGGCTGTGTTGTCGCCGTCGCCGCCCCGTCGCCGCCTCGTCGCCGCCCGTCGTCTGGGCTGGTGTGGCGGTCTGGCGGCCATGTTGTCGCCGTCGCCGCCCCGTCGCCGCCTCGTCGCTGCCCGTCGTCTGGTCTGGTGTGGCGGTCTGGCGGCTATGTTGTCGCCGACACCGTCCCGTCGCAGCATCACGCAGGTCGTACAACATATAATAGATTGCGCACAATAATGGTACCACGCAGGTTCTCCTTTCTAAAAAGAGAATAGACTCTCCCCCCCCCCCGGACTTAACGCTTCCCTCTGGGATAGTACAATTTCATATAGATTCTGCACACTCGTCCATCCTAAATATGAAATCATACCATCCTGGGCAGGCCGGTTTCCCCCCCCTGAGGGTCCCTTGTAAAAAAAAACACCATGCGGTGACATTTGTTGTTCTAACATAACACTTTTGCGCGAATCCCTTGCAAAACATGAGACGAAGTGCACACGCGCGCGTCGTCGCGCGCGCATGCCGAAATCCTTCCAAAACCTTCGGTGCCGGAAGGATTTCGCAATCGAGTTTCCAAACAACATACAAAAACACATGGTTTCGCAACACTGCTTTGCTAAAAAAGCTTCCGCGCGAGCTCTTGCGAAATCTTAAGAAAAACCATCGGTTTTCAAGATTTTTTCAAAATGCTACCAAACGGGCTTCGCGCGCGCATGTCGAAATCTGTCGAACGCCCTTGCGCGTGTGCCGTCGCGAGAATCCTTTGCAAAAAACGGGACGCAGTGCAGACGCGCGCGTGGTCGCGCGCGTACGCCGAAATCCTTCAAAACCCATCGGTTTCGGAAGGATTTCGAAATCGCGCGTCCAAAAAACCTACAAAAACCCAAGGTTTCGCAACACGGATTTTCAACAAAAGCGTGCGCGCGCGCTCTTGCGTCGTCGTCGTCGTCGTCGTCGTCGTCGTCCTCCCTCCTCCCGCGTCGTTGTCGTCGTCGTCGTCGCCTACGTCGTCCTCTGTCTTTCCTCGTGTTCGTCGTCGTCGTCCTCTTTGGCGTCGTGGTCGTTTCCGTCGTCGTTGTCGCCGTGGTCGTCCTTCCTCCTCCTCCCTCGTCGTCGTCGTCGTCGTCGGCGTCTCGTCGTCGTCCCTCCTATTTCGTCGCCGTCGTCGTCGTCGTCGTTGTCGTCGTCGTCGTCGTCTTCCCTCCTCCCTCGTCGTTGTCGTCGTCGGCGTCGCCGTCCTTCCTCCTTCTTCGTCGTTTGCGTCGTCGCCGTCCTCCCTCCTCCCTCGTCGTTGTCGTCGTTGTCGCCGTCGTCGTCCCTCCCTCCTCCCTCGTCGTCGTCTTCGTTGGCGACGTCGTCGTCGTCTTCGTCGTCGTCGTCGGCGTCGTCGTCGTCGTCGTCTTCGTCGTCGTTGTCGGCGTCGTCGTCGTCGCCGCCGTCGTCGTCGTCGTCGTCGTCGTCGTCGTCGTCGGCGTCGTTGACGTCGTCGTCGTCGTCGGCGTCGTCGTTGTCGTCGTCGTCGGCGTCGTCATCGTCGTCGTCGTTGTCATCGTCGTCGTCGTCGTCGGCGTCGGTGTCGTTGTCGTCGGTGTCGTCGTCGTCGTCGTCGTCGTCGTCGTCGTCGTCGTTGTCGGCGTCGTCGAAGTCGTTGGAGACGTCGTCGGTGTCGTCGTAGTCGTTGTCGGCGGCGGCGTCGTCGTCGTTGTCGCTGTCGTCGTCGACGTCGCTGTCGTTGGCAAGTGCCATTTGGTACCCACCGTCACGGTCTTAAGAGAGTTTGCGAACCAAGTTGCGGGTGGGTGGGTGGGATGTTTGCGCGAGCAGTGGAGTGGTCAAGCGCGGTGCAGGGTAGTCAATTTCACCACATAGATTGCACACGTAGATTGCGTACCATATAGACCGCATAACATAGACTGCACCACATTGGTTGCACCACATATATTGTGCCGCGTAGATTACACCACATGCCTTGCACAACATATTTTGCACACCACCATACATCGCACACCATATATTCTCCTTTCTAAAAGATTAATAGATTCTCCCCCCCTCCCCCCCCCGGACTTATCGATTCCCCCTGGGATAGTATGATTTCATATTTATTCTGCACACTCGTCCATCCTAAATATAAACTCATACCATCCCAGCCAAACCGGGTTCCCCCCCTGCGGTTCCTCGGAAAAAAAACACTATGCGGTGACATCTTTTATTCCAACATAACATTTGTTCACGAATCCCTTGCAAAAAATGGGACGATGTGCACACGCGCGCGTCGTCGCGCGCGCATGCCGAAATCCTTCAAAAACCTTCGGTGCTGGAAGGATTTCGCAATCGAGTTTCCAAACAATATACAAAAACACAGGGTTTCGCAACACTGATTTGCTTAAAAAGCTTCCGCGCGAGCTCTTGCGAAATCTTAAGAAAAACCATCGGTTTTTCAAGATTTTCTCAAAATGCTACCAAACGGGCTTCGCGCGCGCGCGCATGTCGAAATCTGTCGAACGCCCTTGCGCGTGTGCCGTCGCGAGAATCCTTTGCAAAAAACGGGACGCAGTGCAGACGCGCGCGTGGTCGCGCGCGTATGCCGAAAACCTTCAACACCCATTGGTTTCGGAAGGATTTCAAAATCATTTGCCCCAAAAACCTACAAAAACCCAAGGTTTCGCAACACGGATTTTCAACAAAAGCGTGCGCGCGCGCTCTTGCGTCGTCGTCGTCGTCGTCGTCGTCGTCGTCGTCGCCGTCCTCCCTCCTCCCGCGTCGTCGTCGTCGTCGTCGTCGCCTACGTCGTCCTCTGTCTTTCCTCGTGTTCGTCGTCGTCGTCCTCTTTGGCGTCGTGGTCGTTTCCGGTTTCCTCCTGTACTCTCCGCCTCTGGGCCCCCGGGCGGATCGGGCTCGCCTGGGCCTGATGGCCCTGAGCCCTCAGGCCGCCTCCGCAAACCTCCTCTCCCTCCTCAAGCTGCCTCGAACCCCACTTTTTGGCATCAAGGCGCCTGCGGTCCATCCCGCAGGCACGAGCTCTGCGGCGGCGGCCCCGCCGCCGCTGGACCCCCCTCGTGCTCTCCTGGCGGCGCAGCGCCGCCCCCTCTGGTGCGTCCTGCACCAGGTCTTCTCTTAGCGCGCCGCGGGGCCCACCTCGAGGGCCCCCGCACGCACTGGCGGGGGGACCTGGCCCCGCACAGCCCAGCACTCCTGGCTATGCCTAGCGCCACATTGCCAGCCTCGAAGCTCCCCTGCGCTCTCAGCACTGGCCTGATCGGCCCTGCTGCCCACGCGCTCTGAGCCTCCGGCCAACGCGACTGCACAACTCCTCAAACCATCGTGATGTCGGTGGCCGCCATACTGCTGGCAACCCCCTCTGCCATGCCGCGCGCCTCCCACAGGTACCCCTGGAAGGCGTCGCTGTTCCACCTGCCCCAGCGTTGCACCAGAGCGGTGTCCTTGAAAACCGCGTACAATGCCGACGCTCCTCCGATCCGCAGGCTGTGCGACCCCGGGTCGTTCGGGTCCATGCCCTCCGCCACCGCCGACTGCATCACCACACGCTGGACGTCAGCGCGTGTCACCAAGCGCATGTCGTCGAAAGCGAACAGGGGGTCGTACATCTGCGCGCCCGAGAACCTCTCGTTGGCCCAACCAGCATAGATCTCGAGCGCCTCCACCACGCAGATGTGCTCAGCTCGATCTGCATCCTCCGTGGCCACGATACGAAAGTGGTTGCGCCACTCGCCCCTGTTGTACTGATCGGTCTTGCTGGCCCTGATCTTGATGACGACCTCGTTCGCCTCGCCCCACGCGCGGGTCGGCTCGCCGCTCGCCTTCGGGGTGACGTCAGCTCCCCGAAGGCCTTTGTTGCCCATGTAGCCGTTCTGATCGTTCGAGACGTACTCGCTGGCCTTCAGAAGGAAGAAGTAGCCCGTAGCCACCGCAGCCCACAGAACTGCGCCCTCTCTCGACCTCTCTGGCTGCAGCTTCCGCCTGACCCACCTCATCATGCGGGGAGTGACTGGCTTCTTGCGCTTGGTGCCGCCATCCCTCCTTCTGAGCCCGTCGATCGCCATCCAGAGCCTACCAGCGCCTTCCGTGATGTCGCCCATGCCGAGCGCGAGGTGCTGGGCTCGGACCGAGCTCAGGTACTGCTTGATGGTGCCCACCTTCTTGCAGTCTCGGCGCGCCAAGTGGATGACGAACTCCAGCAGCAGCTCCTCCTCATTCCTCCTGCTCTCTGGCGTGATCTCGCGAAGCGGACTGATTCCCCTCGTGCGGGAGAAGAGAGTCCACCACCTCCAGCCGATGCTGTGCGACTTGATCGTGGAGCTAGCCAGCTTGTCGAGAATGAGCTCGAGCTTGGCCTTCTCCCAGTCCTCGCGCGTCTTGAGGTCCGTCAGAGTGAGGTCGTCCGGGCGGGCACTCGCTCGGACTGCTTCTGGTCCAAGGAGGTTGGGCGGCTTGTTCTCGTACGTGCCGCGGACCTTCTTGCTGACTTTCTTGCCCTTATGCGAGGTGGCCCCCGATCTGCGGTCATGCTCCTCGCCTGCACCCATGGTTGCCAGGGCCCAGTCGAGCCACCCACCTCTCTGCTCGGGGTAGCTCCACCTCCTCACCAGCGCCTCAAGCTCCTCTTCAGCTTGCGCCTGCTCGAGGCGCCCGCTCCTGCGGTCGTCTCCTCCACCGCTATCGCGCCTGCGGTCCCCACCTCGATCGCGACGGCGGCCTGAGCCATGCATGGCATCCCGTGCCATGGCTTCGAGATGGGTGCGAACGCCCCTCTCGCCCGGGCCTGCACTGCCAGAGCTCCGCCTGTCCGCCAGGTAGCGCGCCACCGCGCGCGGGTTGATCTCTACGTCCTCGCCGGGCAGCGGCGCGTAGGCTGGGCGCTCCTCCGCCTCGGCCTGCCGCGATGTGTGGAGCGGCGGGGAGCTCGGCGCCGATGGCCCAGGCGATGGAGAACGCTCAGACCTAGGCGGCCCCCGGCTGAGGCCCTCCCGCGGCGTCCCTGGCCTCTGCCACGCCTCGTTCCTCCTGGCCATCTCCGCCGCGTCGTCCTCATCGCGCTTGATCTGGATGGCCCGGGCCCTCAGCGCCGCCATCCTGGCCTCGCTGCCCGTGCCCGCGTCGGCCTCCCCCGACTCCGCCTGCAGCTCCGTGTCGACAGAGCTCGCAGCATCATCCTCGCCTCCCTCGTCCTCTGGGGTGGCACTGCGCCTGGGCGGGCTGCGTGAGACTGTCCTCTCTCTTGGCGACGGCATCGGCAAGGGCTCCCTGACGCGGGCGCGCGGCACGCCAATGCTCCGCGTAGGCCGGGGGGGACTGAGCTAGCCCTCCTTGCCGGGCTCGCTGGGCGCCCCCTCTCCTCCGACGACCTAGACCGCCCCTGACCCTCGGGCGGGGCAGCAAGCACCTGCGGGCGCAACTCCTGATCCCGTGCTAGGGCGTGCTCTGCATGATCCAAAAGGCGGCGGTGCTCCTGGTTCGCCGCGCTCTTCCCGACGGTGCGCCTGCCCTCCACGCGCTCCGCCAGCTCCGTGTACCTGTGGCCTGCAGCTTCGGGGTCGACCCCTCGGCCACCCCCGTCGCTCGTCTCCTGCCTTGGCGACGAAGCTGCAGCCGTCTTAGAGCCCTCATCCTCAGACTTCACTTCCTCCTTCACCTTAGCTGGCAGCATCCTCGCAACGAGCTTGATGCGCGGCTCGTCCTTGCGGGCCTCCGCCTCCGCGCCCCTCTTCCTCCTCCTCAGCTCACGTGGCGAGGGGGGTGGGCACTCGGGTGACGGCTCCTCCTCCTCGACATCATCGTGGAGCGCCGCCGACGCCCTAGCCCGGCCCTCCACCACCGCGTCGTCCAGCGCAGATTTCTTCTTTTTCTTCTTCTTCTTGCGGCTTCCGCCGCCTCCTCCACCTCCTCCTCCTGGTTGCTCAGGCTCGGGCGGCTTCGGCGTGTGATCCCGCTCTTGAGGCTGCCCGCTCCCTGTGCGGGCGCCCTCAGGTGAGTGCCTGTCGGGCCCTCGAGTCTCGCGCGCGCGCGCGAGTCATGGGGTATCTGGTTTGTCTCGTCTGTCGCGATGCTGGCAAGACTTCTTGGATCCCCGACACCAGCCCCCGCCAGAAGTGCAAGTTCTGTAATACCCCCTTTCCCGGCCGCTCCAGAGGACAGGGCTCAGGAAAGCATGGTCGCAAAGGCGACAAAGACGGCAAAGGCAGGGGCAAAGGCAGTGGCAGTGATCGCGTCTTGTCTCCTCCCCGTGCTCGTGCTCATGATCGTCGTGCGCGTGACGGTACTGCCGCTCCCCCAGTTCGGTCTTTGGATGAACGTCTCCAGGCTCCATTGGAAGAGGAGGTGCAGGATAGATTCGGTGATGATTCTGGCGATGACGGTCTTGGCAGTGATCGTGGTTTCTGGGCTGATTATGTTGACGACGACATTGGTGCTGATGGCGGCTGTGTCGACACCAATGGCAATGAGCTCTCGGTTACGCAGGTTGATCAGATTATTAAGGCCCTGCAGGGCCAGTTGGAGTCCCTTCGCTTGCTTCCGTCAACCAAGTACGTTCGGGATCAGGTCTTGGGTCTCCAGGTTGAGTTGCAGCATCTTCGCGCACAGAAGTCTGACATGCTTACCGTTCCCCAGAAGCGTGCGTTCTATAAGCAGCGTCACCATTGGGCCAGTAAGAAGTTTGACAAGATCTCTAGTCAGATTCGTGAGTTCGACCGCAAGATTCTGGACCTTCAGAGCGACAGGGATGCCCTCTGTGCCCTTCAGGAGCGCGTCGCCCAGGATATGGCTATGTGGCAGTCTAAGTTGCAGGATCTCCCTTCGAGTGAGCCAGGTCCCGAGGGTGACACACCCCCAGATCTGTCAGCCGTGGCGGACGTCTTCGCAGCTTCCCAGGCAGTTCAGAGAGACAAGAAGCTTGCTCAGGCGTTACGTGACCGTCAGGGTATCGTTATGTCTGGTTATGCTCCTGTTGTTGTTGCCAGCGAACCTCGGTCCCAGTCGGAGGAGCCCAGGATATCTGTCGACCAGCAAGGGGTCCCAACGCGTGTTGCCAGGGCCCCTCCCCGCTCTTCTTCCTCATTGCCTCCTGCGCCGAAACGTCCTGCGCACGCCCCTGATGTCGCTGTTGATCCATCGGGACAGTCAGGAAGTTGTACGCCATCGGCTGCCGCCGCCTCTGCCCCCGCCGGCACCCCAGCAGCGGCAGAGAGTCTCCAGGGCTCCAAAGCCAAGGGCCCGTCTGACCTTTAGTGCATCGGAGACCCCGTCCGACAAGTCAGCCTTCGTGAAGAAGCCTCGTCGGGACTGGGCCATCGTCACTGTGAATGTTACCCCCTGGTCTAATGCCGATATTTTCCTGGAGGCTTATCCTGGTCGGTTTGATGCCGTTGGGTTTCAAGAACTCTGTCGTTCAGAAGAGGCTATCGAGTTTGCTGTCAACCGTGCGCATAAGCATGCATTCCATGCGCACCTTCACCATTCAGTCAGTACTCAGAAAGGCGGCTTGAGCTCGGGAGTGGGTCTTGTCTCACACTACGCCAGGTCTTTCTCTGAAGTGGTCTTGGATCCGATTGTTGTCTTGCCCCCCTCCAGAGAGATTTATCTTGAAGTTGTGGCATGGGGTTGTTGATTCAGGTATCCCTTGGGCCAATGTTTATCTGCGCACAGGGGGCGGCGCTGAAGATCGCAACGCCCAGCTTCTGATGCAGGTTGCAGCAGTCATGAAGACTATCTCCACCCTCTTTGTTATATCAGGGGACTGGAATATGTCCCCCAAGGACTTGCAGAATACGGACTTCTTGACGCTCGTCGGTGGGGTCATTGTCGCGCCAGATCGCCATGCCTATGAGTCCGCGGGTGCCCAGTCGTTGATTGACTACTTTGTGGTTCACCCCTTGCTTGCGGCTGCCGTCAAGTGTGAGGTCTGGGACCCCCCCCTGATCCCCAAGCACCAGCCTGTAGCTCTCACTCTTCGTGGTAATCTCCACTATGATTTGGTCTCTGTTTTCCGACGTCCTCCTCATATCCCTGTAATAAGGCCTGTGGGGTGTACGAATTGCCCGCCTTCCTGGGATGCATTTCCTGACCCTGATGCAGTCAACGCTGTGGAAGATCTGGATCGCCTTACCTCTTCTTGGCTGAAGACGTCTGCTCAGGAGTTGGTTGCCCTATTCCAGTTGCCAGATCCGCAGGACTACACCAAGTGGGGTGAGCGCCCCTCTACTATCCAGATTTCGGTTTCCAGACTGTTTCCTGGAGGTGTGGTGTCGTCATATGAAGGCAGGCTCTGGAGGTATCTTTCCAACCGTCTTGGCACTCTTCTGTATCTGGCTGACAAGCAGTTGTGGCCCGCATATCAGAGAGCCTGTCAAGCCCTGCGCCGATATCCGCCCCTCTCCCCCTGATTGGTCATGGTGGAGGTATTATGCCAATAGGCTTTGTTCCCTGGATCTCGGTTCCATCGATTGGCTGCGTGGCGTCTTGGCTGAGTCCGCATCTGCTCTGGAACGTGCTGCATCGGCACAGAGATATCAATCCTGGACATCATGGGCCATCCGATCTGTCCAGGAAGGCGGTTCTGCTGCGCACCGATTCGTCAAGGGATCGATGGATTGGGCATCTTTTGACAAGACCACCCCGAACCCAGACGCCCCAGTCGGCACGCCGCAGCATCATCTTAAGGCGCGAGAAGAAGTTTGGCATGCTATCTGGGAGCCCATGGAGGAGCACCCTGATGATCCTTGCCTGGCCCTGGATTTCCCGCCGATACCTCCTGACGGCCTTGCATCCTTGCCTCGCCCGTCTCTGGACAAGTACAGACAGATGTGTCGCAGGTACAAGGCTCGCACGTCGGTTGGACTGGACTCGATGCATCCACGTCACCATGCGCTCCTGTCCGACTCGTCTCTTCTGGCCTTGTTTGGCATCTGGCGTGCTGTTCTGCGAATGGGTAGATTTCCTCCCATTCTCGCGGTGTTCATCATGAATTTGATACCGAAGACTGATGGCGGCGAGCGTACTGTGGCTCTGTTCACGACGTGTGTGCGCACGTTCTCTCGGTTCTTCAGGCACACGTACGGTGTTATGTGGGCGCGCTTGCATCCTCGTCCATACGTGTATGGTGTGCGCGGTCACTCTTGTCAAGCATGTGTGTGGCGCATGGGCGTGCTAACGGAGCTAGCTGCTGCCAAAGGCCTGTCTGTGTTTGCACTTTTGCTCGACATCCAGAAGGCTTTTGAACAGGTTCGCCATAAACTTCTCATTAGACGAGCTAGTGAGTTTGGGTTTCATCCAGCACTCTTGAGGGTATTCTTGTCTCTGTATCGTTCCCCACGTGTGGTCACGCTGCGCCGAATCGTCGGGGAGTGGGTCAGGGCTAGTAAAACTATTGTGGCTGGTTGTTCCTTTGCCGATCTGTTTATGCGTATTTTATTGATGCCTGAGTTGGATTCCTTTCGTCAGTCTTATCCAAATATGCATCTCGGCCTCGTCGCCGACGACGTCCAGGTCCTGGGGATAGGCACGGGGAGGGAGTTGCTCAAAATGGGTCCTGATGCGTCACACCTTTTGATGAGCAAGCTGACTTTCTCTGCACGTTTGCCACTCTCTGAGAAGAAAATTGTGCTCTTGGCTACCGACCCCCAGTTGGCCCAGAGTATTGCAGCTGAAACCCCACGTCTCGCTGGTGCCGTCAAGTTCTCTTGTCGCAACCTCGGGATTGACTATCAGCTTCGTCAGGGGCGTCGCTCTCGTATTGTCCTCAATGGTCGTTTGAAGAAGGCCATGTCTAAGGCCCGACGCCTTCTGAAGCTAAAGAGAGCTGGTGCCAAGGTTGCAGGTATTGTAAACACCAACCTGCGGCCCACGGTCATGTGCGGCATCGATGTTGTCGGTCTGTCTAGCCATCAGATTCGTCAGGTTCGTACTATATACCACGCTGGTCTCGGCACAGGTAAGCGTCGGTCTGTCACGATGGATTTGGCTTTGCATGGTGTTACCGACCCTGCGATTGATGCACATGCTGAAGTTATTCGCCTCTGGACTGTCTCTAGATGGGATTCTCTCTTACCCGTCGGTATGATAGACCAAGTTTTCCAGGAAGCCTACACCAAGGTGACGCCAGATACCCCGTGGACTGACTTGCAGGGCCCAGGACAGATATTGGTAGCCACTATGCGTAGGATTGGGTGGTCTGCGGTCTCGCCCACAATATGGCGGAATTCTCTTGGAACCGACGTTGATATTTCGTCTACGTCCCCTCGTGAGGTGGTTGCATTGGTGACTCGCGACGCGTCTGTCTGGGCTTGGAAGCAGGCCTCTGAGCGTCACCCATCCTTCAGTCACCTGTCTGGGCCCCCCTTCCTGCCTCCTCTCTTTCCCTCCTGTCAAAAAGGACTGAAGGATGGGGGGTGCTCCAGCAACGTGCTCTGAGGACTTTTATATCTGGGGGCATATACTTTAAACCTCGGTGCCCCATTTGTCAGCTTGTCCCTTCCGACCCCGTGTTTCACACCCTCTATGAGTGTGATGGGCTGTTGGAGTTTCGTCGTTGGTTCGGCCCGACTCCAGCCCTCACCCGCTGCATAGAGCAGTATCGCGAGAACCCTGTCTGGACCACGGCCATGGTTCCCGACCCGCGTTATTGCTCCTTGCTCGCACCACCTTTCCCAGACCCTGTCTGGGAAGGGGCCATCGACGGCCCCTTTTTCTCGTCGCCTGCGTATGGAGATGGCTCGGGAAAGCACGGTCCCTCGCCGCTCACTCTCCGCTGTGGATGGGGTGTTTGCTCATTTGCCCCGCGTAGCCGAAACGTCTTTGGTGAGCCCCTCGCCAATGATCGGCTTCGTCTCAATGCTGGTGCTTACGGCGTGTATCCCTTTCTCACCCAGGATGTCTCAGGGGCTGAGCTCTACGCGTTTTTATTTTATCTAACCCATGCTGCCCCCTCCGACTGCTATGAGTACGTCACGGATGCCCAGTATGTCGTTGACGGCTGGGCAATGGGGTTCGAAGCTACCACGCACGGCTGGGCCACCCATGCATCCTTGTGGATCAGGGTCCACCGTGCGGCTTCAGATATCGGGTATCACCTAATTAAGGTCACCAAGGTCCGTGGCCACTCCACCTCTGTTGGTAATAAGCAGGCCGACAGACTTGCTAACCTAGGTGCGAACCTACATACTCAGGACACGGTCCTGCACGACCGAGTCAAGCGCTCTGGATTGCTGGTGCGCAATCTTGGTGTGTATATTGGTCATTGTATAGCGTGGATTTTTAAGAATGTGCCCAAAAAGGTTTGGGCGGCGGATTCTGATGAGATCCCCGCCCCCTCGGTCCCGCCCCTAGTCCTCTCTGGTGCCTCCTCTGGGGCCTTGCATGAGCATTTCTGGGGCCCTTCAGTGGGCCGGTTCCGCTGTGTGAATTGTTGGGCTAGCTCGGTTTCCAAGAGCTACTTATTGCGATCCCAGTGCTCCTCTCCCACTGGCGGTGGGCACGTGCTCAGGCGGTTAAATAATATCATTTTTTGTCGCCGCTGTGGCCGCTACTCGTGTAAGAAGGTGGTTGATTTAACGAAATTCTGCACTGGCCCTCCGCGGGCCTCTGGCACCATCTCACGGCTCCGCCGCATGTGTGATGGACGTGACCCCCGCACTGATCAACCAGTCGGCGATGTCACTGCCGTTGACAATGTCAACGTTATATATGCCTTTCCTGACCCTCATGATATCTTTAATTTCCAGGCACTGTTTGATCCTGCATGGCTTTTAGAGTCCCCGTAGATATCTCGGGGTTAACATCGGAGGTGGGGGTGGATATATCATGGGATATCTGGTTTGTCTCGACTGTGTGATGCTGGCGGGACTTCTTGGATCCCCGACACCAACCCGCCAGAAGTGCATGTTCTATCGCCAGGTGTGCCGACACGTCTACGTCGTGCCAAATGTCATGCGCCGACACGTCTGTAGTCGGCTAGGCTTTTGGATAAGTGGGTACAGAGGCGCTGAGAAGCAGGCGCCCGTTCCGCCTGCGCCCACTCATCCTCTTTTGTGCTGTTGTCACGCCTCCCCCCCGCCCAGGCTCGCAAAGAGAAAGACTCTTGCTCCGCCTGCCGCGCGGGGTGATATCAGTGCATGCCTCTCTAGTTTATGCCGCGAATCTCTCTGCCAGTCGAAATGCCCCTGCGCCGACGCGTCAGGGCTAGTCGATTAGGACCGAGGATGAGTGGGTACAGAGGCGCTGAGAAGCAGACACCCGTTTCGCCTGCGCCCACTCATCCTCTTTTGTGCTGCCTTTTTCGCCTTTCCCCCGCCCAGGCTCGCAAAGAGAAGCAAAGAGAAAGACTCTTGCTCCGCCTGCCGCGTGGGGCGACATCATTGCATGCCTCTCTAGCTATGCCTTCTCTCTGCCAGTCGAAACGTCCCTGTGTCGACACGTCAGGGCTCGTCGGCTAGGCCGGAGGATGAGTGGGTACAGAGGCGCTGAGAAGCAGGCACCCGTTCCGCCTGCGCCCACTCATCCTCTCTTGTGCTCTTTCTCTCTCCCCCCAGCCCAGGCTCGCGAAGAGATAAGGGGCTCTCCGCTGCCGCGCTGCTTGTGTCATGTCTGTATGCTGCTGCCTGGCCAGAGGTTGAGGCTGGAAGCCCAGGGGCCAGGACACGGGCTTCAAATTTAAGTGCCAGGTCTTGCCAGCATCGCTTGTCTCGGGCCTTCGATTTTTCGTTGTCTTGTTTTTCGGTTCGGTCCCTCGCTCGGCTCTGTCTGGGTCCTGGTCCGTCCCTCGCTTCTTTCGGCCCTTCCTTCGGGCCCCTCGCTCGTCGTTTCGGCGCCGCGGGCAGGAGTGTTCGGCAGACGATCACCCGCGCGCAAATCAAAAAGTAGAGGCACCCCGGGTTGGGGCAAGGGGCCAGATCCATGACCGGCCTCCCTTCCTGGGCTGGAGCCTGGGCGGGCCCCGCTCCCACCGCGCCGGCCGCGCTTGCGCCGCCCGGGGTAGTGGCCTCTCGGCCCTGTGGGGCCCAGCCTCCCCACCTCTCGTCGTCGGAGACAGCTCCGGCGTGCCTGTCCGGCCCGCTGGGGGGGGTCGGATCGCCAAACTGGGCATCGCTGGGCAACGCCCTGCGCGGCAGCGGCGCCGCTCGAGCCGCTGCCAAAGCCGCCCTCTCTGCCTCAGCTGCCCTCTGCGCCGCCAGAGCCCGATCCCGTGCAATAGAGATGGGGTAGACCCTATGACACATCGGGCAACCCACATCTCGCCCCTCGCCTTGCACGCCGCAGTACTCACACCACTCGTGTCTGGCGCTAGGGTCGCCTCCTGGGATGGGCGCGGGTGGCGCCTCGTCACCCCCCCAGATTCTCCTCTGCGCCACCGGTGGCGGCGACCTGCCGCGAGGGGGGGAGCGTGACGGCAGTCTCCCGCCCACAGCCCAACCCGGCTGCGGCTCAATCGGTGGCGGCGTGGCCTGCGCCTCCTCGCCTGCTGCCTGGGCTCCAGGCCCTCCGCTGCTGCCCGCCTCCTCAGGTCGCGAGCCCACCTGCGCTGCGCTCCGGGGTGCTTTCGCCACCGCGTGCTGCTGCTCCTCCCAGATGGGGGCCAAGCGGCTGCCCGGCGCCGCCTTAGGCGGGGGGTGCCTCGATGCCTCCTCTCCTGCTGCATGGGCTCCGGGACCGCCGCTGCCGCTCGCCTCTCCCCTGGGGGAGGGGTGCCTCGGTGCCTCCTCGCCTGCTGCCTGGGCTCCAGGACCACCGCTGCCACTCGCCTCCTCGCAGGCCGGTGGGCGGTAGCCTGCCTCTCTCTGCATCTTCTGGAGGTCCTCATCTATGGGCCTGACAGAAGGGCCCATGGGCTTCGCCATCCGTATTGCGGCACGTCCGACAGCAGTGCCGGCCCCAGCCCTGGTCGAGGCGAGCGCAGCTCCTCCCGCACCCATTCCAGCACTGTGGTCCTCCGCCCGGGTCACGCCCACCACGCAGAGAAAGCGCGTCTGGGTACGGGTCGTCGAGCAAACTCTGCGCCCGCCTCTGGCCCAGCCCGCCGTCCTCATCTGGGAGCATGCCGCACTTGGTAGGTCGCCTCTCCTTCCTGGGCGCTGCCGCCCGGCCTCCTGGGTCGCTCGGGCACTCGCGGCATGCGCGCAGCCACGTCTGCAGCCGCTCCCATTGCGCGTCCTCTCTTGCTAGCGAGCAAACCCCCGTCTTGCCAGCGTCCTGCTGCTGCCGGGAGCTCTCCAGCTGGAACATCGCCTTCTCGATCATGGCGTCCGCCAGCTGGGGGGTAGCTGCTCTGATACCCCAGGCCACGAGGTCGCTGGTCTCGGCGTCCTCCTCAACTGCCCGCCGAAAGATCGCCGGTGCGCCTCCTGTGAGCTTCCAGATCTCCTCGCCTCCAAGCTGCCAGACTCCAGGGAGCGGGCCCCGAGCATCATGGAACAAGATGCGGTCTCCAGTCCCCCCTGCCAGCGCTGCGCTCCTAATGCTCGGCGACGGACCTTCTGATGAGTACACCAGCTCCTTGGCGCTTCCTGCTCTGGGGTGCCGGTGGCCGCTGGGTCGCGCGCCATCAGGGCCCCCCCGTTTGGGAATGCGCGGGTCCAGGACCAGCTCGCCATCCTCACTGCTGAGTCTGATGGTGCCCTGGCTGAGCTTGCCGACGCACGACCTGACGCTCTGCGGCTCCACGGGCTCCTGGCCCAAGCTCATCGCCTCCCCTCCGCCTTGGACCGCCAGGACCACCCTGCGCTGCTTCGCGATCGGGTCGCCCAGCCTCGAGCAGCACACTTCCACCTCCTCCCAGCTGTAGCCTGCGTCCCTCAGTCTCCGCAGCGCAGGGCCTAGATCAGCGGGGCCTGGCGCGTCTGCAATAGCGACCTCCGCCTTCACCTGGGCCGCGAACTCCGCCCAGCGCCTTGCCTCCTCGCCGCCGTCATTGGTCAAGCTGGCTGCCGCCGCATCTGCATGCCCCGGGCCTCTGGCGCTCCATTCTGCCACGCCTGGGGGCCACGCAGCGTGCCCCGCACCTGGGGCTCCGGGGGCCGCGAGCATCCAAGCGACAGCGCCCCGGCGAGCCCCCGCTTTGCACAAGGCACCAGTGGCACCTCGCCACTCGACTAGAGTCACCGCCCGCCCCGGTCTCATCTGGAGGGCTCGCGGACGGTGCGGCTCGCGCCGAGCCACGGCCAGTTGCTTCGCGACCCTGGCGTCTGCGTCACTCTGGCCCTCCCAGACCAGTGCACGATGGAGCCAGCCCCACTCGAGGTGCTCAGCCCAGCTGCCGCGCAAGTCGACGACCTCCAGACCCCTCGACCTGGTCGACTCCACCGCCTGCTCGTCCTCGACCTTGGAGAAGGTGTCCGCGGTGACGTTGTGGTACGTGCGGAAGGAGGCGCTCGCGACCTCATAGCCGTAGACCGCCTCGAGGCACGTGACCACCGTAATCAGGAAGCTGGCGCGCCGGTTCTTCGCCCTGCGGTTCTGGAGCCAACAGTGCACGTTGTAGTTGCCCCCGCCGTGCATCACCACCCCGCGTTCCCACCAGCCCTCCACGCCTGCTTTGGTCGCGAACGTCACGAGGTTCATGAAATCGGCGATCGCGATGATGGCCTCCTCATCCTCCTCTACGCCTACCGCCTCCCGCAACGCCTGCATGAAGTCAGGCGCAGCGTGGAGGGCGCACTTGGCGTTGACCCAGTCGACCGTGGCGATCCTCTGCGGAGTGACGTCGCCAGGGAGCGCCAACTTCTCATTGATGGAGAGGGCGCCAGGCAGCGCGCCCGCGAATCGTGAGCTCCACTTCGCCCTATCTGCTGCCAAGACGCGCGCCACCTCCGTGGCCTGCCAGAAGTCCGTCCACGCCAAGTGTCCTTGCTGATCATCGCTCCTGGGACCTGCAAGCCTCCTCGGGCGACCCCGCATGAGCGCGTCAGTAGCGCTCGCGAGGCAACGCATGGCTGGCATGACGAGGCACCAGTACTGCTGGTTGCCTCGATAGATCTCCAAGAAGTTCCAGGGCATGGTCTGATGTCCGTGGTCCAGCGTAGGGTCCGCCAGTAGATAGGCCGCCTTCTCGATCTTAGGCTCCGGCATCTCAATCGTACCCTCGCGGGTGCGGTAGAGGAGGCCCCAGCATATCTTCGACGTCTCCCAGCCACCCTCCTCGAGGTCCTTTTCCTCGTTGATGGCCTCGTCGCCGAGGCGCGCCCTTATCCCTTCGAGCGCCGCGTCGCTACTCTGAGCCGCTCTCGTGCCGATGTCGGGCTCGACGAGCACCTGATCGCACATGCGAAACGAGCTGTGAAAGGGGGCGCTGTCGTCCCACCTCGCATCGGCAGGGCGGTAGGCTGCATGGTAGCGCTTCGCAACCCACGCCCATAACATCCACTCCCCCGGACTGCCCGTCCAACCGAACGTGAGGGCCATGTAGACCGCCGTGATCAGGGCTGCGACACCCCACTTTCCTCCTTCAAGGTCCGCGCCGAAGATGCACGCGTCCATCTCGTGCATCACCACCCACCTGAAGGCGTCCTTGACATCCTTCTTGGCCAGCGCAATGTCCACGCCCGGCATGCGCGCCTTCCACCGTATGATGATGCGGGCGAGGTCCTCGTGCCGCGGCTGGTCCGCTGGAGGGTGGTCCTCCTTGGGGCAGCTCTGGTTGGGGACCGTCCCGTCCCAAATGAGGCGGCCCTTGTGGCTCATGGTGCGGTCTGGGTTTTGCTTGGGCACCCTCGCCATGGGCGCGCTCACAACCTTGCTGAGCAAGTGCTCGTGGACGTTGGTGCACAGCAGGACAAGGCCCTTCGCCGCATCCTTCCAGAGGGCGCGCATCACTTCATCAAGGTGATCCTTCGCGCTGGGGTGGGGCAGCGCCTTGAGGCCCGCCGGTACTCCTCTGAACCTCGTCCTGGCCCCCTCCTTGGCCACCTTCCGCGCGTAGTCCAGCAGCGCGACCTCTACTAGCGGCCCCAAACTCTTGTCGAAGATGCCCCTCAAGTGGTAGCCGTGCCTCTCCCACCAGGCCCCCCTGAGGGCGACGATCGCCTTCTCGAGCGACCCCGCCTCCTCCAGCACCGCGTCTCCCCGCCTTGCCACCTCCTTGACCTGGTCCTCCTCATAGTCCTGGTGGTCCTGCAAAAAATCGTAGTAGGCCCTGGCCGCCGCGTCTTCCGGTCTACTCTTCGAGTCGCACTCGATGATGGCCTCCCCCGCCTTAGTTGATTCCTCAATCCTGCCGCCAAGCGCCTCTTCATCACCGTGCTGATCTGACGATCTCGTCGCGCCCGCTGCATGGCCGCTCTGGCTACCAGGTCGGCCATCTCTTGCGAGTACGTCTCGCTGCGCTTGGTGGCTGCCTTGCCCTCTACCAAGTCATGCACATGGTCCCCGCTACAGCGGAGATTGAGGGCCTTGGCGACGTCTTCTGAGGTCGACACGATGCGGGTGGGCTTGAGATGAAGCCCACCTGCCGCGCTCCGAAGGTTGAGCGCACACTGATCGAGGCGGACCTGGTGCCAGACAGGGTCGACGAGGGTCGAGGCGAGCAGGCGCCGCGCTGCCGAGAGCCACGGGTTCTCTCCCGAGCATCCCCGCCCCTTGGCGGCTCGCTCGGCCATGATCCTCCTGGCTAGTGCGAGAAACACTGCCCCCTCCTTCTTAACCTTGGACAGGTCGACCCCTCGCGACTCGTTGAGAGCAACAGACGCAAAGAAGGCGGTGCAAGGCCAGCTGATCCACGTGTCGTGCGGGTCGTAGAGCTGGATGAGGTCCAGGAGAGGCTTCCTGTCCCTCCTGCGCCGCAAGTCCTGGCCGTGCTGGAGCCCGATCTTGATGGCCCGGCCGCCCTGCTGCACCACTGCCTAGGAGATGCGAGCCTCCCCCGTGAAAATCTCCAGGAAGTCAAGCCGGCGACCTCGCTGCGGCGGAAGTGCTGCCTGCGCGCCGAGCCAGATACGGATCTCCCCCTCAGACGGGTCCGAGTTCATCTCCCCGACCTTCTCGCCTCCTTGGCCTTCGTCCTCTTCGACCTCTCCTGCCACCGCCTTCTCCAAAAAGAGCGCGGAGTTGGCCAGCGTCTCGTCGCTCAAGAGGCCCACCAAGAAGCCCGAGGCAGGGCGCCTCGTGGCCACATGGCCCGCGGCCTCTGCGCAGCGCTGGCACGCCAACGCGCCTGGGTGCGCTGGCGGGGAACGCGTGGTGAGCGCCGACTCAAGTAGCGCCTCCCAGCCCAGAGCGGGCAGCTCTTGCACGTCAACTCCTGTTCCGTAGAGTTGTCCCATGACACCCACTCCTGGCGGGACAAGGACCCGCATGTGGCCCTTGTGCACGAGCACCCACAGGATATCCTCCTCCCGTCTCGTGAACTCGGCGCCGATGATGAGTTCGACCGCGACCCTGCCGTAGTAGTCCACCCTCACCGCACCCAGCGCCTTCGTGCGCAGGAGGTCGGGCGGCAGGGCCGCGTGCGTGCGGTAGTCCTCGTCGTGGTCTCGGTGCGTGAGGTCGTGGCAGAAGATGTGGAGGTCTGCCTCCGCCTGCGTCAGAAGGCCCGGGACCTCGCCCAGAGCGCCCTCGGCAATCCGCGCAGCTTGCAGCATCTCCTTTCGGAAGTTCAAACTCTCCCCCCGAACAGCTATCGCCGATGGCCACTCGCACTCCTGCGGCGGGGCCTCGCGAATCATGTGCGCGGCGATCACGTTGATGATAGCGCACTCCCTGAGCTCGATCTCCGGGGGCTCCTTGCTCGAGTGCTGCAAACCGTCCAACACCTCGACCGTCTCGGGGTCCAAAGCCAGCTTGTCGCGATAGTCGAGCATCGCCCACTCGCTGCCTGCCAGCATGAGCGTGCCTGTCCCTGGCTCGTCATCCTCGCCCCACGTGATGGGGCCTACGATGGCCTGGTGAGTGGTGATCTCACCTGCCTTCCCCCGCCCGCAGTGCTGCTGCATGAACGCGTCCGCCGCCTCCGCGAGCTAGGGGCACCCGTAGTTCACCGCGTGCGCGGCGAGGGCCTCCACGTCGTACTCTTCATTCGCCTCCTTGGCTGCTCGGACTCGATTCCGAAGGTAACAGCCCAGCAGGCCAGTCTCGGCCGCGATGTGCGCCAGCGTAGGGTCGGTGTCGATCTCGTGCATCACCTCCTTGCGCCTGGCCAACTCAGGGGTAGAGTCGGGCAGGTGGGCCCGCTGCTGTTTGGCCTGATGATGGTTGCCAAGCCAGCGGGCGTCAGGACCCTGCATGGTGACCCGCAGGTGTTCCTCCAGCTCTGTCGGGTTGAAGTCCTCGAGCTCCTGCGGTGCTTCCACCCAGCCTGACGGCGGGAGCACTGCGCTCTCCGCCCTGTCGTTGGATGCCCCCGCGGCCGGCGCTGCTCGGCTGCCACTCTCCTCTACCTCCTGGTCCTGGCCGACGCTGGGATCGATGCTGCCGCCTCTCCGGCCGTCGACACCTTTGCCGCTGCCCTTCCCGCAGTCGGCCCCCTTGCCGCCGCCCGCTGGGGCGGGCGCCTGTGCGCCCGCCTCGCCAGCTCTCTTGGGCGCATCCTCAGCCTCTTGTGCTTGCCTGAGCGCCTCGATCTTCTTGTTCGCATCCTCGTGCGTGCCCACCTTGGGACTTCCCTTGGGGCCCCCCCGCTTGATCAGCTGCATCTGCACGGAGCGGTCCAACAGGCCGACCTTGCCGATCGGCTTGTGCGAGTGCGGGCGCGAGGAGTTGTGACGCCCTTTCCCGCTGGAGTTGTCCCAGCAGATGATGCGGCCGCTCGCTGGAGACTTGGGGCGGTGGTCGAGACTGCGGCCGTACTCTTTGCGCGAGAGAGCATGCCCGAGCAGGCCCGCGCCTCCGCGACCTCCCGCGGCCCCCCCCGCCGATCCTCCGGCGTCGGAGCCCCCTGAACCCGCCTTGCCCGCTTTGGGCCCGGACCTGGGCTGGATGGGCTGCGGAGGGGGGGCCGCATTAGAGCGGGAAGCCGCCTGCCATTGCGACCTCGCCAGCTTGTTGTGGTGCCTGACCATGATGTCCGTCATGATGTACTGGTCAGGCTCGTCCAGGAAGTAGGTGCGCGGCATGCGCAACCACGGTCGCGGGTCCTCGCTGCTGGTGGGGGACGTGCACACGAACTTGATGCGGTCCCAGGTCGGGTTTTCATCGCCCATGAGCTCCAGCATGCGTGCCCTCTTCATCCGCAGCTCCTCACAGCAGCGGCCACGCAGCTCCGCCCAGATGCCAAAGATGACGTTGGGGGGCCATGCATACTCTGCCTCGTCGTTGAGGCTGAGCAGGTGCTCGGCGGCCTTGATCTGCCGGTCGTAGTGCTCCTGGCCGTAGAAGCAGGCCCACGCCCGCGATTTGCGCTTGGCATCCTGGAACCAGTGCTGGGGGGTGGACGCATGCCTCGGGCGTGTCTCTAACTTGTAGTCCTTCGGGGGCACGTAACCATCCATGTCCGCCTCTGTCGTCCTCGGGGAGTTCGCGCAGCTGAGGCAGTAGTCCGGCAGGTGCAGGTGATCGCGTCCCCCGTGCTGGAACGCCGCGAAGCCGTGCGCGATACTATTGGTGATGTTGGTGGGGAACTTGATGGACTTGAAGAGCGGCCTGGAGTTCTGACCCACGGACCTCAACGCGTGGAAAGCATCCGTGCCGAGCAGTCCTGGGCACAACGTGACCGTGTAGTAGTCGCATCCCCTGGCCATGAATACTAGCTGCTCCTCTGCGCGCCCAATACTGGCCAGCGTGCCCTTGGCTGCGCCGCCTGCCTCCTCTGCGTGCTTGTTGGCTCTCCCCAGCTCGCGCGCGAGGTTCTGCAGGCCGATGCCAACCTCGGACTCCGCCGTGGGCGCCGCCAGCACCTTCTCCTCCTGCGGCAGGGGGGGCGCACCAGCATGCCACTCCCTAGGGCGGGTCGCCATCTCCACAAAGGAGGGCGATGTGGGCGGTGGAGCCGTCCAGGGTGTAGTCGAGCTGGCTCCCCCGGACCCGTAGAACGCGCTCGGGTTGAAACCTGGCCGCGCCTCCGTCCGCGGGGGCGGTCTCTGCCCGAAGCCGAGAAACCCCAGCCCCGGCGGGGGCAGAGTCGAGCCCGCCTGGCCTTCGGGAGGAGCCCGCGCCAAGGCTGCCTGCCTCGAGCCTCCTCCTGCCGCTTCGTGACCATCAGGTGGAGCGTGTGCTGGAGGAGGGAGTGGCGGCCCGTCCGCTGCTCCTGGGCGCGGGCTACCCTCGCCACCTTCCAACTCTCGACTCCAAAGGTCGCGGCACCCTCGAAGAAGACTGACGCCAACCTCGCTGGCTCCCCCCTGCAGCGTGTCCGCCGCCTCGATCAGCTCCGCCAGCAGCTCATGCTTGCCCATCCCGCTCTCCGCCGAGATGACTCCTCTGGCTGCACTGTCTGTGAGGCCGTCGGCGCGCTTGGTGAGGCAGGCTGCAACGAGGGTTAGCCTCGGGTCCTGGCTTTTCTGCTCCTCGTCCTGTGCCTGGGCTCTGCGTAGCTTCGCGTCGAAATCGTCGTGGGTGTCCCGACGAGTAGGAGTAGTGCTACGACTCCGCGACCGAGCCCGCTTGGCCATGAGGTGCCGACTGCGGTCCTTGCTCAGGGCGATGGCTGATGCAGGGCTCAAGGAGTCGCCGCGGTAGTTCGCGCCGTCCCCGTGGTCCGACAGCCGCAGCGCTGCGCCAGAGCGCCAGCAGATCGCGGGCGGCTGCGCCTCCACGAACTCGTTAAGCAGCTCGGGCCTGGGGGGGGCGAAGGCCCCGTCCTAGACGGAGAAGGTCAGCCCCAAGCCCATCGCCTCCACATCCGTACGTGGGTCGTCGCTCTTGCCGTTCTTCGTCGGGCCGATGAAGCGGGCGGGGAAGCTGTAGTATGCGTCCCACTCCGATCCCTCCGGCGCCAGAGGGTCACGAACGTGGATAAGCCAGACCGCGTCCGCCTCGGCCTTGGCTGGGCTGCCCTTGCGGCTGGCGGCCGTCGGCGCGCGACGAGCCGCGCGCTCCTCACTCCTCCTCTCTGGCCTCGCGCCTCCTGGGCGCTGGTCGCCGTCCTCGCCATCTCGATGGGGAGTCGCGGGCCGGCTCCGCCAGCCCACCGCGCGATCAGCCGCGTGAGCCGTGCAGAGCGGGAAGCCGTCCTTATCAATCACATGGGCGCGGTGACACTGTGAGCGCGCGCACTTCCGCCGAGCTGCCTGGCTCTCGTAGGCACCCGCGTGATGCACGCACGCGCGGAAAGTCCAAGTGCCGGCCTCCTCCTGCAGGTCGCGAGTGTCCGAAATAGCAGCGTCCTCCACCAAGAGGAAGACTGGACTCTGTCTGGCAGTGCCCCTGCGGCACTGAGCGCTCAAGACCTGCGTGCTGCCCTCGGCGAGGTAGGTCACTTGATCGGCCTGGCAGACGTCAACGCTGGGCTCCGACTCCGTCTCCGAGTTGGGGTCCATCTCCTCCGCCTTGCTGGTGCCCCGGCTTGGGGTGCCTCATCCTCTTGCGGGCACAGCACCTGAGTAGACGCCCCATGGCCTTTCCTGCGCCTCGACCCACCCAGGCGCAGCAGAGCCTCTCGCCTGCGCGGGCCCGGCCTGCGGGGGAGAGCTTGGCCAGGTCCGCCACGTTGATCGGGGAGCTGTGGGGCACGACGCACGACGAGCAAATATGCACCATCGCCTTGTCCCCAAGGGGAAGCGTACACGGGGTAGTGGCGCACAGGTGGACCATCCCGATACCGTCGTCGTCACGGGTGGCCTCCAGGTCCGCCTTCAGGCGCCGATGCGAACTCCCTCTCACGGGTGGCCTCCAGGCTGCCGCCTTCTTTCGGCACTCTCCAGGAGGGCGACTGCGACTGCTCCTTGCAGCCTTACTCTCCCCGCGGTGTCCCTGTCCGGTCCCCGAGGCGCCTCCTGCTTGCGGGATGCTCCGGGGCCCATTTCCCCCAGTCGCGTCACCTGTCGCAGCCACTTTGGCCCAACTGCGCTGAGGCGCGCCCCAAATGCAGCCTGCGGGGTTGTCCAATGCGCTCCTTGCTTGCGACGCTCAGATGTGGTCGCCGAGAGGCCCCGCCAGCGGCAGCCTCAGGAGACCGGGCAGCTGATGAGCTTTTGCGGTCGGATGCCCAGCACATACACACAGAGGGCAGACGCCTGCGACGCAGCCGGGATGCGGCCACTTTTACCCCGGAGCTGTTTCCTGGTGTGGGCATTCTGGAAGAGGCCCTGGACTGGATGCGCCTTGCTGCGCTTCCCCTAGATCATGCAGGCCTTGCCCCAGACCATGTAACTGCCCTCAGCCCTGGGCACACCCTGCGCATCGCCGTGGGCTCTCCGAGTACACTGGGCTGTGTGGGGATTGATGGCCGCACTGTGCGCTGGTCGGTATTCGACAACCCAGAGACGGGGATTTTTACAGCCATGACCAAGCTAGAGCTCAGCATGGTCTGTCTCCCGGGAGCGCGTCTTAGCGCTACCCAGCAGCTGCCGGGGCGAGCGGGTGCAAAGTATGGTCTTGCAGCGCGGGGAGGACCAGCATATGCCAGTGCGGCAGTTCTTTGGGACAAGGCCCTCCAGCCATTGATACACACGCGCGCAGACATTGGATCGGACAGACGGCTCTGGGTGGACACACAAACAAGCCGGGGCAAACTCCACGTAGCATGTATTTATTTGCCGCCGGTCCCGAAGCGTGGGCCCGACGAGGTCTGGCACGAGGAACTGGATGGTCTTGCCCATGATCTAGATACCCTTCGTCAGCAGGCGCGCGAAGCCCAGACCTCGGTTTTGGTACTAGGGGACTTCAACATGCAGCCGGCGTGCCTTGGGGGAGGTCCGGACAGGAGCCGTTCCCGCGAAGCGCACTGGGGGTCTTCCTCGCCGACAGTGGTTTTGTCCTCCGCAACCCGATGGTCGGGGATGGCCCCCCAAGCCGGGTGCACCTGCCCCTCCGTCGGAAGACCTTGCTGCTGTGCCCAGGGCACACGCACCATTGTGCAGGCCAGCCCCGTGCGTTAGATTTAATTCTAGGCTCACCGGGGATTGCAGGACCAGCGACGATCCACAACTCCATTCACTGTAGCTCTGGGTCAGCTTGCCGCTGGCCGGTGTGTCATGAATACACTCGGGGAGACCATTTCCTAGTTGAGATCACCCTCGAGGCACATTCTCTTGGGCAGTGCGAAGCGCTTGGGGCTCTACGGATGCCGCGGTGGTGGCAAGATTCAGATAATTGGAAAATGGGCTTAGCGGCGGCGGAGCCGTGTCTCCGGGAACTCAACAAAGCCCTTCTTCTTTTGGACGACGCAGAGATGATCCTGCGCTTAGACGCCAGAACCAGCCAGTGGCTTGCTGACACAATTGCCTGGGCTCTCGCGCTCATCATCCACCTTGCTATGTCAGGCTGGGTTGTGCCCCCAGAGAGAGGTCGCCGAAGACACGTGCAGCAGGCAGGGCATAGCCGCGCTGGCCCTGAGGATATCACCTGTCGCCTCGGGTTTGGACGCGTGGAGACGCTAGCAGAAGCAGCGGCAAGTTTAGCTCGCCACATGCGCCCGCCCCAGGTCACGCCGTCGCCGTGCCTTCGGGAGGGGCCTGCCCTCCTGTCCCCGGCTGAGAGCCTCCATGCGTGGGGCAGGCAGCTACGGCGGCAGAGCGAGTGGCCGGGGCCGTATGACGAAGCCTTTGGCCAGTACCTCAATCACATCGTGCCGCGTCTTGCGGGCTTTGCCCGGGCCCACAGAGGCGCCACCCCCATGGATGCCCCGGTCACGCAGGCAGAGGTCGCACATGTGATCTCGGAGTGGGGGCACACGGATGCTACGACGCCAGATTTGATCCCCCGCATCATCCTCCAGCTTGGGAGCGGCACCTTGAACGAGGTACTGTGGCGCAGCATCCGCCTCCTAGGGCCCGGGGCCCTGGCTGTTCGGCCGGCGCCCTGGCGAGGCAGCAGTGCAGTGCAGCTCCACAAAGACGGGCCGCCAGATGAGGGCGAGAGTTTCAGGCTGATAATGATAAAAGCTCAGTTGGGTCTTCTCCAGGAAGGGGTATTGTGCAACCGTCTGCGCCCCATTGTTAGGGCAGCTATCACCCCGGGCCAGAGCGGGTACATCCGCGACACCGGGGACGCACATCTGCTGCTCCACGAACTCGTGGCAGAAGCGGAGCACCACGGCCGCCCCTTGATTGCACTATTTGGGGACTTACAGAAAGCATTCCCGCGTACGTGGCGTCAAGGGCTGCTGCGCAGTTTACACAGGTTGGCAGGCGTGCGCGATGGATGCTTCTTTCTCCTGCACAGCATGCTGGCCGAAGACCGTATTCACGTATCCTTCAACGGGTGCTCCACCACCCCCATCTTCCAGGGGATCGCAGAGGGGGGCACAATCGGCCCTCTGGCCTTCCCCGTCTACATGGAGGAGCTGGCGAGGACTCTGGCAGAGGCGCGGCTCGGAGTGGGCTTTGGCATCCACATGCCTGCGGCCTGGGCGCGGCACGCGTGGACGGGGGCAGGCGCGCCCAGAGAGGACCTGACGGGGCGGCTTCTGGCCGACATTCAGCAAGGGAGGCTGCTGCCATCTCTTGCAGTTCTGGAGGCCTGGCCTGACCTGGAAGCCTCGGCGCTGGAAGCGCTAGACCAGCTCGCACCGCGGCGGGTGGTGGCCGTTTTTCACGCTGATGACCCCCTGCTTCTTGCATCCTCCTGGGGCAATGCGCAGTCGTCCCTGGACGTGCTTGCGGCCTGGTCTTGGAAGTACAGGGCCTCCCCGCACACGAAACCGGCCAAGCATGCAGCAATGCTTTTCGGGGGTGCCCGGCGGCCTGTGGGTAACACAAACAGGCCCATGCTCCATCTGCGCTTGGTGGGCCGCCCGCCGGTGCCCATCCACCCAGTCGAGCAGCATCTCTGGCTGGGCCTCCGCTGGCAACACGAACAGAACTTCTTGTCCCTCCTCAACCAGCGGCTTGCGGCAGCAGGAGCACAGTGCGCCAGCCTGGCGGGCTTGGTGGCCAATGGGGGAGTGCCCCTCGCGGTGGCCATGGCCACTTTCGAGATGGTTATAGAAGGCTCCTTTCGCTTTGGTCGGTGGCTGCTGGCTGTGGCCCCTGGCGCCTCCGAAGTCCTGAATGCAGCCTACGAGGGTTGGGCGCGGTCCTTCATTGGTGCCCCGCCGTGGAGGAATGCGATGGTGGCTGCGTCGGAGCTGGGGTGGCCTCTCTCGGGAGCGGGCCGCGCTGCGGTAGATGTTGCTGTGCGCAGGGCCACACTCTGGGCGTTGCCTGAGGACGACCTGTATGGCGCGGTCTTTCGTGGGTCGCAGGCAGCCGGCCACCCCTCCTGGGCCAGGGCATCGCTCTGCCTGCTGCAGGACTGGGGAGTGGAGGACTGGCCAATCTGGAAGGCACGGTGCGCGGGTTCCCTGGCAGCATACAAGGCATACGCAAAGACGGTCATCACAGGACGCTGTCTTGCTGCCCGTGCGCAAGCCCTGGACGGCCACCCCTACGTCCAGTTGCGGCCGTGTGTGAGCCAGGATCTTGCCAAGGGCTACGCCCTTGGGCTCCCTACCTCGTGTCTGCGTGCTCAGCGGTCTGTTTCGCGCCTCCGCGCGGGCCTCCTGACCCTCACGCACCGCAACCGCAGGCGCTCATGGGCTAGGCTGCAGTGCTGCATTTTCTGCGAGGCCACCTTGGCTCCAGAAGAGGGCCTCTCCCATGCTCTCAATGTGTGCGGCGCCTGGACAAAGGGGCGCGCAGCCTTCGGCCAGGCCCCGGGGGTGGGCGCGGGCGCGGAGCCAGGGGCCTCCCTGGGGGCCGAACCGGGGTCGCCGGGCTACCAGCAGCTGGCAGAGTGGGCAGGTGCTCTGGACTCTAGTGCCACGGAGTTCTGGAGCGGAGCCCCTTGAAAAGTGCGACCCGGCACCCCCCGTTTTTCTCCCCGCCCTCCTTTTCTCCCCTGCCAGGGAGGCTGCGTGAAGATGCACCCCCGGGGCGTCCTATCGCCGCCCTCCTGCGCCTCTGGTTTCCTCCTCTCTCTTTTCCCCCTCGTCCCTGCTCCTGCTTCTCTTGCTCTCTTCCTCCTCGTCCCCGTCTTCGTCTTTGTCCTCCCTCCCCCCTGCTGCGCTATGTTGGTTTCCTGGGGCGGTGACCCCTGGGGGGCGCTCTCGTTGCCGCGACGGGGTGCGGCAGGGAAACTGCGTCTCTGCTCGGCTTGGCTCGGGGTTCTGCCCTCTTCTGTCCGTCCCCCCCCCCCCCTTTTCGCGCCCTCCCCTGTCGTCCTTGCGCCCCCCCCTCCCTCCGGATTGTCTGGAGGGAGTGCGTTGAGGATCCCCTGATCTTCCTTGCCCCTCCCCATCTCCGGGGGTGCTGGGTTCTCCCACCTGATGGGAGCTGGGAGTGGTGGAATTTCCAGGGCTCCCCGTCCACTCCTCCGTCCAGACTCAGCCGCCTTCGCCCTCGCCCTGCCGTCTCCGGCTGCTCAGTGCGCCCTGGCCTCAAGGGGATCAGGTAGGACTGAGGCCGCGGAGGTGGGTCGAGGGCGGGGGCAGCGGCTTGAGCCACCGCGGCTTGAGCCACCGCGGCTTGACCCACCGCGGCATCCCAGTGCTTCCCCTCCCCCCCCTTCCGTCGGAAGAGGCCCGAGAGGAGTAGTGTGAAGGTGACCTCTGGGGCATCCCAGTGCTTCCCCTCCCCCCCCTCCCGTCGGAAGAGGCCCGAGAGGAGCAGTGCGAAGGTGACCTCCGGGGCATCTCAGCGCGCCCCCCTCTCTCCGGATGGTGTCCCCTCGCTTCTCGTCTGCCTCCTGCTCCCTTCTCCCTGCTCCTTCCTTCTGGGGCGAGGCCAGCGAGAGCGAGCCCAGGCCAGTCCGGGCCTGCCCAGGCCTGCCCGGGCCAGCCCAGGCCAACCCAGGCCAGCAGAGGCCATCCGAGGCCAGCTCAGGCCAGCCCCGACCAGCCCAGGCCAGCCTGAGCCAGCCGCGGCCAGTCCGGGCCAGCCGAGGCCAGCCCGGGCCAGCCCAGGCCAGCCCAGGCCAGCCCAGGCCAGCCCAGGCCAGCCATCCTTTTCTCCCTCTTCCCTCCTCCCTCCTCCCTCGTCCCCGTCCTCTCCTCCGTCCAGACTCAGTCGCCTTCGCCCTCGCCCTGCCGTCTCCGGTTGCTTAGTGCGTCCTGGCCCCAAGGGGGTCAGGTAGGACTGAGGCCGCGGAGGTGGGTCGGGGGTGGGGCTGGGAGCGGATCCGGATGGTCTCCACCACCCACGCTGGCAGACTGCGGTATGCCTTGCAAGGACTGGATGGCTGACCCCAGGGCGGATCCCTTTTACAGCTCCCTGTCCGCACTCACGTGCGCTCACTCGGGAAACCCTTGGTGCAAGGTGGGATGCCCTCCATCCCCTGCTTCCCCTGGGATCGCCAGGGAGGTGGGGGGGCCCTCTTTCCACCAGAGCTGTTGTCCCCTGTGCGCGGATGTGGGAGCCGACTGAGGTCAGGCCGCGGCTGGTCCACCTCCCGGCTGCCCTCGGGGTGCTGTCCCTGCAGCCCTCAAAGAATGCCCACAGTGGCCACCAGCCAGCCAGCCTTTCACGTCCCGGAACTTGTAGACATACCCGTGGCGAGTGAGCCGGCCGCCCTTGAGTGGACCCTGCTCGAGCCTAGCCACTGAGCCTCCCGAACGGACGATGAGGTCGTTGGGCATCATCTTCTCTGCCCCTCCTCCTCGGCCTCGGACCTCGGTCTTGATGTAGTCTTCGCCAATCTCGAGGGCCTCGGCACTGCCATGCCAGGTGAGCGCTGCGGCTGTGTTGCCGTCCAGCGCCAGCTTCACGTCGTGCCCCGATTTGCTGCCCTGCGCAAAGCCCCTCATCGTGGAGAACAGCAGGGTCAAGTATCTCCATGCCGTGCCCACGAACCAGATCACAACGCCCACGGTGGAGCCCAGCACGGTGCCAACCACGACCACCACCATGGCTATAGCAGCCCACTGCAGCTTGGCCCAGTAGGCGCCGAGCATGTAGCGGCCCATGGAGTCCACCAGACCCATGATGAAGGCGATGAGCTGGTGGAGGAGAGCGCCCAAAGCGTAGCCCATCCTCTCTCCCAGCCACTTCAGTGCAGCTTCGACTCCCGCGCTGACTCTCTCCCTGGAGAAGAGTGGCAACTTCGGCTCAGCGTCGTGGGGAGGAGCATCCTTAGGCGGCGGTGCCTTGTCGTCCGCGGTGGCGTTGACGACGCCGCCAGACTTCGGCGGGGGCGGGGGAGGGCTCCCCTCTGCGGTGCGCACCTCCTCAGCCTGGCCCCCCCGCCTGACCTCATCCCGAGTCGGAGCCCGCCTCCTGGGCGTCTCCGTCTCCTCCTCCGCCAAGGAGCTCCTGGAAGGGGGCCCCGGCCTCGCCTCCGCTGGGAGGTCGTCGGCGTAGTAGTACCCGTAGTAGCGGTGGTACTCCTGGTCTCCTCCGCTGCTTTCGGCAGAGCGCTCGTCCAGACCGGCCATGGCTGGCGGCGGGTCCGTGACCAAGGGCTCAGGGCTCGATCGGTGCAGGGAGTGCCGCTGCTGGAGGTGGCCTGACCGGCGCCCCCACCGCTGGCAGCTCTTCACTGTCCGTGGCACTGCAGCCAGCTCCGTGCGTATCTCCCGGCGAAGCCTGCTGCTCGTCTTGGGCACCCTCCTCGTCAGGGTGTGCCCGTTCATGGCCGCCCTCCTCGGGGCTCGCCATGGTGGCCGTCGCGTGCACAGTCGCATACCAGCTCACGCCGAAAGACGAGTCCAGCCAGGTGACCAGCGCCCCGACGGCAAGCGCGAGCGTGCACTCGATACTGTGGAGCGCCCTCATGTCTCCCCGCCGCTGCGCCAGACCGGGCGCGCCGACGAGGGTGGATCTGCAGGCCTCATTCTGCTGCGGGCCGCGGGGCTCCCCTCCGGAGCCCCCGCCCGCACTGGAGGGGGGACCTGGCCCAGCCACCACCCAGCACTCCTCAGAGTGCCCGTGCTATGGCCCCGCCCGCCCACCCCAAAATGCAAGCGGCTCCTCAGAGCCTTGAGAAACACGGCAGCGGGAGAGGACCAGCAGAGGAGAGGCTACGAGGCGCGAGGAAACCCACTGTTCTCACGAACGATCACTTGTCGTTGTTGCCGTGGTCGTCCTTCCTCCTCCTCCCCCGTCGTCGTCGTCGTCCGTCGTCGGCGTCTCGTCGTCGTCTCTCCTATTTCGTCGCCGTCGTCGTCGTCGCCGTTGACGTCGTCGTCTTCCCTCCTCCCTCGTCGTTGTCGTCGTCGGCGCCGCCGTCCTTCCTCCTTCTTCGTCGTTCGCGTCGTCGCCGTCCTCCCTCCTCCCTCGTCGTCGTCTTCGTTGTCGTCGTTGTCGCCGTCGTCGTCCTTCCTCCTCCCTCGTCGTCGTCTTCATTGCCGACGTCGTCGTCGTCTTCGTCGTCGTCGGCGTCGGCGTTGTTGTCGTCGTCGAAGTCGTCGGAGACGTCGTCGGTGTCGTCGTAGTCGCCGTCGTCGTCGTCGTCGTCGTCGTCGTCGTCGTCGTCGTCGTCGTCGTCGTCGGCGTCGTTGACGTCGTCGTCGTCGTCGGTGTCGTCGATGTCGTCGTTGAAGTCGTTGGAGACGTCGTCGGTGTCGTCGTAGTCGGTGTCGGCGGCGCCGTCGTCGTCGTTGTCGCTGTCGTCGTCGGTGTCGTGGCCAAGTGTCATGTGGTACGTACCGTCACGGTCTTGTCTCAAAAGGTTTTGCGGCCAAGTTGCGGGTGGGAGGCTGGGATGTTTGCACGAGCAGTGGAGAGGACAGTTTCAAGACGGTCAAAGATTAATTGCACCACATATATTGCACCACGTAGATTGTTCCATATCTATTGCACAACATAAATTCTCCTTCAATAGCCCCCTGGGTTGTTCTCCATTTTCGATTGGACATTCACATATGGTCCTGACCCCTCGTCCATCCTAACAATGAGTTCGTCTCATCCCAGCCAGACCAGTATCGACCACCTCTCATCCTCTGCAGCAGCTTCTATGCGCGCGCACTCGTTTATCACACATCAAAAGTTTGCCCAAATCCTTTGCAACATATGTGACGAAGTGCACACGCGCGCGTCGTCGCGCACGCATGCCAGAATCCTTCAATAGCCTTCGTTTTTGTAAGGATTCCAAAATCGAGTGTCCAAAACACATATAAACACACATGGTTTCACAACCCGAATTTTCAAAACAACTTGCGCGCACGCTCTTGCGAATTCTCAGGACAAACATTTTTTTGTTGTTTCTCTCTCTCTCTCTCTCCTTCTCTCTTTCTCTCTCTCACTCTCACTCTCTCTCCAGCATTTCCATAACATGCTACCAAGCGGTCTTCGCGCTCGCGTGTCGAAATCGTTCGAACGCCCTTGTGCGCGTGCTGTCGCAAGAATCCTTTGCAAAACATGTGACGATGTGCACACGCGCGCGTCGTCGCGCGCGCATGCCGAAATCCTTCAAGAACCTGAGATTTCGGAAGGATTTCAAAACCGAGTGTCCCGACACGATATAAACACGTATGTTTTCGCATGGTCAGTATTCAAAAAAGCCTGCTCTCGCGCTCTTGCGAGTCCTCAAGCAAACCGTCGGTTTTCGACGTTTTCATTGAATTCTGACAAATGGGCCTCTCGCGCCGCATGCCACACTCATTCGAACGCCCTTGCGCGCGTGCTTGGCCCAAGATGCTTCCAAGGAGCCCCCAGAACGTGAAAGGACGGCCCAAGACGCTCCCAAGCAGCCCAAGACAGACTCCCGACGGCCCTCCAGGCTCCCAGAGGCCTCCAAGAGGCCCCAAGAGAGCTCCAAGAGGCGTCCCGGGAGCGCCCGAAGAGGCCAACATCGTTGATTTCCATTTGTTTTTGTTGCGGCTTTTAGCCTTTTCGCGTTTTCGAGATTCCAACGCACCAAGACGGCCGAAAAGGCCCCCAAGACCGCCCCAAAACCGCCCAAGAGCCCCCGCTCCAAGACGGGCCAAGAAGGCCCCAAGACAGCCCCAAAGCGCTCCAAGGCATCCAAAGCGAGCCCCACGATGGCCCGAAAAGTCCCATCAGGGGGAACGCGAATCGACAATCCCGGCTTTCCGCTCCAAGAGGCTCCCAGGAGGCCCCAAGAGTCACCCAAAGAGCCTGACGAGGCCCCCAAGAGTCCCGAAGAGGCCCCAAAGTGGCCCCAAGAGGCCCCCAAACAGCCCCCCAGCGGCCTCCAAACTGCATCCCAAGAGCCCCCTGCGCGCCTCTTAGGCCCCCCCGATTCCTGCGCACTAAATGTTAGGAGGCCCCACTTGGAAAACAAAGGAACTCCAGTTCTCTTTTTGTTCAAGTTCATCCCGAGCCCCATCAAGACTTCGGGGTCACATTGCACATATTTTTCGGTAGTGCTGTTGAACTCTCTGACGATGTCTTAGCACTCTCTTGGGTCGTCTTCGTGTCCTCTTGGCTTCGGCTGCCCCTGAAACCACAGTAGACGTCGAGATCCCATGAGTTCACCTGTCCAGCCTAGCTAGAGAGTCAGCGCGCGCACCAAGAAAGAGACAAAAGAGGGGACCTCCCAATGCCTTACGAGCGATTTTCCCCAAGGTTGCCCAAAGGTTCTGCTTACTCGCTGCCCCCGTGGCTTGGGGACGGAGTCGGGAAGGAACTATGTTGCCTCTAAGCCCAAGGCGGCTTCTCTCGTGCGGGCAACATATGGCTCTTGTGGGGTGCCTCTTGAAGCTGCAGGCCGGTCTGGCCAGGTCCGCGGCGACCCAGGAACGGTCGCCAGGAGCACTGGTCAGGCGCACCCCCCCGAAGGGAAGTGGATTGCAGCAGGCACGTAACAAATTGTGCGTGGGGGGCGGGAGCGCTAGACCCCGACCCTTGGAACAGGGCGCCTGCGCCCGAACCGAATCCAGCAAAACGCACGAGGAAACGAACGAGGAAGACGAACCAAGACCCGCGACCCCGCAGAAGCCCCTTTCCCCGAGTGCACAGCCCCCTAAGAAAGGACGCCTTCTGCTTACTCGCTGCCCCCGTGGCTTGGGGACGGAGTCGGGAAGGAACTATGTTGCCTCTAAGCCCAAGGCGGCTTCTCTCGTGCTGGCAACATATGCCTCTTGTGGGGTGCCTCTTGAAGCTGCAGGCCGGTCTGGCCAGGTCCGCGGCGACCCAGGAACGGTCGCCAGGAGCACTGATCAGGCGCAACCCCCCCGAAGGGAAGTGGATTGCAGCAGGCACGTAAAAAAATTGTGCGTGGGGGGCGGGAGCGCTAGACCCCGACCCTTGGAACAGGGCGCCTGCGCCCGAACCGAATCCAGCAAAACGCACGAGGAAACGAACGAGGAAGACGAACCAAGACCCGCGACCCCGCAGAAGCCCCTTTCCCCGAGTGCACAGCCCCCTAAGAAAGGACGCCTTCTGCTTACTCGCTGCCCCCGTGGCTTGGGGACGGAGTCGGGAAGGAACTATGTTGCCTCTAAGCCCAAGGCGGCTTCTCTCGTGCTGGCAACATATGCCTCTTGTGGGGTGCCTCTTGAAGCTGCAGGCCGGTCTGGCCAGGTCCGCGGCGACCCAGGAACGGTCGCCAGGAGCACTGGTCAGGCGCAACCCCCCCGAAGGGAAGTGGATTGCAGCAGGCACGTAACAAATTGTGCGTGGGGGGCGGGAGCGCTAGACCCCGACCCTTGGAACAGGGCGCCTGCGCCCGAACCGAATCCAGCAAAACGCACGAGGAAACGAACGAGGAAGACGAACCAAGACCCGCGACCCCGCAGAAGCCCCTTTCCCCGAGTGCACAGCCCCCTAAGAAAGGACGCCTTCTGCTTACTCGCTGCTCCCGTGGCTTGGGGACGGAGTCGGGAAGGAACTATGTTGCCTCTAAGCCCAAGGCGGCTTCTCTCGTGCTGGCAACATATGCCTCTTGTGGGGTGCCTCTTGAAGCTGCAGGCCGGTCTGGCCAGGTCCGCGGCGACCCAGGAACGGTCGCCAGGAGCACTGGTCAGGCGCACCCCCCCCGAAGGGAAGTGGATTGCAGCAGGCACGTAAAAAAATGTGCGTGGGGGGCGGGAGCGCTAGACCCCGACCCTTGGAACAGGACGCCTGCGCCCGAACCGAATCCAGCAAAACGCACGAGGAAAAGAACGAGGAAGACGAACCAAGACCCGCGACCCCGCAGAAGCCCCTTTCCCCGAGTGCACAGCCCCCTAAGAAAGGACGCCTTCTGCTTACTCGCTGCCCCCGTGGCTTGGGGACGGAGTCGGGAAGGAACTATGTTGCCTCTAAGCCCAAGGCGGCTTCTCTCGTGCTGGCAACATATGCCTCTTGTGGGGTGCCTCTTGAAGCTGCAGGCCGGTCTGGCCAGGTCCGCGGCGACCCAGGAACGGTCGCCAGGAGCACTGGTCAGGCGCAACCCCCCCGAAGGGAAGTGGATTGCAGCAGGCACGTAAAAAAATTGTGCGTGGGGGGCGGGAGCGCTAGACCCCGACCCTTGGAACAGGGCGCCTGCGCCCGAACCGAATCCAGCAAAACGCACGAGGAAACGAACGAGGAAGACGAACCAAGACCCGCGACCCCGCAGAAGCCCCTTTCCCCGAGTGCACAGCCCCCTAAGAAAGGACGCCTTCTGCTTACTCGCTGCCCCCGTGGCTTGGGGACGGAGTCGGGAAGGAACTATGTTGCCTCTAAGCCCAAGGCGGCTTCTCTCGTGCTGGCAACATATGCTTCTTGTGGGGTGCCTCTTGAAGCTGCAGGCCGGTCTGGCCAGGTCCGCGGCGACCCAGGAACGGTCGCCAGGAGCACTGGTCAGGCGCAACCCCCCCGAAGGGAAGTGGATTGCAGCAGGCACGTAAAAAAATTGTGCGTGGGGGGCGGGAGCGCTAGACCCCGACCCTTGGAACAGGGCGCCTGCGCCCGAACCGAATCCAGCAAAACGCACGAGGAAACGAACGAGGAAGACGAACCAAGACCCGCGACCCCGCAGAAGCCCCTTTCCCCGAGTGCACAGCCCCCTAAGAAAGGACGCCTTCTGCTTACTCGCTGCCCCGGTGGCTTGGGGACGGAGTCGGGAAGGAACTATGTTGCCTCTAAGCCCAAGGCGGCTTCTCTCGTGCTGGCAACATCTGCCTCTTGTGGCAGGCCGGTCTGGCCAGGTCCGCGGCGACCCAGGAACGGTCGCCAGGAGCACTGGTCAGGCGCAACCCCCCCGAAGGGAAGTGGATTGCAGCAGGCACGTAAAAAGATTGTGCGTGGGGGGCGGGAGCGCTAGACCCCGACCCTTGGAACAGGGCGCCTGCGCCCGAACCGAATCCAGCAAAACGCACGAGGAAACGAACGAGGAAGACGAACCAAGACCCGCGACCCCGCAGAAGCCCCTTTCCCCGAGTGCACAGCCCCCTAAGAAAGGACGCCTTCTGCTTACTCGCTGCCCCCGTGGCTTGGGGACGGAGTCGGGAAGGAACTATGTTGCCTCTAAGCCCAAGGCGGCTTCTCTCGTGCTGGCAACATCTGCCTCTTGTGGGGTGCCTCTTGAAGCTGCAGGCCGGTCTGGCCAGGTCCGCGGCGACCCAGGAACGGTCGCCAGGAGCACTGGTCAGGCGCAACCCCCCCGAAGGGAAGTGGATTGCAGCAGGCACGTAAAAAAATGGTGCGTGGGGGGCGGGAGCGCTAGACCCCGACCCTTGGAACAGGGCGCCTGCGCCCGAACCGAATCCAGCAAAACGCACGAGGAAACGAACGAGGAAGACGAACCAAGACCCGCGACCCCGCAGAAGCCCCTTTCCCCGAGTGCACAGCCCCCTAAGAAAGGACGCCTTCTGCTTACTCGCTGCCCCCGTGGCTTGGGGACGGAGTCGGGAAGGAACTATGTTGCCTCTAAGCCCAAGGCGGCTTCTCTCGTGCTGGCAACATATGCCTCTTGTGGGGTGCCTCTTGAAGCTGCAGGCCGGTCTGGCCAGGTCCGCGGCGACCCAGGAACGGTCGCCAGGACCGCGGGTGGGTCGCGGGTGGGTCGTGGGTGGGTCGCGGGTGGGTCGCGGGGTGGGTCGTGGGTGGGTCGCGGGCCGGGTCGCGGGGGGGGACGACGCCAAACAACAACAAACAAAAAACAGCAACAACAACCACAACAACAACCAGCAGCAACAACACCAACAACAACACCACCAACAGCAACACTACCACCACCAACAACAACCATAGCAGCAGCAACAACAACAGCAGCAGCAACAACAAACAACAACAACAGCAGCACTCATTTTAAGATTTCTCGCTTTTCCTGGCACGCGTGTCTTGCATTCTGTATACTCCAACCCTCGATACCCGCCCATTTCGTATTCGGTTGCACCCCCTTTCGGGGGGAATATCTTCCTTGTCGGCCATTAGCTGAAGTGCGAGGAACTCTCGAGCGAGAGCGCCGTTCGTGTGTTCGGGGTCCTCTCTGGCCAGGGGCTCTCGGAATACATCTGGAGAAATATCGAATGGGGTCCCTTGTCGCCGTGTCTGGGCCTCCACCAACTTGCCTGAATTACGAGAAGGTCTCGAGCGAGAGCGCCACTCTTGAGTTCGGGGGTCTCTCTGGCAAGGGCCTTTGCGAATACATCTTGAGGAAGTGTCGAACGAAAGCCCTTGTCGTTGTAGTTTGGCCTCCGCCAGTTTGATTGAATCGCGAGAAGTTCTCGAGCGAGAGCGCCGTTCCTGAGTTCTGGGGCCTTCCTGGTAAGGGGCCCTCGGAGTAAATCGCGAGGAAGTATCGAGCAGGAGCCTTTTTCGTCGTGACTGGGCCTCCGCCAACTTGATTGACTTGGGAGGGAGTCTCGAGCGAGAGCGCCGTTCCTGAGTTCGGGGGCCTCTTTGGCCAGGGTGTCTCGGGGTAAGTTGTGAGGAAGTATCGAGCAGGAGCCCTTGTCGTCGTGACTGGGCCTCCGCCAACTTGATTGACTTGGGAGGGAGTCTCGAGCGAGAGCGCCGTTCCTGAGTGCGGGGGAGCCGTTGTCGTCATGACTGGGCCTCCAAGAACACACATTCACATTCAAGCCAACGCTCGAGCGGGAGCCTCGTTTTCAGAGAAAATGTAGCCGGCGTCGAGGCGAGAACGCGCGGGACCGTTTCTCGATATCAACAATAAGTATTCTCTAGAAATTATTATTCAACAGCATCAACAGCAACACCACCACCAAATAAGACAACAGCAAGAACAACAGCGACAGCAACAACAACAGCAACATCAACAGCACCAGCAACAACAACAGCAGCAACAACGATAATCCGCATTGCGGGAGCCCACTTCAGCCACGCACCCAATGAGAGTGAATGACCGTTCGGCCCCCCTCACTCTTGTTCTTGTATATCTGTATAAACAATGTCTGCTTGTGGTATACAGATCCGTGGGGGGCGCGTTTGTTCTTTTTTGTTTTTGTTTTTGTTTTCCCTATATATATATATATATATATATATATATAACACATCATTTCCCTGCTCGGGCGAATCGCGGGGTGGCGCCCGCCAGATTGAAAATCAACGGCGGTGGCGCCGGTGATTAGCGCCGACGCCCAGCCGCCAGCGGGAAGGCGACAGACAACACAGAGGGGGGCGGGGGGCAAAAGCGGCAGAAGCAGGGACCGTGAGCCAGGGCGACACCTGTTCGAAATGAAGAAGAACAAGAACTGCTGTCGGCTCTCGCCCCCCGCGCTATCCGTGCTCTTTTCTGTCGAACCGATGCGTTTCTTTTGCCCTGGCCGCAGCAAGGGGGGCGCCAGCTGCCTCGCGGGCCTGCGAGCAAGGCGGGCTGGACGAGGGAGGGCGTGGTCAAGAGGGGATTTGCCCAGCAGCTCACATTGCTGGTTTTCCGAGCGCCCCCTGGCTCCGAAAGGCGGCCAATCATCGAGAACTGGCCATTCGGCGGGGCGACCGAAACCAGCTGCGCGCAGCAGGTTTCGCAACCCCCCCTGTCTCTCCCCAGCCTTCCGTCTGACACGAGCAAGGCGGGCAGTCCTCCTCCCCCCCTCTGTCGTGGTCTCTGTAGTCGTCGACGACGACGACGAAGACGAGGACGAAGACGAGGACGAGGACGAGGAAGATGACGAGGAGGAGGAGGACGAGGACGAGGACGAGGACGACGGACGGCGGACGGCAGACGGCGACGGCGGCGACGACGACGGCGACGCATTGCGGATCCCCTATTTGGGGTGTGTGCTGCGCAGGCCCGCTGTAGTCGACGACGGCGACGGCGCGGACGATGAACGACGACGACGAGTAGGAAAACGACAACGACGACGACGACGAAGAGTAGGAAAACGACAACGACGACGACGACGACGACGACGCCAACGGAGACGACGACGACGACGACGACGACGACGGCGACGACGACGACGACGCGACGACGACGACGCAGTGCGGATGCCCCAAGGGGGGGGGTGCTGCGCAGGCCCGCTGTGCTCGACGGCGACGACGACGATGACGTCGACGACGCGGACGATGAACGACGACGACGAGTAGGAAAACGACAACGACGACGACGAAGACGAGTAGGAAAACGACAACGACGACGACGACGACGACGCCAACGGAGACGACGACGACGACGACGACGACGACGACGACGACGACGGCGACGACGACGACGACGCGACGACCACGACGCAGTGCGGATGCCCCAAGGGGGGGGGGTGCTGCGCAGGCCCGCTGTGCTCGACGGCGACGACGACGATGACGTCGACGACGACGACGACGACGAGGACGACGAAAAAGAAGACGACGACGACGACGGCGGCAGCGACGACGACGACGCTTGAGAGGGGGGGTAATTCACTTAGGATGTGTACGCCCTCTAGAACAACTTCCTTACGTAAGGCAATCGTTTTGAGGCTGTCATGCTGGGGGTCCACGATCCCCTCGTCGGCGCCAGCGACGACCCCCTGGCGCGCGTGATGGCAAAAAGGTTTCGCGCCCCGCGGGGTTCACCCATCAGTCCGGGTGGGGGGGCGGGTGTGTGGTCATTTGTTAACCCTCTATATATATGTATATATTTGTTAACCCTCTATATATATATGTATGTATGTATGTATGTATGTATGTATGTATGTATGTATGTATGTATGCATGCATGCATGTATGTATGTATGTATGTATGTATGTATGTATGTATGTATGTATGTATGTATGTATGTATGTATGTGTGTATACACACATATATATATATATACACACATATATGTCGGCGGTGCCCCATGGCACGCACCCCCCCCGCCTTCCCGGGGGGTTTCGTACAGGGCGCACCGGGTGCCGCCGACGACCTGGATACCCCCTTCTCCCTCTTTCCCGGGGGGTTTTGCACCGGGCGCACCGGCGCCCCCCCCGGCCCCCCCCCCTGTGGTACTGGGGTGGGGGGCTCCTGTGGGAATTGGGGGGGCTCCCGTGGGGGCGGGGGGGGGCTGCGTGGGAGCGAGGGGGGTGGGTCTTTGGGGCGTGGGCGTGGGGTGGGAGGGAGGACTGCATGGATGAATGGAGGTACGGATGGATGGAGGGATCGACGGACGGATCTGAGATAGATGGTCCAGGGTCTGGCCCCCCCCCCCTCTCATGTTGATGCCATCGGGCCCCCCCCACGCGCGATGGGCCCCCCCACTGGGCGTGGCGTGGTGGCCCCCCCCCCCGCCCCCCCTGTGGGCGTGGGGTGGTGGTGGTGGTGGTGGTGGTCGTCCTCGTGGTCGTCGTCGTCGTCGTCTTCGTCGTCGTCGTTATCGCGGTGAGGAGTGCGATGGGGGGGGATGAGTCGGGAAGAGTGCCGAGGAGGGCCGAGGAGGGCGATGGAGTGGGGAGGAGTCTGGGGCAACTGGGTGGAGAGACGAGAGTGCGATGGAGTGGGGAGGAGCTTGGAGGAGCAGGGGGGAGTGCTGAGGATTGCGATGGAGTGGGGAGGAGGCGAGAAGAGTGCCGAGGAGCGCCGAAGACTGCGATGGAATGGGGAAGAGTCGGGAGGAGCGGTGAGGATTGCCGAGGAGTGCGACGGAGTGGGGAGGAATTGGAGGAGGGGTGGGGAGCCCTAGGGAACCCTCTAGGGGATTGCGGAAAGCCAGTCCCCTACTTCGGGAAGTTCCGAAAACGTCTGGCCCCCTGCTTCCGGAAAGCTTCTGGGGCTGCGGGGGCCTCCGGGGATCTCTGGATGTCGTCGTCGCCGTCGCCGACGCCGCCGTCGCCGACGCCGCCGCCGACGCCGCCGCTGGACGCTCGCACGCGCTGCCCGGGCGCTGCCCCGCGCTCTGGCCATCCCGGGGGGTTTCGTACTGGGGCGCACCGGCGGGGCGTCCCGGGGGGTTTCGTACCGGGGCGCACCGGCCCTGGGGGGTTTCGCGCATCTTGGGGGGCTTCGTACCGGCCTGCACCGGCGGTGCGGCCAGCACGAACCCCCCAGGACAAGCAATTCCGGTTTTTTGTTTTCGGTTCGCACCGGGCACCGCCGATACACACACACACATATATATATATATATATGTGTGTATATATATATATATGGATACACACCAGGGGAAAAACGGCCCTGCCGATGTGACCCGGAAGGGTGTTTTGGCCCTCGTTGCACCCTGGTTTGGCCTTGCAGATGTGGCCCGGATGGGAGCGCAGCCCTCGTTGCGCCCTGGTTTGGACCCCCCGCGGCTTTCACGGCGAGTCGCTTCTGGGTGGAAAGGTAAGCTTTTTGGATGGCCGTTCTGGCCCGCACAAGGGGGCGGCCCTCGCTGCGCCTGGTTTGGCTCCCAGCATGTGGCCGCGACCGCCGACGGGAGGAATTCTCGACTGCCCCTGGGTGGCGGCCGCGCAGCGACGGCATCTGGGATTTCCCCCACCTCCGAAAAGCGAAGACACCAAGAAACCCGACATGCCTTTTCTGGATTCCCAAGGAGCTTTGAAGGAGGCCTCTCGGAGGGCAAGCGCAGCAGACAAATATTATGCACTGTGCGTTGTGTTCGAGTCCCACTCTGGAAGACTCAAGATGCCGTCTGCGTGGCCTTCTGACGGCCATCGAGCAGGCCCAACTTGCGTTTGGAACGACCTTACCCAAACCTTTTCCTCGTGTACTCGCCCTTCACTCCTAACTAACCAGCCCCCCCAAATCCTCGTCTCACTCCCCCTCCTCCTGCCCCGTTTCCCGTCTTTTTGTTCGCGATCATGTGTCCATTAATCCTCCAGTTCCTCGTCCTCGGAGTCTTCTCATTGTCATCTTCCTCTCGCTAACATTTTCCTCTCACCATCGTGCCTCCCTGGAGTCTCCAAGCGACCTCCTGAGGCCCCGGAGCTTCCGCGCCGCGTCATGGCGTGCCTTGTCCTGCACATGATGTTCACGTTCGCTGTTTTCCCGACGCTGTGTGGAGGCAGCCAGGATGCTTGTGCCAGCATAGAAGTGGCCGAGGACGTCGGTCTCCTGCCGCGCTAGAATCTGCAAGAGTCGGTTCTTGAGCCGAACAGTGACGACAATGCGATTTTGTGTTTTGATCGTTCTGGGTGGCAAGGGTTGCACATTGCCCGCTCTGTTGCACGTCGGCACCTAGATTCGCCAGGCGTGATTTCGAAGCAGTGTGCCGTGGCGGAGATGAGCGCGGAACGCTTCGCTGCAATGGGCCGGGGCGCTCTGTTGAGCTCCGCGCCCCCAACGCTTGCGCCCCTCACTCCTCCTGATTGTCCCCTCGTTCCACTCCTCGTCGATACTTGCGCTAATGCTGGCAGCTCGTTGCAGGACTTCTGCCCTTTGGCGTTCTCGGGCGATCTCACTTTGCGCTCGGCGACCCTCCCTGCCGGCCTTGCGGGCTGGGGTGCCGCGGCGCCCTGCCATAGCCGGCCCCTGCCCGTCAGCGAAACAAGGGCAATGGGCCGGGGGCGGCGCCGAGGGGCGTTGGGTCTCCCTGATTCGGCCCCGCTGCAGCATCCCTGACGTCGCGGTGGAAAAAACGACGAACCGGACTTCAAGGGGCGCCCAGATGGCCCCTGAGGACCTCCCGAAGGTCCACGGGCCCCCCGAGAGACCGCTGCGAAGTTTCCGAACGGCCTCTCCGATTTCCGTAGGTTCTCACGCCCTCGGGAGACGGATGCGACGACGGCGGCGGCGTCGATGAGGGACAGGGACGACGACAGTTCATGAGCGCAGACGGTAAGCTAGTCCCCCTGTCCTTGCTCTTCATCCTCGTTGTCGCCCCTCCCTTCACTTCCCCCTTCCTCCCTTGCCCTTCACCCTGTGTCTTTCTCTTCCCTCCTTCGTCCTGGCGGCCTCGTCCCCCCCCCATCCTCTTCCTCTTCGTCGTGGCCCCTCCGTTCTCTTCCTCTTCTTTTCCTTATCTTCTGAGGTGTTCGGAGTCATTTGGGTGTCTTCGACGGTCGCTGGAGTTCTTCTGAAGCTCTGGTGGTTTGCGGATGTCTTCGGGGGTCTCTGGATGTTTTCGGGGTTTTGGGGATGTCTCCGGCCGGTGGCCTTGGAAGCGGGGGTTTGGCCGCTCGCTGCTGCGCCCTGGCGCCTACCCCTCGCGGCCGACAGGGGGCGACCAACAACTCGCTCCCCCCTTCCTCTCCCCCGGGGGTGAAGGGGTGAGTCTGCGAAATCGGTGCTCGCCCGAGACGGCTCCAGGAAGTCCCGCGATAATCCCCGGGAAGCCCCAAAAATTCAACCGCGAGTCCCCGCGAGGCTTCGTGGCGCTCCAATCGGTGGGAAGAGGGGAAGGATAAGGAACATAAGCCAGAAAAAGAAAGAGCTCCCACTCGCGTGCTTCCCCCTCGCGCGCTTGCGGAGCCGTTCCTGCTCGTGGAGCGGGTCGCCGTCGTCGCCGTCGGCCGCCGTCGTCGTTGCTTGCGTCGTCGTCGCAGGTCGTCGTCGTCGTCGTCGTCGGCGTCTTTGTTCATCGTCGTCGTCGCCGTCCGAGGCCGCGCTCAAGATCGGAGAAGTCTGCGCTAGAACCTAAGCGCGCAAGAAGCGCGCGCGCGTGGTCTTAGCACATACATATATATATATATACATATATACATGCATATGTATGTATATGTGTATATATATATATATATATATATATATATATATATATATATATGTATGTGGTTGCTGTGTGTATGTACACATATTCTATTTGTATATATAACACGCCATATAGTACACAACCTGTATTGTACCACGTTGATTATCTTTTCTAAAAAGAGGATAGACTCTGCCCCCCCCGGCGTTATCCTGTCCCCTTTTCGGGTATGTAAATCACATATGATTCTGACCACATGTCCATCCTAAATATAAAATCGTAATGTCCCAGGCCAACCGGGTTCCCCCCCTGAGTTTCCCCTGTAACAGAAAACACTATACGGTGACATTTTTTGTTCTAGCATAACATTTGTTTCACGAATCCCGGGTAGAAAAACATGGGACGAAGTGCGCACGCGCGCGTCGTCGCGCGCGCATGCCGAAATCTTTCAAAAAACCTTCGGTGTCGGAAGGATTTCGCAATCGAGTTTTCAAAATAAATACAATCACGCATGGTTTCGCAACACTGCTCAGCTAAAAAATCTTACGCGCGGGCTCTTGCGACATTTTAAGAAAACCATAGTTTTTTTTCCATATTTTTACAACATGCTATCAAACGGGCTCCGGGCGCGGCCATGTCGAAATCTGTCGAACGCCCTTGCGCGTGTGCCGTCGCGAGAATCATCGGCAACAAATGGGACGAAGTGCAGACGCGCGCGTCGTCGCGCGCGTATGCCGAAATCCTTCAAAATCCATCGGTTCCGGAAGGATTTCAAAATCGTGTGTCGGAAAAATGATAAAATAAAGCCAAGGTTTCGCAACACGGATTTTCAACAAAAGCGCGCGCGCGCGCTCTTGCGTCGTCGTCGTCGTCGTCGTCGTCGCCGTCCTCCCTCCTCCCGCGTCGCCGTCGTCGTCGTCGTCGTCGCCTACGTCGTCCTCTGTCTTTCCTCGTGTTCGTCGTCGTCGTCCTCTTTGGCGTCGTGGTTGTTTCCGTCGTCGTTGTCGCCGTGGTCGTCCTTCCTCCTCCTCCCTCGTCGTCGTCGTCCGTCGTCGGCGTCTCGTCGTCGTCCCTCCTATTTCGTCGTCGTCGTCGTCGTTGTCGTCGTCGTCGTCTTCCCTCCTCCCTCGTCGTTGTCGTCGTCGGCGTCGCCGTCCTTCCTTCTTCTTCGTCGTTCGCGCCGTCGCCATCTTCCCTCCTCCCTCGTCGTTGTCGCCGTCGCCGTCGTCGTCGTCGTCGTTGTCACCGACGTCGTCCTCCCTCCCTCGTCGTCGTCTTCGTTGGCGACGTCGTCGTCGTCTTTGTCGTCGTCGTCGTCCGCGTCGGCGTTGTCGTCGTCTTCGTCGTCGTCGACGTCGTCGTCGTTGTCGTCGTCGCCGCCGTCGCCGTCGTCGTCGTCGTCGTCGTCGGCGTCGTTGACGTCGTCATCGTCGTCGTCGGTGTCGTCGTCGTCGTCGTCGTCGTCGTCGTCGTCGTCGTCGGCGTCGTCATCGTCATCGTCGTCGGCGTCGGCGTCGTCGTCGTCGTCGGTGTCGTCGTCGTTATCGTCGTCGTCGTCTTCGTCGTTGTCGTCGTCGTCGAAGTCGTCGGAGACGTCGTCGGTGTCGTCGTAGTCGTTGTCGTCGGTGTCGTCGTAGTCGGTCTTAAGAGGTTTTGCAAACCAAGTTGCGGGCGGGTGGGTGGGATGTTTGCAAGAGCATGGGATGTGTCAAATCATGGGTAAACTTCAATTGCTTCACATATTTTGCACCACATCTATCGCTCAAAATAGAGTGCACGCCATATATTGAACACCATATGTTGCCATATTCTGCGCCACGTAGATGGTTGTACACACATCTCTTCTTTATACATATATATATATATATATACATCCAATCTCTTGCACAACGTAACTTGCACTTCATATATTCCACCATTTTGATTGCGAAGTGGTTGTTGTTGCACAACATGTATTGCACATCATAGTTGCACAACGCTGCACCACGTATATTGCGCAACCTACGTAGCTAGAAGCACACGGTCTGGGGCCCACGCTGGCTAATATTTGAGTATGTCGTGAAAAAGGCTCATGTCTGTATCATTATGTTGTGTGAGTAGGTTCTACGCTGTGCAGCTGCGCGCGGCCGCGACGCCACAGAAATGCGTGTGTGTTGTGTGTGTATGTGTGAATGTTTGTGTGTGTATGTGCTGTCTGCATGTGGCCATCCCTGTATTGCGCCGCGCTTGTTGACCCTTCGTCCGTCGCAGGTCTGCCATTGCACCTTCACGCACTCGGCGTGCGCCACTGACTCGAGCCACGACCGCACGCCGCGTCCACCTCTTGCTTGACGGCAGCGTCAGGTGCGATGGCGGCCACCAGGGCAAGCTCAGCGCGCTGGCCGCAGAGTGCTTTGAGTACTGGTGCGGCGAGGTGGCGTGACGGCTCGAAGCTTGCCGCAGGGCGCGTTCGGTGCGCTTGTGACCTCCCTCGGCGGCGCCGGCCGCTGTGAGGCTGCCCTGTCGGCCTGCGTCGCCCGATTGACCTGGGCGGAGACGTGGCGGCAGGCGTGCGGCCCACATGTCTTCCAAGGCCGCCAAGCATGGAGCCAAATTCCAGAACGTTTTGTCGGATGACCTCACGCTGGTGGTTCTGACGTCGCCAGAGTTCGGCGCCCATCCGTCGACAGCGGCGCCGTGCCCCTGTCATTTGCGCGGGCTCGCGCGGCGCATCGTCTTCGCCCTCAGCATATCGCCGTTCGCTCTTGGCTCGTGGCGAGGAGGAGACGCTTCTCGTTGCTTTGGTTGCCGTTCATAACTCGGGGCTGCTGCAGAGTCGAGGCCGCTGGGCAAATGCCGAGTCCATGGATCGTCAATTTCGGATGCAGTTTGCTGCCCGTCTGTTTCACTCATACCTCAGCATTGTCATACTCTGCGGTGTCGTTTCTTAATATTTGAGGCTACGCGGGGCAACCGAGGTCAGCTTGGAACAGCTGCTTTCAGGTTGAGATATTTGTACTACTTGGAGCTGTGTGGTGGCCTGCCGTGCGCTCAATGCCATATAATGGCTGCACTGCGACCAACTCGGTCTCGCGCCCTTCACTACACGTCGTGATTCGATTCCGTGCCGATTTGATGGATTTGATTTGATTCCGCTCCGTGCCGACGCATACCGACCCGACGGACATTTCGGACAGGGATCGGACGAGGATACATTCGTTCTGGAACGCTCTGAGAAGGCCAGGCCAGATCTCAAAGATTCTCGATCTATCCTCGCTGGATTACCTGCTGCCTTGTTCTGCACTTGGGAGGCCGAGGCCATGGCATTCTAATTCCCCCCTTTCTGGTGCTCGTTCCTCTCTCCTTGCCTTCTTGGCCTGCCACGTTCTCCTCTCGCATCTTCGGGTCCGCTCTTCATCTTCCTTCCTTCCCTCCTCCTCCTCGTCCTCCTCTCCTCCTCCTCCTCGTCGTCGTCCTCCTCCTCCTTCTCCTCCTCCTCCTCCTCCTCCTCCTCCTCCTCCTCCTCCTCCTCCTCCTCCTCCTCCCCTCTTCTTCACAGCCCTGTCTTCCGTGCGACCCGCCCCCCCCCCCTCATCGCTGTCTCTCCGCGTCTTTCCTGCTTCCCCTCTTCCTGGGGCCTGTTTTTTATTCCGTGGCGATGGCGGCCTTCACCGGGGGGGGGGGGGAAGGGGGCCGGTGACGTCGCGTCTCGCGGCGGCGGCGCCCGGGAATGCTTAGGAATGACCGAGGACGGGTAGCAGCAGCATGTAGGTGGCGATCTGCACTACAGCGCCTGTGTAGTTACACCAAAGTGCCTGCGTGCACCACAGCGCTTGTGTACACCACAGCGCCTATGTACACTACAGCAGTCTCGTGCAACACAGCGCCAGTGTGCACCACAGTGTCTGCGTGCACCATAGCGCTTGTGTACACCACACCGCCTGCGTACACCACCCCAGCTGTGTGCAACACAGCACAAGTGGGCATCACAGTGCCTTCGTGCACCACAGCACCTGTATACACCGCGGCGCCCGTGTGCACCACCGCAGCTGTATGCAACATAACACCATTGTTGTTTACAGAATTGTAGAAGGAATCCCTCTGGATTCCGCAGAACAATAGTTTTGAAGACGATTTGGAAAGGAATCCTTCTGAAAAAGAAGCGCCTCTGGAATCTACGAGTCCTCCCAAATCCGCCCACATCATCCTAAATCCCCCCATCTGCGCCCAGAAGGCTTCTGCAGAGTTGGCCGTCCGAGAACCAAGTGGACTGATTCAACATACCATTTTCCTGGGATCGTTTCAACACCAGCTTTGAGAGTGACTTGCACAATGTGCGCGGCAGGTTTTCGTCTTAATTTAGGCTTCCTCCGCCTTTCCCCATCCCCCTTCCGCCTCCCCATCTTATCCCCCATCCCCATCCTTCCTCTCTTGTTTCTACGTCCCTCCTTCCTTCTTGCCAGTGTGCACGGTAGACTCGTGCCGTGTCGACGCGGCCGCGACCGCAGCGCGGGCCTTCAAAGTTGAACCCGCCGCCAGCGGCTTGGAATCGATCGACGTCGACCGATCCGCACTGTCGGGAAGATGTGATCGTTCAAGGTTGAACGATATACGCGGTGTCGGAGGCTAGGGCGCAAGTCGCCACGACACGGGCCCGCAGTGCTGACTTTTGCCTCGAAGCCCGCTGGCCGAGGAGCTCGCCTGCCTCAGGTCGCGGTCCACGCTGGAGATCGAGATGCTCACCAAGGAGTGCTGCGGCGCATCAGTACCACGAAGCTGGACGCAGCCGGCATGGGCGAGAGCTGGATATGTATGTGGTCAGATGTCTTTCCAGCGCTCGTCCCTTCTCTGGCCGTGTAGGCTGGGCTTCCGCACGTGTACCCAGCGCGTGGACCCCGCATGTTCCACATGAGAATCCGGCCATGTGGGCTTCCAGCTTCCTGGTGCAGTTTCCGTGCCACTTCTGCAGCGGCCCTGGCCGCGTCTCTGCTGCTGCGCACGTGGTCCCCCTCACCGCTGTGAGGTGCGGTTGACACAGGCGCGCGTAGCGCGCGCGCACGATGGTCAGTGGCGTGGGGCGTGTTCAGCCGAACTCTCCCCCCTTTACTGCTGGCCCAGGCCTGCCCCGCCACCGACTGGGCTGCTGATGGGGGCCCGCGCGCGTGCTCCGCAGGGGCGTGGGGCGTGCCAGTCCCTTCGCCAGTAAGGGAGATTTCCCTCCCTTTCCCAATGCGTGCGCCCGAAGCGTTTGCGTGGCTCCTGGGCAGCACATCCGAGGCTCGTGCGCATGCCCTGGGCAGCTCCCAGGCAAGGCCACACAGGGCTCCCAGCCTCAGCACGGAGGCGCACGCAGGCAGCCTGGATGCGACAGAGGAGCAGCACTGCCGGGATACCGTATCAGATCCAGCCCCAGTGCACATACAATTCATCTTCTGGCCGATCTTGCCTCGACCGCAACTACACCACGCACCACGCAGCAGATTTTGTTCCCCTCTACCTTCTTCTCCATCGTGTTCCCTTTGGCACTTAGGGGGGTCCGATCATCGACCGGTATCTTGTGGGCGGCGGTCGGCGAGCTTGGAGGCCAGACCTCTCAGCTTAATGGAGCAGTACGTGCATCACCCGGGCTGAGCTATGCGGGCCTCGAGAATACCAGTGGCGCCGGGGGGAGCGCACTGGGAGTGGAGAAACGGTAGACTCCATCCAGCGCCTGGCTATCCTCAAGACGGCCATGCATATGGTCCAACACAATGTGATGTCCACGGCATGCGGCGCACATTATTTGGAACCCACGGTGACGGACAATCCGGCGACCCCGTTCCGCATTACCGCCGGTAAGTAGTCCAGCAGTGTGGCCGCGACAGTACACTTACGACGCCAGTCGCTGCAGGCATGGGCGGCGGATATTCCCAACGCTACTCTTTCATCCGATCTTGTAGGCTGTCTGCGACGACTGAAGACCAAAGCGGTGGAGACCGTGTGAGGGCAGAGCTGTTGCAGGATCCGCGTGGGGCGCAGAGAGCCGAGCGACAGGCGGACGAGTACTTCCTGGCGCGTTCAAGAAAACGCTGGCAGCGGACGGCTGGCAATATTGATGCGCCGAGCACATGCGCGAAGCCTGCACGGCATGAGGGACACTTCCGGGGACTGCCGTTCTACTGCGACAGCACTGGGCTTCCGTCTTCAGGCGCAGAGGGGTCGACGAGTCGAAGCTCAATGCATGGTGGGCGCAGGCGGATCACATCGGTCCAGGACGTCCAGCTCTGCCGCGGTGGGGAGGGCGTGTCCAGAAAACCGACATCGAGAAGGCTTTGAGAATTGCTGGGGATTCGCGCCCAGGTCCCAACGGAATGCCGCACCCTGCTCGAATCCGAGCGGGTCATCCTCAAACCTGTATCTGTGTCTTCAGGGAAGGCCCTCTGTCATTCAGCTTCTCTGGGAGACGGGGCGTTTCTTGGGCTCGGGTCTCACGCCAAGAGTACCCAACACGACGTCTTCAACGATCCGTTATTGTGCCGTTTACCGAAGAAGCCTGCGCGCGAAGAGCAGGATGGTACGCAGTTCTACGAGCCCAAGGGCACGCAGGTTTGCGCCCCCTACAACAAATCATCACAACGCTGACAACCGCATGATCGCCAGCGCGCGCAGGCTGCGATGGGAACGGCTGCTTGCCCCTTGTGTCACACCAGATCAGCGGGGATTCTCCCCAAGCCGTTCCATATCCAGGAGCATCATCGACATCGAATATGCAACTATGACGCTCTCCTTCTGAGCGACGACGCCGCGATCGTTTTGTTGGAGTTCACGGTGGCATTCCCGAACGTATCCCGCAAGCACCTCATGGCGATTGCTGCGGTGGCCTGTGGCTACGTGCCTCGGCCATGAAAGTTCTGCAATCTCTCTACCACAGCACGACCAGCAAGTGGATGTTACGTGGACGTTTGCACGGCTTCGTTCCTTTGGAATCGGGCATCCGGCAGGGTTGCCCGCTCTCCCCGTTGCTTGCCGCGCTTGCCTCCGACAGCTTGCCCCGGATTCTCGGGGTCTGGGTTCCCAGAGCTACAGCCAGAGCGTTCGCGGACGACGCCGCCATGGCGATTCAGTCTCGGAAGCGGGGCCATGGGGCAATTGTCAAGACGTTCCTTGCATTCGGGAGGCAATCGTGTCTTGCGCTGAACGTCTCCACGACGGTGGTGGTCCCGTTCTGGAGTGAGAGGTTGGAGAGCATCCGTCACCGCATGGAGGGCGACCCTTGTTACCTGGGGCACTTCAGGCCGATTTCTAGGCATGTGCGTGGCGTCGAGAGAAAGGATCGCAGTCTTGGTGAGGAACTGCAACCAAGTGCGAATCCATATGAGGCGAGTGGGATTGGAACCATCTAGGTTTGCACACAGCGCTGGAAACGTAAAACCTTTTCTTGTTGCCCGTGTTATTTTTCGTTGCCCCAGTGGAACACCTGTCACCGGAAATTTTAGATCTGGAAGCGGTGGCGGTTCGCCGTGTCGCACCAGGCCCAGGGAACTGGTGCAGCCTATCAGACCTCCAGCACGGCTCGGAGCCTGGATTGCCCCGACAATTGCGCCCCCTACGCGAGACGAGCGCTGCCGCCATGTTGCGGATGCATGTTTGGGAATGGCGCGGAGACGGCGGCATCCAGAGGGAGTTTGTCAACGCCGAGGGAACGCCGATCATGTGGTCCACGCGGAGAGATTCTGCGGGTGGTGCGAGCAACGCGCCCCCTCCGTTGATTTGGCAGCGGTTCGCGAGGCATTGAGGGCAGGCGTCGACATTGGTTTGGTTCGGCGGCAGCTCATCGGACGAGCGGGTGCGCTGACGGCGCTGGAGGGGGAGTTTCAACGACGTGCCCAGAGGTTATTTGGGAAGAAGCTTTTGGCACAACGGCGGTATGATCCAGTATTCCAACTCCGGCATCATTGGGCGCGGTGGCGACTAGCAGGCTCTCCTGGCAACGCCCCCCGTCGCGCGCGCACCTACGAAGGCCGCGCAAATTGGTGCACACTTGTATTCGGGCAGCAGTATTGAGTGCGATATCCAACCGCGGGGGGGAATGGATCGCCGCGTGCGGGCCCTGCCCTGCAGCCGCAGATGCTGTTGAGCAGTGCCTATGGTGTCCAGTGCTGCGGGCCTGGGTGGCCACTGGCCGTTGGGCGCGAGACCTTCCATTCACCGTGGGCCAGTTGATGTTCGCGGCCCCCCGCGGAGACAGGCAGATGAGCTTGGCGGCGGTTTCGGTGTGCATCGTGTGCCAGCTGGGCAATGACATCGGGCGCGACGACAACGACGACCGCGAATGCCGCGTGAGGTTCAAGGGCCAGCTTCTCCACGAGGCGGTCAGGGACGTTTGGGAATTTCGTCGATGCCGCTGAGGGGTGCCCGCCCTTGCAGGCTGGGGGTCGGCAGCGGGTCCATGTTTGAGCGCCGGAGGAAATATTCATCTCGCCCATGCCGCCGCCTACCGCTTGCCGACCTCCATCCTGCGCCGACTCAGCGCCCCGACTTCCCGCCTCCAGCATCCAGCGCCCCTCCTCCGCGTCCGCTCTCCTACCCCGCACTCGCTGCCACGGCCCCAATGACAGCTCCGGCCGCCCGCCGTCATCTGCTCCGGCTCCGACCCCCGCCCTGGCGCCAGCGCCAGTCCCGTCGCCAGCTCCGACTCCCCAGCTCCGAATTTCAGCACCTACGCCAGCGCGAAAGCCGGTTCCTACCCCGGCGCCGACGCCATCGCCGACGCAAGCATCAACGTTTGTGCTGGCGCTGGCGCCAACGCCAGCGCCTACACCAGCGCTGACGCCAACACCGACACCAGCATCAACGCGGGTGCTTACGCCAGCGCCGACGCCAGGTCCGACGCCAGCACCAAGTGCCTACGCAAGCACCGACGTCGGCACCTAGACCAGCGCCGACGCCAGCACCGACGCCAGCCCCAACTCCAACGCTTCCGCCTGCGCTGACGCCGGGTCCGACGCCAGCATCAACGCTTGCGGCTGCGCTGGCGCCGACGCCGGCGCCTGCGCCAACGCCGACGCCAGCGCCGACGCCAGCACCACAGCCGGCGCATTCGTCAATGCCGCCGCCAACGTGGCGGCGCCGGAATCCTTGGGGGCCGCCGGGCTCGACCATGGAGGGACTGATCGCTGATGGTTCCCGGCGGAGTCGGGTGAGATTCCGCGCCCTCAGCTGACTAACTGATCTGAATTGAACAGACTGAAATGGAGTGGCGCATCTGACAACGCTTTTCAAGCTGCCCGCGCGCGCCCGCAACCGCAACCAGACGACGCATTTCAATCTGCCCACAGGCGCAACTACAACCGCATCTGCGACCAGGAAATACACTTCAGCCCGCCAGCGGGCGCAGACGAAACCGCAACAAGGGGCCACGTTTCCACCCGCCCGCGGGCGCACCCGCAACCGCAATCAAGCGACACATTTCAACCTGCCAGCGTGCGCACCCGCAACCGCAATCAGGCGACACATTTCAACCCGCCCGCGGGCGCACCCGCAACCGCAACCAGGCGACACGTTTCAACCCGCCCGCGGGCGCACCCGCAACCGCAACCAGGCGACACGTCTCAACCCGCCCGCGGGCGCACCCACATCCGCAACCAGGATCGCATTTCAACCCGCCCGCGGGCGCATCCGCAACCGCAACCAGGCGATACGTTTCAACCCGCCCGCGGGCGCATCCGCAACTGCAACGAGGCGACGCGTTTCAACCCGCCCGCGGGCGCACCCGCAACCGCAGCCAGGCCACATGTTTCATCCCACCCGCGGGCGCAACCACAACCGCAACCGCAACCAAGCGACGCATTTCAACCCGCCCGCGGGCGCAATCGCCCGAGGAGCAGGCGGTGCAGGAGCGCGAGGACGAGGAGGATGAGGGAGAGGAGGTGGAGCAAGAGAGGAAGCGGGAAGAGGAGGATGGGCAGGACGGCCAGAAGGAGGACGACGACGATAAGGAGGGCGATGCATGGGTGGTCGTGTGTCGGTGGACTGCAGGACCAGGTGCCGGTGGAGGAGGAACCCAATGGCACGATGGAAAGTACGGAGGGCCTGGAGGATGAGAAGGACAAGGAGGCCGATGAGGAGGAGGAGGAGGAGGAGGAGGAGGAGGAGGAGGAGGAGGAGGACGAGGAGAAGGAGAAGAAGGAGGAGGAGGAGGAGAATGAGGAGCAGAAAGACGCGTTGCCCGCTGTTCTCCGCTGGGACTGCAGCGGGGAATCTCCATTCCACGCTCGTGCTTCTGATTTTTCACATGGGGAGCGCCGGCGCTGACGCTAGCATCAGCGCCTGCGCCTACGAGCCGTGACCTGCGCCAGGCCCCTGGCGCGACAGCTCCACCCGCCAACTTGGGTGGGCGCCAGCGTGTCGCACATCCTGGGTGGGCGGCCCGTCCTTCCCCTCTGCCGCCCCGCTTCGCACCTTCCTCCCCGCTGTACTGCCACCACCGCCACCACTGCCGCCCCCATCGTCCGCTCTCGCTTCCAGCCCCACCTCCACCTTTGAGTCGGGCCTTTCTCACTACAGGGGGAATATTCAAAAGTAGTTAAATAGTCTGGGGACGATGTTTGAATATTTTTTGACCATTTTGGGGCATTTTCGGGGTATTTTTCATTTTTCGCCCAAAATCCCTCTGTAGGGAGACACGCCCGAGCTAACTCCAGCTCCATGATCCACCGCGCCACCCAATTTGAGCGGACCCGCCGAAGGCGAGGGAAGCGGTCAACTCTTCCGCCGACCCTCGTGCCCGCACTGCGCACCTTCAGGCTGTGGCCGCCAAGTGAGGGTTGGCCTTCACTTGCCGCGTCGGGCAGTCTCCCCACTGCCGCGGCTGCCATGCCTGAGGTCGACCCTCCGTCACCAGCCGCTCGTGCGCCACCACGCCGTCCGCCACTGGCACAACCGACGCGAGATCAATATCCTCGTTGACGGCCACCTCGACCACCAGCGCCAGCCCCAGGGCCGGGCACGGCACCGTGTGGCACGACGGGCTCAGGCAGCACGGCGCAGAGCAGCACAACGGGTACCGTAAGCACGACGCTGCACTCCACGACCGGCTCCAGCAATACAATGTTATGTTCTTGGGGCGGAAGTGCGGGCAGTTATTCTCGCTTGGGTGCACCATCTCCGTGCCATTTGACATGGGCACTATCCCCGTGACATGGGTCATCGACACCATCTCCGTGACATTGGCACCGACTCCAAGTCCACGTAGGTGCCGCCCCCAGTTCAACGCCTGCGACGTCTACCGGGTCGTCGCGTGAGCCGATTCCCAGCGCCACGCCGGCGCCGTTCCACAGGCCGACGTCTGCACCGGCTCCCAGGCCAACGTCTATACGTCGTACCCGCGCTCGACGCCTGCGCCGAGTTCCACACCTACTCCTGCAACGTCTCTCTGTTCGCCGCCTGCAGTCTTTTTGTTCGTCGTCCGGGCCGACTCCCAGTCTGACGCCTGCGGCGACTCCCATTCCGACGCCTGCGTCGACTTCAGCTGTCATGGACATGCAGATCTACACGACAGCCTGCAACACCAGAGACGCCCGCATCCAGAATGGCGTAGCACGATTGATGCCAGCTGCACGGATGTGAGCATCATGATGGGCTGCCGCAGCACGACGCTGACCAGCACGATGAGTCCCAGCAGCATGACGCTGGCAGCACGGAGATGCGCAGCAGGACGGATTCAGTGTGTTGCCACGAGCCAGCATCAGTGCACTGGAGACCAGGACGGAGCAGCCAAACTCTGCCCCCCTTCATCATGTCCACACATGCCACATGTATTGAACATTTTGGGAGGGACATCGCTTCAGCCTGTTTCTGCTTTGATGCGCCCGTCTCGGGCAGGCAGACGTCCACACCGTTACGCTCGAAGTCAACGCGCAGGAGGTTTTATTGAATCGCTTCGCTCATTCCGCCGGCCCATACGGTCTCATGTCTGCCGTTTGCCCGAGGGCCTGGTGTCAATGCGGCGCTTTGGGGGTTCCTGGGGCCGCTTGGGGGACTCCTGGGGCGCTCGGGGGGGCATTTGGGGGGCCTCCTGGGGCCGCTTGGGGGACTCTTGGGGGCCTCCTGAGGGCCTCGTGGGGGCCTCTTGGGGCCTCTTAGGGGCCTCTTGGGGCCTCGTAGGGGCTTCTTAGGGCCGAGGGCGCGAAATTTTGTGTCGTGTTCCCTCTCTGGGGCCCCTTTGGGGGTGTTCTTGGGGCCCTCTTGGACCGTCTTGGAGGCTTCTTGGGCCGTCTTCGAGCCCTCTTGGGCCATCTTGGGGCCCTCTTGGGGGCCTCTTGGGCCCTCTTGGGGCGATCTTGGGGGCCTCTGGGGCCGTCTTGGGGCGTCGGGAACCGAAAAGGTGGAAGCTCCAAAATCTCTCAAAAACCTAAGGAAAAACAATGAATTTTGCCTCCGGGGGCCCTCTTGGGAGTGCTCTGGGAGGCCTCTTGGGGCGTCTGGGGGCTATCTTGGGCGTCTTGGAGCGATCTTGTGGCATGTCGGACCCCTCGTGTACCATCTTGGGGGCCTCTTGGGGGCCTCTTGGCCTTTCTTGGGGCTCTCGGGGACGTCTCGGAGCCCTGTTGGTGCGCTCATGGAGCGCTCCTGGAGCGCTCTGGGGGACTCCTCCCGGGACTCTCTCAGGACCTTGCCGGGGTACTTTTCGTCCGGGGACCCCAGGGGCCGCCCCGCGCGCGCGAACTAGAGAATTCTTAACCAATTACCGGAGATCTTAGCACGCCTCTGGCCCGTTGGGCTGGCGAATTTCTGCATTTCCGCCAGACAATCTGGTAACCTTTTCCTGGCGGAATGGCCGACATGCGCGACGGTGCCTAGTACCATTCCAGGGCGCATGTCGAAACGACACTGCCAATGCGACCACTGGGAGAGGGGAAGGGACAACTTGTTAGTCCCTCGGTCCTGGCCGATGCTTCATCGCAGGCTACAAAATGTCTGCCGTGCGGAAACCGAACGTCAGACCAGGTTCAGACCCATCTCCTGCCCTGCGCTGGCTTCGACGCTGACTCCAGCTCCGACGCTGGCGCGGTGGCATCTGCCCTGGGCTCGGCACGCCCCATTACGCGACGCCCAAGGAGGAGGAGGAGGAGGAGGAGGAGGAGGAGGAGTAGGAGGAGGAGGAGGAGGAGGAGGAGGAGAAGGAGGAGGAGGAGGAGGAGGAGGCTCCGTAGCCAATTTGGCTCAAGTCCGTAGCGGTTGTGCTCGAGGACATTGAGTTTTGGCGGGGGGGATCTTGCGGTCCCCGATTGCTTTCTCTGGCGTTCACCCGCCAGGCATGCTCTCCAACACGTTCAGTCTACGGGACCTTCCTTTTCCCTGCTACTTCCAGCGATGGTGCCAGTTCCTTCTTTCTCGTATGCGCCATGGGTACGTGCAGAGGAGTGGACTGCCACAGATGGAGGTGCCAAAGGGAAGGGGAAGCAGAAGGGCAAAAGCAAAGGCAAGGCATGCTCGTACTGTGGTTGCAAGAAGAACTCCCCTGGCGACCCATGGTGCTTTCATTGTCACGCTCCTCTTCCTCGCCTGTCTGCCGGTCATCTTCCCGTGGCTCAAGGAGCGTGGTCACGTCAATCATTGCCTCCTGGCGCCTTCTGGCAACCAGCGTCGTGCATGGGAGGCAAGCCCAGCGTCGCGGACGTCTCCTCCTCTGGCGTCAAGGGGTCCAAGGGCGGCAAGGACAAGGGCTTCGGAGGTGCAGGTGCTGGCCCTGGAGCGTCTCAGACGCATCCAGGGCAACCCCCGCCCATGCCCGTCGGCGCAGTGCCCAACCTGTCCAAGGATGAGGCCACAGAGCTCGCTAGACTATGTGACAAGGCGGGTGACAAGGCTGGTGCTGCCCGCTACTCCGACATCGCCAAGCACCGTGGGGCGGTTGAGGCGCGTGCCATGATCTCTCCTTCGGCTCGTCAGACTGCATAACAACAGCATGGTCAGGATCGCCGTCTGGAGAAGCGCTGGAGACTGAGTTGGCAAGAGTGCTCCGTTTGCAGTCCGAGGCTCAGGAGCAAGCGGAGAAGGTCAAGCGAGTTAGAGCTGAGTTCCAAGATGCTGATCGTATCTATGAGGAGGCGGTCCAGAAGTTGGCGGAGGACTCCTTGGTTGCGCCCAGCCCCGAGACGGCCAAGCTCAAGCTTGAGGATATGCTGTCAGGCTCCGTCGATATCGGTGCCATCATCAACTGCGACATTCTGGAGGACTTCGCCACGGATGAGGACCTGGAGCTGTCGGAGTCGGACCGCGAAGAGATGCAGAAGCGCGCGGCGGTCCTTTCCAAGGGCATTTCAGACATGACCAAGCAGCTGTTTCAGCAGGCGGTCGACCAGGGCAAGGCCGCGCAGGCAGCTCATCAAGCTCGCAAGGCCCGTCTTGCTGGCAGGAGGCGTAAACGAGAAGACGGAGTCGCTGAGGCTGGTGGAGGCGCTGGCGTTGGCGAGGCTGCCGACGAGCCTGCGAGCGGTGCAAGGGCCGCAGGCGAAGCCGAGGCTCCCAGGCAGCAGGCGCCTGCTGCCGAGGCGTCGGCTCCAGATGTTCGTGCGCGTGCATATGCTGCTCTTCGCGCCTCTGGGTGTAGTGCCGCCCCCCCCTCTGCTTGAGGGGGGGGGGACTTCGCTTGCTTCAGCGCCATGACTCGTTCGGCCGTTCGTTCAGTTTTTGATTGTTTTGCGCCTCGAACCTCGTCCATTGGTTCGAAGTCCAGGATCTCTGGGATCAGACTTTTTAAGCGTTTCCTGTCCGCTTTTCAGAGCCGCCGCTGCCGAGTCCACATCTTGGGTTGCCCCCGCGGCCCCTTGCGAGGTAGGAGTTGCCCCTGGCCCCCAAGACGTGGGGCCCCCGAGGCCCGTGCCCTTGCCTGTCTCCAGTGGGTCCTCGGACTTCCAGCTTGAGATGGTCGCTATTAATGGGAACTCTTGGGGGGCGCTCTACAAATCCGTGGAGCCTGCGGCGGCGCGTATTATTATTTGTCAAGAACATCGGCTCATGGCTGCCGACGTTGCTCAGATATCACTCATATGCAAGCACATCGGCTTTGAGACTGTCTGGTCGCCTGGAGTGCTCGGTGAAGGCGGCGGAGTCTCATCTGGAGTCATGGTGGCTGTTCGAGACGGTCTTGGATGCTACGAGGCATCTGAAGTTGCCCTCGCCAAAGGTCGAGCCGTGGCCGCTCTGATCCACGTGCCTGGATGCTCGCCCTTCGCCATCGTGTCTGTCTACCTGTTCTACACCCAAGGACTGTCGGATGCCCCCCCCCGTCGAGGGGTCACCTGAAGGTGTCTTGGGGC
>CAUYUJ010016245.1:97070-149570 GCA_963575745.1 Prorocentrum cordatum | reverse complement strand
CCTGAGCAGAATGCTGCTTCTGTTAAGGATTTGAGGGCTCTCCTGTGGGCAGTGGCGCTCCTCTTTGTCAAGGCCCAGGGTCGCGTGCAGACGGCCCATGGACGAACGCAGGCTGGCCTCAAAATGTCCCCGGTGCAGTCTGGGACAGTGGCAGCACACCTCCGTCGCTTTTGGCGGCGCCCCCTCAGACAGGAGAGAGCTGCGCTCTCGATTTTTGGCCGTCTGTGGGCTTCTGCTGGCTGCGCGAGCGTGGAGGATTCGGTGCACGGGCCGGGCCTCACCCCCCCTTGCGAGGTGCGGGTGCGTTTCGCTCTCCCTGCAGGCTCCGAGGCTGCACGTGGGTGCGTGCCCTTGGCAGCCGGCAGCCTGACCGCGGAGACGTCGAGCCGTGGACGCTCCTCCTCCTCCTCCTCCCCTCCTCCTCCTCCTCCTCCTCCTCCTCCTCCTCCTCCTCCTCCTCCTCCTCCTCTTCGCGTGGATGAGGAACCAACTTCGCTCCCCCTGGTTCCGGGCCGATGTCTCCTGCACCGGCCCGTCTGCCGCGCTGCGGGCAGCCGTGCGCACGCTCGCGCCTGCCTCCCCGGGCCTCGCTCCGCCTGTGCCGCCCCATGGCGTTAAGTCGGGCCTGTCCCTCTACAGGGGGAAATATTCAAAAATAGTAAAAAAATAGTCAGGGGACATTTTTTTGACTATTTTCAGGCATTTGGGGAATATGTTTGAAGTATTTGTTATTTTTCGTCCCAAATCACCCTGTAGGGGGGCAGGCCCGACCTAACCCTGGCGCCCCTTCCCTCCAGGCCCCCCCCCCCAGCATCCCGCCGAGGGCCTGCGCCCCCCCTCGCCTTCTGCAGCCCCTGGCTGGCCTCCGCCAGCCCTCCCTGCGGCCCCCCCCTTGCATTCGGAAGCTATCCCCGCCCGCCCCTTCTATCCGAAGGGGGGGGGGTGCGTGGGCTTCCCCTGCCGAAGCCCCCCCTGCCTCCTTTGTTTCCGCCCCTCGGAAGCTGCCCCTCTGGCCGCCAGCCTTCCCTTCGGCCTCCCCGCGGGAGGGCGCCCGGCCCTGCGTGTCTGGCCCGTCCTCTCGGCCGCCGCCGTTTGTCCGGCGCGTCGACGGGCTCGCCCTGGTCACCGAGCGCGTTCCACAACCTGCAACGTGCCTGCTCGCAAACGTCCGAAAGCATCATGCCTTCCTCCTGTGTAACATGTGTAATGTATCCTAGATCCCCCGCGGCGGAACCAAGCCATTTGCGAGTAGTTACTCTGCGAGCACTGTAGGAGGACACGCCCGAGCTAATCTTGGTGCTTTTCTCCTGGCTCTGGCTGGCCTCGGCACCCACGTACCGTAGGCTCGTGGCCCCCCTGCCCTTTGGGCCTCCAGGTCGGTCTTGGCTATCCTCTCCTCCTCCTCCTCCTCCTCCTCCTCCTCCTCCTCCTCCTCCTCCTCCTCCTCCCTCCTCCCTCCTCCCTCCTCCCTCCTCCCTCCTCCCTCCTCCCTCCTCCCTCCTCCCTCACCGTCCACCGTAGCCTCGTCCTTCCACCGCCCCCCCTGTCATCCACCGCACCGTAGCCTCCTTCTTCCACGGCCCCCCCTGTCATCCACGCCCGGATGGCTCATTGCAGCCGGCCGCTGCGGGACCCTCGGCAGTCTTCGAGGGCCTGGGCGTTCCTAGTCGCGCGCACGCGTTCGCTGCTTTACGACATTCTTCACCCTGTCGCCGCGCGCAGGGCCGCGGCGCCAAAAGTGTGCTTTTGCTGGGCATGAGTGGCTGCAGTAATCGCAGCGATGGTGGACAGGATGTTAGAAACGATGGTGACGGCGGCGATGAGAGCGGCAATGGTCACGATCATGATGATGATGATGATGATGATGATGATGATGATGATGATGATGGTGATGCTGGTAATGATGGTGCTGATGATGATGTATATGATGATGGTGGTGGCGATGATTACAGTAGGCTGATTATGTCGATGATGATGACGATGATGATCGCGATGCTGATGATAAGGATAATGATTACGATGGTAATGACGACGGTCATAAGCATGATTATGATGATGGTGGTGAATGATTGTGATCATGATGATGATGAGGATGATGATGATGAGGTTGGTGATGATGATGCTGATGATGATGATGAGGATGATGATGATGATGCTGATGATGCAATGATGATGATGATGATGATGATGATGATGATGATGATGATGATGATGATGATGATGATGATGATGATGATGATGATGATGATGATGAAGAGCACGGATATGATCACTGTGATGACGGTAGCGGCGGCGATGGTGATGGGTGGAAGTCAAATGCTGAGGGCGCTTGCTCGCGTGATATCCGTTCACAAACACTAAGAACCAGCGTGGGCCTGGCGGGCGGGCTCGCAAGCGGCTCCTTGGCAGGGAGGGACGGGGGGGGGCTTCCCCGCCTTTGTACACCGATTCCGGGGTGCGGTGAAAAATGCAGCTTTCGCTTCGCCCGCCATCGAAAACGAGTGGGTTCGGGCGCGGTTTCAGGCGGTTTCCTTGAGGCGTCCCGAGGTTTTCGCGGACTCCGCACATTTACCGCTACGCTTCTCCATGGAACCGCCATCACATATATATATATATATATATACAATCTAGGTTGTCGTTTGAGACGTCCTCGCCGCGCCGCATGTATTCGCCAAGGTTCCCGCCTGTGTTTCTCAGTTGTCGGTGGGTTTCCTCTGTTTCCTCGCGCTTCGAGCCAGGTTCCCGAATGGCCATCCTCAATTCCACCGCCATGACGACGCTGGAAGTGATCAGTTGCTGCAATTCTGCCGCCATCAGTGGGCTATCTTATCTTTTTCAGCTTCTCCTCTTCCTGAATATCGTCTCAAGGCGGAGATCGATGTACTTCACGGTATTTTGAAGGCGCCTCCGAAATCGTTCGGCCTCATTGATCTCTTCAGCATGCGTAGTTGGTCTTCTTCTCCGGCTTTGTCGCCCCCGTCGCCTTCAGCGTGGGCCGCAGCGTGGTGCACTGGCAACGTCGCCCGCCCGCGTTGGCCGTTGCTGGGAAATGGTCCCCTGATTGTCGGGCAGTATCGCAGTCCATGGTGCAGTATCTCATCGTCGTCGACGCTGCGACCCTGGCGACGCCCAGCATATGGCTCCAGAAAAGGACCGCGCCCTGCTGATGGCCAGCCGCGCCGCCTGGGCTGAGATTCGAGAAGCTGCCCTCCATGATCGCCAACCTCGGCCTCAGCGCATTCATTGGGAGGCGGCCGCTGCAGTCCTCTACCCTGAGATGTTCCACGTCACCATCACGAAAAGGATCAAGACCGGGTGGCCCCAGTTCGCACTACTTCCTAATCTTGCGGATCGGTGGCAGAGGTTCCGACAGCAGCTCTCGGGCGCCTTCCCTCTCGGTCGCCTTCCCAGGCGTCTCGTGGGCAAACTACCGCACGCTGGCCAGTGCCTGGCCCACGTCATTCAGGATGCACGTAGGGTCGTCGTCGTTTGCCTTGCTGGTTCGGCTGCGAGGACGCCGACGATGAGATCGCCCATTGCCTCGCCTGTCGCGGCGCTTGGTGGGCAGTTTGCCAGGCGACGCGATCATTCGCACACTCTTCTGTGCTGCACAGAATCGGCCTCGGCGAAGGAGCGGCGTACCAGATGGATGACGACAGGGAGAGCGATCTTCCGCAGACCGCGGCGCGGCTGGCACGGCTCTACCACCTCCACAACATCCTTCGCCATCGGCCTGGCGCGCATATCCGGCCGCCGTGCGCGGCTGTGACTGCAGCGAGGATCGCGGCCCACCGTGTTCCAGTACCACCCGCATGTCCGACTGGAGCAACTCAAGAACTCCCAGAACTCCGCCTGCAACTACTCCCAGAACTTCCAGAACTACGACTGAGAGGCCCCACTGGCCGCGAGGCCAGTGAGCCATTCTGACCCGCCATCAGCGGGCGCTCCTCCTCCCCCTCCTCCTCCTCCTCCTCCTCCTCCTCCTCCTCCTCCTCCTCCTCCTCCTCCCCCTCCTCCTCCTCCTCCTCCTCCTCCTCCGCCGCCGCCGCTGCCGCCGCCGCCGCCGCGCCGCCCGCGGAGCGCCCCGCCCCCAGGAGCTCGGCGCCCTGCGGCCGCCGGCGCCGCCCGCCTCCGCGCCTCCCTGCTGCAAGGCGCCGCCGCCGCGGGCGGCCGCCGCGGGCGCCCCCGCCGCGGGCGCACCCGCCGCGGGAGCAGGCCGCGCCCGGCGCGGTCGGCGCCAGCGCCGTTGCCGTCGCCGTCGCCGTCGCCACGGTACGTGGGTGCTTGCTCGCTTCCCAAGGTTCTGTCTTTGCGGCAATACGTATCGGGAGACAGGCGGGGTGCTCGCTTCCCGGGGTGAACTTGGACACCCGCCTGTCCTCCCAGTGGTTTGGCTAGCGAACAGACATCGGGAGACAAGCTGCCGCCCACCGTCCTGTGTGGGCGACCCCGCTCGTTTTCCGCCCCCCCCCCCCTTCCCTGTTTCCCCCATTTCACCCCCTGAAATGGACGCCCGCGTGTTGCCACGAATACGGGAAAATTCGGGAGGGGGGGGCAGCTTGGGCTCCCCGAAATCCGGGTAACAAGCGGGTGCTCATTTCACACCCGCTTGTCACCCGAATCTCGGGGAGCCCAGGCTGCACCCTGGAACTTCCCCGAAGTTCGGGTAACAAGCGGGTGTCCCAGGGAAGTTGGAAGGAGCAGCCTGGGCTCCCCGAGTTTCCTTCTATTTTCGGGGAGCCCAGGCTGTCCCCCCCCCGAGATTCCGAAATTTCGGGTGACAGGCGGGGGCCCGTTTCAGGGGGGTGAAGAGGGGCACCCGCTTGCTAGCCGAATCTCCCGGAGCCCAGGCTGCCCCCCCCGAATTTCGGGTAACAGGCAAACGCTCTTCTCACCCCCTGAGATAAGCACTTCGGGTGACAAGCAGGTGCCCATTGCGGTGGGGTGAAATTGGCACTCGCTTGTTACCCGAACTTCGGGGAGCTGCCCCCCCCGATTTATTGTCAAATTTCGGGTAGCAAGCGGGTGCGCATTTCACCCGCTGAAATGGGCACCCGCTTGTTACCCGAATTGTGGGAAATTCAGGAGGGCAGCCTGGGCTCCCCGAGATCCCCCAGATGTCGGTGAGTTTCAGGCAGCCCAGGCTGCCCCCCCCCCCGAAGTTACGAACTTATGGGGTGATAAGATTTTCAAGTGCTGCGAGCTTGAATGCGATAACTCTGAGCCTTCTTCTTGGCACCCTGGTGATCGCATGCTCGCCGAGTGGGGCGTTTCCCACGAGGCTCTCGGGATCACTGCCATCGAGAAGCCGATGGACAGGGTAGGAGGCGCGACGGTTCGGTATATTTTGTTAGGGAGACGCTTGCTTTTACTTCTGCCACGGTTGGTTTTCTCAGCAGCTATCCCGTATTGTCCTGTTGCAGGCAGGATGTGCCGCACCCCATGGCTTCCGACCATCTTCCCGCTGAAGTGCGCTGCGTGCCGAAACCGCGTGCGCGCCAGCGCCGACGGGCGGGAGTGAAGAAACCCGTGCCTGAGTGGCTGGTTGACGACAGGGCTTTCTTTCAGGCCTTTCGCGAGGCGGTCGCAGATTGGGAGGCGAGCCAGCGCTTGGAAGGCATGGGGGGCTCGCCAGCTTCGGACCATTTCGCGGCGACCTTGCCTCCGCTCGGTTGCTCAGCACAGTCGTTTTGGCCACTGCGCCGAATCACAATTTTGACATTGCTATGCGTATCGTCCAGTGTGCTCGTGATGGTCACGGAGTGGTGCCGTTTGCGACGTATTCGAAGGCGGTTAAAGCATGCCAAGCGCCAGCTGACATCGCGTCTTGCCGTGTTCGCGCAGGCGCTGGCGAGGAGGGCGTCCGGGTGGACATCGAAGCGCTTCGGCCAAGGCTTCTCGAGCTCGCGGATCAGACTGTACAGGACTTAAATCCTAGGCGGGAATTTATCGGAGGTTGGGGGGTGAGTCCGACGTGAAACGGAGACCCCCCCTACCGGGAAATCGATTTCGGTTTCGGGTTCGTGTCGTGCGTGCCGTGCGTGCGTGCGGGCGAGGAAAAGTTGCGGGGGCGGGCGAGAGGAAATCCTCCTGTGGCTGGGCCGCGGCTGGACCAAATGTAACTCCTCCGGCGGACAGTGCCACGCGGTGTCCCGCCGGTGTCCCGCATCCTCCTGTGGCTGGGCCGCGGCCGGACCAAACGTTTCTCCTCCGGCGGCCGGTGCCGCGCGGTGTCCCGCCGGTGTCCCGCTGGTGTCCCGTGGTGTCCCGTAGTGTCCCGTGGTGTCCCGTTGGGTGAGATCGATAGTGAGATCGATAGTGAGATCGATGTGGTGCCCCGAGTTGTCCCGTGGTGTTCCGTGGTGTCCCGTTGAGTGAGATCGATAGTGAGATCGATAGTGAGATCGACAGTGAGATCGAGAGGTGTCCCGTGGTGTCCCGTGGTGTCCCGCTGAGTGAGATCGATAGTGAGGTCGATGTTGAGATCGATGTGGTGCCCCGAGGTGTCCCGTGGTGTCCCGTGGTGTCCCGCTGAGTGAGATCGATAGTGAGATCGATCGTGAGACCGATAGTGAGGTCGAGAGGTGTCCCGTGGTGTCCCGTTGAGTGAGATCGATAGAGAGTTCGATAATGAGATCGATGTGGTGTCCCGAGGTGTCCCGTGGTGTCCTATGGTGTCCCGCTAAGTGAGATCGATAGTGAGATCGATAGTGAGACCGATAGTGAGATCGAGAGGTGTCCCGCGGTGTCCCGTGGGGTCCTGTGGTGGCCCGTGGTGTCCCGTGGTGTCCCGTTGAGTGAGATCGATAGTGAGATCGATAGTGAGATCGTAAAGTGTCCCGTGGTGTCCCGTGGTGTCCCGTTGAGTGAGATCGATAGTGAGATCGATTGAGTCAGATGTTGGTGCCCCCCCCTCTCCCACCCCCACAACCTCCTTATCACCCGAAGGGTCGCTGTACAGGTACATCTGACCATCGCCTGGAGGATCAATTTTCGGGGACCTCGGCAGGCGGTGGATATAGATATATTCGGGCCCCCGGGGGCCAACATATATCCATATCCACCGCTCGCTGGGACACCAGGACGTCGGTTCCCAGGCGGTGGATATGGATAAATCCCCGCCTCGCATTCGAGGATTTCCAAGGTTCGCACCATCATAATGAGGGCGGGTCTGCTGAGCCCTATGATCTGCACGCGTGCCGGGTTGCTGATGGGACGTCCCGCCGGCTCAAGGCCACCCTGCCGTCGCATAGGCATACGCGTTCACCATTTTATTGGATGCTGAAGCGGGTGCGTTCGCCGAAGACGCGACTAGAATTGGTAGCATCCTTCTGGCTGAGTGCGAAAAGCGTCAAGGGCAGGCGAGAGGCGACGCACGGGAAGCTGCGCAACTCCTGCAGGCTTCCCGATTCTTCTGCAGATATGCTCTGGCAACCGCCCCGGGCTGAATAGTATACCCGATGTCGCGTATAAGCGTGCTGCGAAATTGTTGATTGATGTCTTCAGGGAAGCTCTTGCTGATCCGCAAAATGCTGACGTCGAGGTTGGGTCTGATATTCTCAGCGTTCTGTTGGTGCCTATCGGGAAGGTGGTCAATCCCACGCACGTCGAGCACCTCTGCGATGAGCTGACGAACTAAGATCGTAAAGTAGTGTCCTGCATGGTGGCCATGCTACTGGATGCAGCGGCGGAGCGATCTTCGCACTCGGCCCAGCAGGCTTTCATCAAAGGCCGTAATATTGTCAGGAGTATCGTCGGGCCGAACGAAGCTGATTATTCTTCCGTTGATGACGGCACCTTGCAGGCTCTCCTCTGTGCCGACTGCTCCTAGGGATATAACTTCGTGGGGTTCTTTTTCGTGCGCCAGGTGTTGGAGTGCGCTGGGCTGCCAGATGCAATTTTAAACATCATAGGTGCGATGATCAACGACTGCACGTCCGATCTGCTTGTTTTTGGCAGTGCGATGCGCACGCCGGTCTTGAAGAGAGTGGCTTGTGGCAGGGCGATCCGCTGTCCTGCTTTCGTTACATTCTCTCTGTGGACGTCTTCTTTTTTAGAATCTCGGCGACCGTGTGGGGGTGGGATTCCTGTCAGGCCTCGAAGGCGGTGACAGTCTCGCAGATCGCAGCGCGCACTAAACTGGAGCCCCCAGCAGCCCTCGACAGTGGCGGCAGTTTCGCATATCGCAGCCCCCCAGGGATGGCGAGGTCGGAGGCAGGTGTGGAAGAGGTACGAGACAGGAGGAGAAAGAGAGAATGAGAGAGAGAGAGAGAGAAAGAAAGAAAGGGAGAGAGCGATGAAGGGGGCGGGAAAGGAGGGACGCGACCACAGTGCTCTATGCAAAACGAAAACCCAACAACGGAGGGTTGGGAATAACCAAGTCCTGTCGTGCCTCCGCCATCCGGGCCCTGGCCCCGAGCCCAAGCCCGAACACCAGCCCGAGCCGAGCCCGGACCTGCGCCCCAGCCCGAGTCCGAGCCCGCCTGTCCCGAGCCCGTCCCAAACCCGAGGTCGAGCTCGAGGTGGGTTCCGAGTCCCATCCCTGGCCCGAGCCGCAGCCCGAGTCGGGCCCGAACCGTTGCCCGAGTCGAAGTTTCGTTTATAGCCCCTGCCCCGTAATATTGTAGATGTATATGTATATGTTTATGTATAGTCATATGTTGTTGTGCATGCGTATGTATATGTATAAACAGATGTATATGTACATGCACATGTGCATGTACATGTATACATATATATATACATATATGAATATGTGTTTGTGCATGCTGACACATATATATATATGTATATGTATATATATATGCATATGTATATGTATCTGTAGGTTGTGCATGCATACATATGTGTATACGCGTATGCACATGTTTACTTGATTGTAGATGTATGTGTGTAGGTGTATGTATACATATGTGTATGTGTATGTGTACGTATATGTATGTATACATGCGTATATGTATAGGTCAACGCGTATGCGTATGTCTATAGGTAGATGTATGTGTATGCGTTTATGTTTGTGTACATGTATAAGTATATGGACATGTCAATGTTCATGTTTATTTCTATGTACACGTATATGTATGTGTGCATGTGTATTTACGTATATGGATATGTATATGTAGGCACACGTGTATGTACACAGGCATATGTTTGTTTGTGTTTATGTTCATGGGATTATGTGTATAGGTGTGTGTACACATTTCTTGCTAATGTACACGAGCACGTATACGTAACTGTATTCGTGTATGGACCTGCATACCTATAAGCACAGGTGTATGTGTATCTGTATGCGTATATGTGTATATCTCAATGTATGTGTATACGTATATGTATGTGCATTTGCAGTTGTATATCTATATATATATGTGTATGTGCATATGCAGATGTTATGTCTGCATGTATGGATGTACGCCCGTCCGTAGGTCTGTCTGTATGTATATATGCATCTATATATACATACACATATATCTATATGTGTATACATATGTCTAGGTATACATCTTTGTATGTCGGTCTATCCGTATGCCTGTATGTCTGCATGACTGTATGTATGTGTGTATGTATGTATGTATGTATGGAATGTAATGTAATGTAATGTAATGTAACGTAATGTAATGTAATGTAATGTAATGTAATGTAATGTAATGTAATGTAATGTAATGTAATGTAATGTATGTATGTATGTATGTTTGTATGTATATATGTAGGTATGCATGCATGTATGTATGCATGTATGTATGTGTATATATGTCTCTCTCTGTATTTATGTATATATGTCTGCATGCCTGTATGTATGTGTGTTTATACATGCGTATACATACATATATATGACTAATTAAGCTCTTCTTTATAATTTTGTAAACTGGGGGTGGGACCCCCCCACAAGAAAACCGACCCCCCAGGATCCGGGGGTTCGGGGCCCACTGGACATCCTTGCCAAATGTCCCCCGGCTCGTCCAGGACCTCCCAAGGCGCCTAGCCAGGTCTTGCTGGCAGAACCCAAGCGATCAGAGCGGTGATCATAGAGGCCGACGAGAGATCCAAGACAGCACGAGAGCGCTCCATGGCCTCCAGATGCCCCCAAGACGACCCAGGAGGCCCTCCACCCGATTTCCAGAATGCAGAAATCGCTTCATCTGTTTCAGGGGAGCGTACAATTTCAGCATATTCGCTGTTCGGGTCCTCGCAGCGTCCACAACAGCCAGAAAAGGCCTACAATATCGCCCCAAGACGACCCAAAACGCCCCCAAGAGAGTCTCTAGACGGCCTGGATGGCCCCAAGACTGCCCAAGGAACCCCCAAATGAGCCAAACAGAGGCCCAACATGCCTCCAGAAGGCGCCCAAGAGAACCCCAAAAAGGCACGGGAGGCCCCCAAAAAGAGCACGGGAGGCCAAGGAGGAGGAGGATGAGGAGGAGGAGGGGGAGGAGGAGGAGGAGGAGGAGGAGGAGGAGGTGGAAGAGGAAGAGGAGAAGGATGAGGAGGAAGAGGATGAGGAGGAGGAGGAGGAAGAGAGGAAGAGGAGGAGAGGAGGAGGAGGGGGGGAAGATGAGAGGAGGAGGAGGAGCAGGAGGAGGAGGAGGAGGGAGAAGGAGGAGGAGGAGGAGGAGCAGGAGGGGAGGAGGGAGGAGGAGGGAGGAGAGGAGGAGGAGGAGGAGGGAGGAGGAGGAGGAGAGGAGGAGGAGGAGGAGGAGGAGAAGGGGGGAGGGAGGGAGGAGGGAGGGAGGGAGGGAGGGGAGAGAAGGAGGAGGGAGGGGAGGGGGTAGGGAGGGAGGGAGGGTGGAAGGGAGCGAGGGAGGGAAGGAGGGGGGGAGGAAGGGAAGGAGGGAGGCAGGGAGGAAGGGAGGGTGGGAGGGAGGGAGGGAGCAAGGGAGGAGGAGGAGGAGGAGGAGGAGGAGGAGGAGGAGGAGGAGGAAGAGGAGGAGGGGCCCGGCGCCGCGCCCTGAAGGCGCCGAGGAGTGGGCGGCGCTCGGCTGGCCTCTCCACCAGCTGTGTCCTGGCGGCACCGGCAGCACCGCGTGCATCGAGGACGGCCGGTGGCTTTCCTCCACAGGGGTCGTGGGGAAAATGGGGCTCCACGTCGAGCCGCATGGGCCTGGGGACCGTCAGATTGAAGAGAGCTGGGGACGTGCGAGACAAACGTAGAACGGTGTCTAAGATAGCAAACACGACGCGACGCGACGGTGCTTTTGTATGGCAGACGCCGCGCAGAACGTCGTCACGCGCCCACCCGCTGATCGGGCGGGCACACACAACCTGTCGATCCGCGGGGCGGACTTGTTCTTGCATTTGTCGGAGACAGTGTGTCAACTGGTTGGCTCGATGTTTGGTGTGCTTGTATGCTGGCGTTGCGAGTCGTCTCGCGGTTGCTTCGTGGCTGGCTATCTGCCGCCGTGAAGTGTTGCGTGAGGGTTTGCCTGCGGTCCGTGCATTGGGCGGTCCTGCTGGCCTGGTGGCCGTCGTCCCGTGGCTCGCGGCCCCGGAGGGTTCCAGAGGGCTTCTGGGGAGGGCGTTTTCCAGAGAGCCCCCCAGGGGCCTCGGAACCTCGTCAAAACAGGGGGTGCGAAGCCCCGGGGGGACCCCTCCTGGAGAACTCCCTCTCCCCAAACCTCCGGGCGGCCGTCCCTGACAGAACCCTCATGGGTCGACTGGGGGTGCTGACTGCCTTGGGCGTGGTGGGTGGCCGTCGTGCGCTCCTGGCCGTTGGCGGGCTGGGCCGCCCTGGCAGAGAGGAGGTGAGCTTGATTGGAACTGGCCCCGTCGGCCGGCGCGTACAGAGAGAGAGAGAGAGAGAGAGAGAAGGAGAGAGAGGGAAGCAGAAAGAGAGGATAAGTAAACGAGCGGGAGAGAGAGAGAGAGAGAGAGTGGGAGAGTGAGAGAGAGAGAGACATAACTATACACACATAGATATATGTATGCATATATGTGTGTATATATATAGAGAGAGAGGGAGAGAGAGAGAGAGAGAGAGAGAGAGAAACAAAAAAATAACGAAAGAGCGAGAGAGAGAGAGGGATATGTAGGTGGAGACACAGAGAGGTAGAGGGCAAGCTCGTTGCGCTCGCGCCTCGTCTGGCATCCAATCCCTCCCTCCTATCCCTTCCCACTGCGGTGAATTTCTCTATCCGCGGACGCGTGTTATAGCCGACCTGCAACTCTAACCTGAAGACCACATCGTGCGATTCGCAATCGGAAAAAACGGGAGCTGCGTGCACACGAACTGGAGTGGAAGGAGCGGGAGGAACAGTAGGACCAGGGGATTGCGGAGGAGGGAAAATCAGAGGCCGGCAACAATAAAGACAGACTCGGATCCAGCAAAGTGTCCCGCGCTGGGGCGAGAGCGCTGTTCTGAACGACGGGAGCAAAGCGCCGATCTGAAAATGAGGCCCACGCTGCAGCGGGAACACCATTTGGAAACATCGAAAACAATCGGAGTGGGAAACAATTCGCAAGAACAACCAACTTTTGACATCCAGTGTACAGAAAACGGCATGCGGAGAGGGCCTGGTATCTTCCGGACGGTGAAACGGGGTGAGGTCGTCCATCGTGATTTCCCTGGCGACGCCCACGTCTGGCGGCCGAACTCCTAGGCCCTTGATATTATCGATCTCCCCGACGGCCTCGATGACCTGAATAGCCTGGCCCCGATATCCTGGTTATCATTGACATTGATGTCTTCGATGTCCTCGATGCCCTCGCTATCTTCGATATCCTCGCCATCCTCGATGTCTCCAGTGCCCACGATGTTCCCATGCCCCCGATGCTCTCGATGCCTTCGACCTCCTCGATGTCTTGGATGTCCCTGATCGGCCCTCCGTCGAGAGAGGGCCTCGAATGCCTGAGGAAACGCAGGAGGAGGAGGAGAAGGAGGGGGAGAAGGAGGAGGAGGAGAAGGAGGAGGAGGAGGAGGAGGAGGAGGAGGAGAAGATGAGGATGAGGATGAGGATGAGGATGTGGATGAGGATGAGGATGAAGATGCTGCTGATGATGATGATGATGATGATGATGATGATGATGATGATGATGATGATGCTGCTTACGATGATGATGACGATGATGATGATGATGATGATGATGATGATGATGATGATGATGATGATGATGAGGATGAGGATGAGGATGAGGATGAGGATGAGGATGAGATGAGGATGAGGATGAGGTGAGGATGAGGATGAGGATGATGAGGATGATGATGCTGCTGCTGCTGCTGCTGATGATGATGAGGAGGAGGAGGAGGAGGAGGAGGAGGAGGAGGAGGGGGAGGGGGAGGAGGGGGGGAAGGAGGAGGAGGAAGGAGGAGGAGGAGGAGGAGGAGGAGGAAGAGGAAGAGGAGAAGGAGGGGGAGGAGGAGGAGGAGGAGGAGGAGGAGGAGGAGGAGGAGGAGGAGGAGGAGGAGGAGGAGGAGGGCGGCCTGCGCCCGCGGCGCGGCCTGCGGAGGCCAGGAGGAGAGGAGGAGGAGGAGGAGGAGGAGGAGGAGGACCTCCCCCTCTGGGGCCCCAGGAGAGCTCGCCGGCGCCCTCCGACGCGCCAGAACCCGCGCCCGCGCCGCCCCGCGGCGCGGCGGCTGTAGCGCCCAGCTGCGGCGGTGGGCGTGGGCGCCGGCCACAAGCAGGGGCGACGGCGGGAGGAGGAGGAGGAGGAGGAGGAGGAGGAGGAGGAGGAGGAGGAGGAGATGGTGTAATCCCAGGATTCATCATCGGAGTAAGCCCTCCCTCCAAGCTCCCTCGTCACAGGCCCCTACAAGGGATCATTTTTCACTGAGGGAAGTACCCCCTTGGGGGGCAACCGTTTGAAGATCTTGAAGCGTCTCCAACGCCACGATTCAGCCTGACTGTTGCGTCTTGACGATCCTGAATCGCGCTAGCACACCATTCCTGGGACGTCCACACCTCGAATCAATGTAACTCTTGCGCCCTGAGAACCCCCAATCGTTCAACATACCATCTCTGGTTCGTCAAACATGGGAACCGTGCAACTCTTGCATATGTTTAAGACGAGTGTGCGCGGCGCTAAGGCGAGATCTACATTTTGAAAAGGAACTTCTCTCAATCCGTGAACATATGGTATTCTTTAAGACGCATGTGCGCGGCGCCAAAGCGAAAACCACATTTTGAAAACCACCCGCCCTCAATCCGTGAGACTCTTGCAAACCTTGGACGCTTCGCGTAACTCCACCCATCCAAACGATGCCACGGAGAGTTGAGGTGATCAGGGAAGTGTAGGAGCAAGAGAGGGGGCCGCTGCTATCTTTCAAAGCGGATGAGGAGGACATGGAGGATGGGGAGGATGAGGAGGAGGAGGAGGACATGGATGATGGTGATGATGATGATGATGATGATGATGAGGATGATGATGATGATGCTGATGATGCTGATTACGATGATGATGATGATGATGATGATGAGATGATGATGATGATGATGATGATGATGATGATGATGATGATGATGATGATGATGATGACGATTCTGATGATACTACTCCTGATGATGATGCTGCTGATGATGATAATGGCGACGACGATGATGATGATGATGCTGATGATGAGTATGCTGATGATGATGATGCTGAAGCTGATGCTGATGCTGATGCTGATGCTGATGCTGCTGCTGCTGATGATGATGATGCTGATGCTGATGATGATGGTGATGATGATGATGATGCTGATGCTGGTGATGATGCTGATGCTGGTGATGATGATGATGATGCTGATGATTATGATGATGATGATGATGATGATGATGATGATGATGATGATGATGATTATGATGATGATGATGATGATGATGATGATGATGATGATGATGATGATGATGATGATGATGATGATGATGATGATGCTGATGATGATGATGATGATGCTGATGATGATGATGATGGCGACGACGATGATGATGCTGCTGATGATGATGAGTATGCTGAATATGATGGTGATGATGTTGATGATGCTGATGCTGATGATGCTTGATGCTGCTGATGATGATGATGATGATGAGGAGGAGGAGGAGGAGGAGGAGGAGGAGGCTGAGGAGGAGGCGGAGGAGGAGGAGGAGGAGGAGGTGGAGGAGGAGGAGGAGGAGGAGGGGACGAGCGAGGAGGGAGGAGCGAGGAGGGAGGAGCGAGGAGGAGGGAGGAGGGAATAGGCAGACGAGAAGGGGAAGGAGGGCGTGCAGAGGGCCAGTTGGATGCGTCTCGGAGTCTCTTGTGGGATGTCTCTTGGGGGCTTCCCGGGAGTCCTTCTTGGGGCGTCTTGGCCGCTCAGGGGGCCTCTTGTGGGCCTCCCGGGGTCCTCGTGGGGCTCTCTTGGGGCTCGCTTGAGGCTCTATTGAGACCTTCTCTTGGAAGCCCTGGAGGCTCTCTTGAGGCTCTCTTGAGGCTCTCTTGAGGGCTCTCTTGGGAGCCCTGGGGGCTCTCTTGAGGCCATCTTGGAGGAGGTCGCCCAAAGAAGGTGGGAGCTTTCATTCGCGGCGCCCATCTGGAGTCCCCAAAGTCGCTTCTCGGAGCCCTCTTGGGGCCGTCTTCGGACCCCCTTGGGCCTCTCTCGGGGCTCTCTTGGGCCACCTTGGGTCCATCCTGGCGCCTCGGAGAGCCATCAGAAGCGAAAAGACGAGAACGCAAAAGACATGGAATTTCCTCAGGTTTGGGGAGGATATTGGCCTCTTGGATGCTCTCTTGGGGGTGCTCCGAGGCTACCTGGAGCCGCCTTGGGGCGGTCTTGGAGCCTCTTGGATCATGTTGGAGGCTAGCTTGAGCTATCTTGAGCTATCTTGAGCCATCTTGGAGGATCTGCTGGGCTCTCCGAGGTCCTCTTGGAACCATCTTGGGCCGTCTTGGACGCTCCAATGGGTCGCGGGGTGCCCCGTCCAAGTCCAGGGGTAGGGGGTACGGGGTACGGGTAAGCCCCTCCCCGAAGGGGAAGAGGGAAAGGTGGAAGAGAAGACACGCTAAACCACCTACGCCCAGAGGACGGGTGGGATTTGCAATATGAGGTGTGCTCCGCGCTAAGGCGAGAGCCACATTTTGGAAGCGGCCCGCCCTCCATCTGGGAAGCTGCTGCGAATTGTCAGCTTCAGGGTCATAAGTGGTAAGAAAATATCAGGCGAAACACCCAGACCGCCCTTCCGACGGGCCTCGGGGTGCGACAGGGAATAGTTATCTTTCAGGAAGAGGAATGGATACATATTATGTTGATGCTGTTGTTGTTGTTGTTGCTGTTGTTATTGTTGTTGTTCTTGGTGTTGTTGTTGTTGTTGTTGTTGTTGTTGTTGTTGTTGTTGTTGTTAATGATGGTAATGCTGATGCTGATGATGCTGCTGATGGCGATGCTGATGATGCTGATGATGAGGAGGATGAACATGATGCTGATTATGGTAATGACGAGGATGATGATAAGGACAATTATGATGATGCTGATGATGATAATGATGATGATGAGGATGATGCTGATGCTGATGCTGATGATCATGATGATGCTGCTGCTGATGATGATGATGATGATGCTGGTGATCATGATGATGATGGTGATGATGATGATGCTGCTGATGATGATACGGATTATGCTGTTGTCGATGCTGATGCTGATGCTGATGAGCTGCTGATGATGCTGGTGATCATGATGAAATGATGCTGATGCTGCTGCTGATATGATGATGATGATGATGATGATGATGATGATGATGATGATGATGATGATGATGATGATGATGATGATGGTGGTGGTGGTGGTGGTGGTGGTGGTGGTGGTGGTTGTGGTGGTGGTGGTGATGATGATGATGAGGAGGAGCAGGAGGGGGAGGAGGAGGAGGAGGAGGAGGAGGAAAAGGGGGAGTAAAAGGAGGAGGAGGAGGAGGAGGAGGAGGAGGTTTGCCCTTGCACCTCCACTTCTACAAGTCCGCCCTAATGTTTACAGCAGCAGCTAAAGAGTCAGATGTTTACGCACAGTTTCAACCGCCTTAGCCCCATCTCGCTCCGCCTCGCCCTTGTGCCGCCCAGGAGCCAACGTCCCACCTCAGTTCCAGGGTGTCACCCTGGCAGGGGTGCCAGGCTTGCAGGGCCCCCGGCGCGAACAGCCGCCGCTCCTGTCAGCTGCCACCTGCCTGCAACCCCTCGCTGTGAATTCTACTCCTCTCCCCCACTTCTGATCAGACGGGCACCTCAGTAGATGGGGGACCCTGGGCGCTCTGCAGGGCGCTGGCCCGAGGTGGCCAGTTGACCCGAGGGATAGAGAGGACCCGGTACAGCCACAAGAACACGCGGCCCGAGGGCCCACTCCCCATTTTCTGGAGGGGGGCACTGCTGCCACACTTTACAGCTGCCGCCACTCACCACCTCTCCTTATCTATTCTTCTTGAGCTAATGATTTTCGGTTCGATGTCTCTCCTCTCTCCCCCCCTCCTCCTGTACGTTAACCGTTTTAACCTACTCCAAGCCACGCGTAGCCACGTGTGTCGCCGGTGGCCCTGGGGCGGTGCTCTGGGGGTCACCTGCTACTCGTTTGATCACCCTCCCAGGGCCGACCGGCCCTGGGGTGGGGTGGGCTGCGTCGGCGCGACACTCCAGCCGACAGGTAGCAGGTAACGGGAGGAGGAGGAGGAGGAGGAGGAGGAGGAGGAGGAGGAGGAGGAGGAGGGAAGGCCGAACAAGGAGCGGAGAGGCTGTCCTGGCCGTGGCCAACCTCGGCCACGAATCGACCCCCCGACCTGGACCTACGGAGCGGCCCGAAAGCGAGCCTCCTGAATGCAAAGTGGCCCTTCCTGTGGTGCGTTCTGGCCAGGATTTCGCGACGGATCCAGCCGTGGCGACTGGCCCAGGAGCGCCCGCGAGCCTCGCCCCCCGATCCTCGAACCTCGATCCTCGGGGCCTCGATCCCATGCATCCGGGGTCGAACAAATCCGAGTGTCAGAAATCCAGACTCGCCGCCGCCGCCCGAGGACCCCCCGCCGCCGGCTGGGGTGCGCCGAGCAGGGGGGCCAGGAGCATGGGGGTCAGCGCGTCATGGCCCCCAGGCACGTTGTACGCGGACGAGGGGGCGGCCAGGGACCGTTGACAGAAGAGAAGGGGGCCAGGACATCTGGAAGACGCTGCAGCAAAGGGCCACTCCCCGCCGCCGCCCGAGGACCCCACCGCCGGCCCGGGTGCGCCGACGAGCGGGGCCAGGGTAGGGTGTGTCTGGCCAGTCTGGCGCGTATTCTTTCATATCTTGCGATGTTTCTGAGGGCGCCTCCCTGAGATCGCCATCGCCTTGGGCATCTCGGTCCAAGGGTGAGACGGTGAGACCGCGGCTGGCTCGCATCGTTGACGTCTCCTCCTCCGGCTCCTGCCGACGACGTCACGCCGCCGGTGGTCCGGGGGCAGCGGGGCGGGGCCCTCCTGCGGCGGCGGCGCCGTCCTCCGCCGGAGGGCGGCGTGCGGCGCATCGGCGGCCTGGCCGTGGGCGGCCTGCGGCGGGGGGTTCTCGGAGGCCCTCGGGGGGGCCCTTCTCGGGGGACCTCCACGGGCATCACCCAAACACACGCTCAGACTGTGTGTGTGTGCTTCGGCCGGCATTCTCATCGTGATGTGATGCGCTGGTCTCATTCGTGCTTCGACTGGCGAAGCGCATGCCTCGCCAGGCTCGTTTGTCCGTGAGCCGCGCGATTGGGATAGCCCTCTTGCGGGGCCGCGGCTTTCTCTATCTGCCTTTTCCTGGTTGTTGTCGGTGGAGAAAGCTATGTGTGTGTGTGTGTGTGTCGGCCCCCCTAGGGGTGACGCGCGCGCTCACAAACCTTACAGTACATGCTCGGTGGTGGGTGCTTTCTGGCCATACTGTTTGGGGAACGGTTACTTATACACATTATATATATATATAAAAAAAATTACACAAGCAACACATGTGTGTACATATTTATATAGACGTACATCTAGATGTATTTGTGCTATCTGATCAGTTCGGACGTGGGCCTCCAAGGAGGGCGCGTAGCTCCAGTATGTCCATCTTCGTCCGACTCCCAGGGCCAGCAGGTGCTGGGAGGCCTTCCGTGCGGCGGCGGCGGCAACAGCAGTGCCTGTTGGCGGCGGCGGCGGCAAAGGCTTTCAGGCGACGAGGAGGACGACGGCGGCGACAGCGACGGTGCTCCCCTCCCGAGGTCCATCTAGGATTGTGGAAGTCGATTAATGGAGAGGAAGCATGCTGCCAGATAATTTCCGGATTTCTAGAACATGCTTCAAGCATGTTTCAAATATGTTAAAACATATTTGAAACATGCTTAGAACATGTTTCACACATTTTAAACACATGTTTAATTCAATGATAGGGTTGCTAGAGCGTCCATTGTCATGGCATCCACAAATCTAGGATAGTTCTTTCCCCAGATCTGGTTCTGACGGTCCGGGGGCCCAGGCCCGGGGCTCGACTCGGGCCCCGAGGGGCCGAAGTCCGGAAAGACCTCTCCTCCACCCCCTCTTCCGCCGACTGCGACGATAAGGATGACCTCCGCAAGGAGGGCGCACGGCTCCGGCGACGACGGCAGCGGCGGCGACGACGAGGGCGGCCTTTGGTGGCCTCCGGGAGCCTCCGAGAGAGCTCTCCTGAACCACCTGTGAGTCCTGCCCAAACCACCGGGAGCATCGCAGGACGCTTTCCGGATGACTGTCTGGGGTCGCAGAGTGGAAGTCCTCGAGCGCTGGCCGTGGCGGCGGCGACGGCCTCCGCGAGGGGGTCGGCGCGCCCTCAGGCGGCCGCGCGGGCGACGAGGTGCTGGCCTGCGGCCAGAGGCCGACCGCGACGGAGGACTGCGCGGCGGCGGCGGCGGCGGCCCCGCCGCGCGTCTCTGCCCCAGGCATCCCAGACATCTCCTCCCGTAAAGTGACAACAAGTGGAACCCTTGACACCCCGCCCCCCCCTATCTCAAAGCCGGCCTCAAGCATTCGGCAGCGCAGGCGTGAGAAAGAGAAGTGGAACCTCCAGGGCCTCTGGGAGGCTGGAGCCAACCTTGAAATGGGGGGGAGGTTGGCGTCGAACGCGGGGTCGAAGACGAATGGGGTTCCACTTTTTTGTCTCCTCACCGTCCTTCGTGTCCTCCTCCTGCGGGGAACAGTCACACCTGGAGGGGGGGGGGGCTGCACCTGTGACGGTTCGTTCTCGTCTTGTCTTCTGCCGCCGCCACCAGCAGCGCAGCTGGACCAGTGAGCGAACGCCCAAGGCAGAGGATTGGGTAGGGTCGGCCAATTCCCTTCCTTCCCCCCTTTTGGTCGGTGCTACTCTCTCCCTCCCTCCCTGCCTCCCTCACTCCTATGAGGAAAAGACCCCGTCGCATGCCATCGCAGTCGGGGAAAAGACCCCCGTCGCATGTCAGAGCGAGGCGGAGGAGCTCGAACGCACGTGATCCGCTCAACTTAGCCACCAGACATCTTTGTCGCGATCTGAGGGCTGCGTCCCTCCCGCCGCGCTTCTACGGGAGGCGTCCTCCAGGAGGTATTCGGAGCTCCGCTCCGCTCCGCTCCCTCCCTCCCGCCAGGCAGATTTCTTCTGGGCAGCCACGCTGCCCGCTCGATCCTGCGCCAGTCTCGCATGTTGGTCATCCGCGCCCTCGGAGGTCAGCTCCAAGGCCCGTGCGTGTCTCACCCGGTCGTGTGGTCGCCAGGATGTCCGCTCCCCGTCTCCTGCTCCTCCCAATCAAGAGTCCCAGGCATCCGCGGGCCCCTGGGCCGCGACCTCGTGGGTACGGGGAGTTGTTCCGCGGGCGCCCCGCGGGGGATGTGTCCGTGCGACCGCGTGTCCACGGGGTCGCGCCCCAGAGTCCGCGAGGGCGTGGATGCGCATACGTTCGCTGCTAGTGATGGTGGTAAGGCTTTGTGAAGATGCTTGCGCACAGACAGCTCGCGACGATGGCTGCTCGTGGTGATGGCTGTGAGGATTCGTGGTGATATGTATACGTTCGCTGCTCGTGATGGTGGTTGTGCACAGATGATGTGTACGTTCGCTGCTCGTGATGCTCGTGATCTGGTCGCTGCTCGTGATGATGGTGAGGCTTCGTGGTGATATGTATACGTTCGCTGCTCGTGGTGGTGGTTGCGCACAGACAGCCCCTCCCGGAAGTCCCAGCCGGCCTCAACAGGCCCCCTAATGCCAGCCGGCCTCACGAGGCCCCGCGAGTGGTCTGGAGCGGTTGTAACACCTCAGCCCTGGGGCGCGGAGCGCCCCAGGGGCGCTGCTGGAGGTGGCGCCAGGGGGAGGCCTTTCGTGGCCAGCGGGGACCACTTGGGGGGACTGTTTGGGCTCAGCCCGAATCCTTACCAGCACGTGCTCAAGTCCCGGGATCCGACGTGGCGAAAAATAGCAGCATCGCGAAAAAGCATGACCAGAGCCCTTGACCCCATGATTCCGCGCCATTTTTCGAGCCACACCGATCTGTGACGGTCGCGGGGCCCGAAACAAGGCAGCACATCGCCTGGTGTGAGACATTGCGATGCCAGGATCTCAGGGTTTCTGTCGGCGGCGAGCCCAGGGGGGAAGTCCGAGGGGGCGGACATTCTTAGGAGGCTCGGAAGGTCTTCGGCCTTCTGAGAAGTCTTCTAAACTTTTTTTGCGTCGGCGGCTAGGCAGGGGTCGTCTGCGCTGGCGGAAGGAGCTATAAACGGGGACACCGTTTAGCGAATTGCGCCACATTCCAGGAAAAAAGGTGAGAGGACAGGGGGGCGGCCGCAGAGGGGGGGGGAGGGGCGAGGGCCGCTCAGGGGGACAAGAAGTCTGCTAAGCATCCTCCAGAGACCCACAGGGAACTCTCCAGCATGCCAGGGGGCTTCTGGGGAGCTCCGCCGCCTTCCGAGAAGGCACTGCCCCCTTCTGGCTTCCCACCGGGCTCGCCGCCACTCCCGTGCCCCAGGCTCAACTCGGGCGTGTCCCTATAGAGGAGGAACATTCAAAAGCAGTTCAAAGATAGTCTTGGGACGATTTTTCGATTATGTTGCGTGTGTGTGTATATATAAGTATGTTCTTATGCAAAGGTATATATATATATATACACATACATCGTCCAAAATCCGCCTGTAGAGAGACATGCCCGACCTAACCCCAGGCATCCCTGACATCCCAGGCATCCCGCGAGCCCTCGCGCCAGGCCGCCCCGCGGTGGCGGCCTCGAAAAGCCGGCCGCGAGCGCAGCCAGGGGAGCGGCGCACGGGGCCGAGCCTCTCCTCGGGGGGCGGGGGCGGCTCGGAGTTTCTCGGGGCCGCCCGGGCCAAGGATCCCCCGCTGTGCTGAGGCTGGGCAGGCTCCAGGCGCCACCCGCAGTGTTCAGTCGGGCGTGTCCCGCTGCAGGAGGAATATTCAGAAACAGTAACAAAAATAGCCTGGGAACGATTTTTCGAGTGTTTCTGCATATTTTTTTCCTCAAACAGAAAATGCACTGTTTTGGATTTTTCCTTCAAAATCTGCCTGTAGGGGGACATGCCCGACCTGACCATAGCTTATGCGATCGCAAACTTGGATTAAGGGGGCGTGGATTAGCGACGGGTCCCGTTTCCACGGGAAGTCGCGGGTCTCCGTCGCCGAGCGAGGCGGCACCGGCCGCACTTTGGGGAGGGCACTCCGCCCCGATCCATGGATTTGGTGACCGCGCGCCAGATCCACGGATCGCTAATCCATGTTTGCGCGCCCCCGAAAGGATCCAGGATCGGGGGTTCGGGGCCCAGAAGTGTCGCCGCTCCGTGTGTTCCCACGCGCGGCCCCACGTTGCGGCCACCAGGGCAAACGCCTCCTCGGGCGCAAGGCTTGCCGTGGGTTTGCCGCGGTGCCGTCGTCTATTTGGGCGCGAGGCGCAAGGTTTGCCGTGGGTTTGCCGTGGTGTCGGCATCGTCCATTTCGGCTTGTCGAGAACAAGCGGCCTGGCGACACATCCATTTTTCGCCAAACAGTGCTTACATTTTGGATTTCTTGCATATTTTCTGAGGAGCTGGGCCTGTGTGGCGGTCCGGCGGCTATGTTGTCGCCGTCGCCGCCCCGTCGCCGCCTCGTCGCCGCCCGTCGTCTGGGCCTGCGTTGCGGTCTGGCAGCCATGTTGCCGCCGTCGCCGCCCCGTCGCCGCTTCGTCGTCGCCCGTCGTCTGGGCCTGTGTGGCGGTCTGGCGGCTACGTTGCCGCCGTCGCCGCCCCGTCGCCGCCTCGTCACGGCCTCGCATAGTTGCACCACGTCGAATGCGCCACATGGAGTGCACCTCGTAGATTGCACCACGTAGCTCACACCACATATACTGCACCACGTATATGGCACAACATAGATCACAACCCTTATATTGCACAGCATAGATCGCACCTCATGGATGGTGCCACATAGGTCGCACACACGATTTCTACATACATATATGTATATACATCTATATATATGATCGTTTATAGGTGTGTATATATGTATATATATATATCACCATCTAGTTTGCACCGCACAGGTTGCACCAACTATATTGGACCACCTAGCTTGCACCACATCTATTATATCGCACATCTGGATAATCATAGATCGCACAACATCGACTGCAACACATCTAATTCTCCGCATAGATTTACACATATGTCTGGCACATCATATGTCGCACAACATCTACTGGGCATCATAGAATGCAGTGCGTATGTTGCAAAGCATAGATCGTGTAACATAAATGGCACAGTAGGTACTGCACAACATAGATCGCACCACACATAGATTGCACCACATTTATTGTCCCTCATCGACCGCACATCATATATTGCTAGACCCACACCATGTGGGATCCACGCTGGCTAACAAGATCCCCTTCACCAAGCAGCAACGTCAACCAGGCAGCAACGTCATTGACCGAACGCCTTTTGGGCGACGACCTCCCTCCCTCCCTCCATCCCCCCCTCCCCTCCTTCCCTCCCTCCATTCCTCTCTCTTTCCCTGGCTCCCTGTGGGGGGGGTGAGAGGGGGCGCCCGGGTGGCGGCACCTCAGACGCCCGCGCTGTCGAGAGGAGCTGAAGTCCCTGCTCAGCGTAGGCTCCACGCCTCCTCTGATGGACTCCCCCGTGCCGCGATCGGAGCCCATGCCGCTGAGCCTGGACGAGTTCTGCATGTGGGAGATGCAGGCGCACGAAGGGCTTCCAGGGGAGGAGGCGGAGGAGGCGGAGGAGGAGGAGAAGGAGGAGAAGGAGGAGGATGATGACGAGGAGGAGGGGCAAGAGTAGGGAGAGTGATAATGATGATGATGATGCTGATGATGATGATGATGATGATGATGATGATGATGATGATGATGATGATGATGATGATGATGATGATGATGATGATGATGATGATGATGATGATGTGTGTATTCAGTACGGGAAGCAGGCACTGTAGTTGAGCATCGCCGTATGGCCGCTGCCACGTTTGCTCAAGCTCTGAGTCAGGGCGCCCTCCCATTCTGGTGATGCAAGCCGCCCTTCGCCAGCTTGTCGGGCGGATCGCAGAGGGGGCCTCGACTGGCCTCGTCGTGTGGGCTGGGCGGCCGACTTGCCCCGCGTGTGAGTGCTCGCCAGTCCTGAAGTGTCCGCCACTGACTTGCACGACTGGCGACGTGGCCCACATCTCGCCGGTGACGCCGCTCACGGTTGCGGTCCTCTGCGCTGGCGTCGCTTTGCTGTCCTTCTTCACGGGCCGGCTGACGCGCTGGGGAGCTAAGGGCGGGCGGTACGCCGACGACCTGGACACCACTGCTCGGGCCCAGGTGGCTCAGTACAAAGCCAAGGCTCTGGCGCAATGATGCTGGCAGCTGCTGGCCGACACCCGCTCACCGCGTCGCACGACCTGCAGGTGGGCGACTTCTGTGTGGTGCGCTACAACGTCCCAGGTGTGCCCCTGTACCACGAGAGGCTGGTTCACTACCTGCCGTTGGGTGCCGGGCTGACCGTGTCCATCACCACGCCCGATGGTGACGAGTACGAGGAGGTGTGGGGCCTGCCCGACATCGTCGAGTGGGAGCCGCTGCCAAACCGACAGCCGGGTGGCGTGTTGATGGGTCGGCCAGGAGCGCGATACTATCGGTTCAGAGCTGGTGCGATGCCGACCGCCGCGAGCCTCACGGCGTCCGCTGTGGCTGCTGCCGGGCGCCTGGGCCAGCCCGCGCCAGGCGGGCCCTTGGTGCCAGCCCTCGGCGGGCGCCTCGTCGGGCCGCCGGCGGGAGGTGCCGCGCCTGGCGCGGTCGAAGCCGGAGGCGCCGCGGCCCCGCTTGGCGGGGCACCCGGCGCGCCAGCGGCGGCCGCGGCAGCTGCGCCGGGCGGAGTGGCCCCGGCGGCGGGGCTTGGCGGCCTGGTGGCGGCGCTCGGCGGCCCAGCGGCAGGAGCACCAGCCGGCGTGCTGGTTCCAGCCCCGCTGCCCGCCCCCGCTGCGGCCGGCGCCGCGGCGGTCGTGGCTCCAGGGGTCGACGGAGTGCTCGCCGCCGCTGCCGCCGGGGCCCCAGCGGCCGCCGCCGCCCCCGTGCCCGCGGACGCGGGCGCCGCCGCAGCCGCCGCGGGCCCGCCCGCTGCGGCGGGAGGCGCGCCCGCGGGTGGTGCGGGTGCTGGCGGGCATGTCCAGGACGCGAGGGTGCTCCCGGTGGTGTACGACGCCATGGGCAACCGTCGGCGGGAGTTCCGCGAGGCGGTGCTGGCCTGCCGGGAAGACCCGTGGGCGGGGTGGCCCGTGCGCGGGCCGCGCACCGCGCTCTGGATCTTGCGGTACATCGTCGACCACGGCGGGACGCCGACGGGGATGCACTCTCGGTGGCGCAGTGAGGCCCGCCTCCAGGAGCACGAGCCCGGGGTGCAGGAGCATGAGCGCTCGTGCCGCGCGCTGGAGGAGCTCATCTGCTACGACCAGTGCAATGGCGCGAACCTGGCGGCCGTGGAGCTGCTCGTGCGGCACATCCAGGTGCAGCAGGAGAGGTACCGCGACAGGAGCGCGGGCGGCTCAGGAGGCGGTGGCCCCGACAGCGTCGACACTCACCTGTGCATGGGCAGCGAGCTGACACGAGGAGGAGTGTGTGTATGCCCTCTCCTCCAGGAGTGGGCCAGCGCCCAGCTGGCCAAGGAGCAGGCGCTGCTCAAGGAGCGGCGCAAGGCCCGGGAGGAGAGGGAGCTTGCCAAGAAGGGGAACAACAAGAAGAACAAGAAGGAGGAGGAGGGGTGATGTTCCCCTCGGCCGCGCCGGTTCCAGGCGGCCGGCGCGGCCCCCTGACTGAGACGCCTGTGGGCCGTGGTGCCTCTACCGGTCCGCCGAACAGAGAGGTTTTTGACATGCTGGGGCAGAGTGCCCGCCAGCGCGACATTTTTCCGCTGCCCCCGCTGTGACGAGATCACGTCGGCGCGGCGGGCCGCCGGGACCTGTCCAGGGTCACCAGGCGGCGTGGCGAGGCTACCAAGCACATCCTCGATTGGGGCGACGACTGCATCGACGCCCTGAACGACTTGCACGGCCACCAGGATCGGCCGGCGGCCCCCGCCCACGCTGGTCAGCGACACGCAGTGGAGCATGTCGAGTCGCGAGTGCGCGCGCTGGGCAAGCCCCCACCAGAGGCAGGCTTTCGCGAGGGAGCCCTTCGTGAGCTCCTCGCGGGGACGGGGATCTACCAGACGGGTGATCTCTCTTCCCGACGGCCGTATGTCAAGGAGTCCATTTCCTGGCCCTCGCCCGACGTGCAGCCCGTCCCGCTGTGCGCCTGCCTGGGTGAGGCCGAGTCTGAGTGGCTGGGCCGCTGGCAAAGCACCTTGCTCAGGCCAGGTCAACCTACAGCAGCCGAACGTGCTGAGTTCTGCCCGGCTGGACCTTTTTTTGACCCCAGTCTCTTCAGTAAGCCTCTGCTTTACGCCGATTTTGTCGCCAAGCTGTTGGCCCGCGGCATGGTGGAGCTGAAGGAGGACTGCGATGCGGCCACCGTCGGCTGCTTCTTCGTCGCGAAGAAGAACAACAAGTTGAGAGTGATATTTGATACGAGGTATGCAAATCTACTCTTCGGGCGACCCGCTCGGACCGCTTTGCCGACGGCTACAGCGCTGGCGGCTTTCGAGAACCCAGGGCACGACACTTACATTGCCTCGGGCGACATCGACAATGCTTTTTACAGGCTGCGGCTACCCGACGGCCTGTCGTCCTACTTCAGGCTGCCCGCCCTGGATGCCAGCCTGCTCGGGATCGCGCACCTGGGCGGGGCGCAGCTCGCGCGAGGGGCGCGGGTGCAGCCCTGCGTTTGCGTGCTGCCGATGGGCTGGAGCCATGCGCTGGCCCTCTGTCAGGGCGTGTTGCGGCGGGCCCTGGACGCCGCGGGGTTCACAGAGGGGCAGTGCATCGAGGACGGGAAGGCCGGGGTCGTGGTCGGCGAGGAGGGCGCCCTGGCGGTCGCCGGCTACGTCGACAACTACGCTGCCCTGGGTCGTTCACCGGCCATCGTCGACCGGGCCGCCCTCGCCGTCGCGCGCGTGCTGACGGATAAGGGGCTGCTCACGCACGATGAGGAGCCGGCCGCCCGCGATGCCACTTTCGTAGGTTTAGAGCTGAAGAGAGGACGTGATCTTTCGATTAAGGCCAGGAGCATTTGGAGGCTTCGTTTTTGGATCGACGCCCTGCTCAGGAAGGGCTTCTGTTCAGGAGACGCTCTCAGAATCATCATCGGTCACTTTACATGGGCTGGGTTGATTCGTCGCGAAGTCCTCTCTTTGCTCAACTCATGCTACCAGTTTGCAGAGCGGATCGGGCAGCGACAGGCCCGACTGTGGAGATCAGTGCGGCGCGAGCTCTGGCGAGCGCGCTGTATCTTACCGCTGCTCAGTGTTGACCTCAGCGCCGAGTGGTGGCCAGAGGTAGCCGCATCAGACGCTTCGCTGTTTGGTCTCGGAGTCACTGTCCGAAGAGCTCCCATTCAGCTGGTATCCTCAATTGGCCGACGCAGTGAGAGATGGCGTTTTCGGGTTGACGGGGCCCAGCGGGCTCGCGAACATGCACTTCATCAGGCTCCTGTGGACTCCGTCAATGACCCCGACAAGGCCCTTGAGAACCTGCTGGTCGACAACCCCGTGGTCTTCGACGAGGTCCCCATGGGCTTCCTGAAGTCAGACACCTGGAAAGTCGTTCATGCCTCGAAGGTCGCTGGGTCCACGGACATCCTAGAGCTCGAGGGGGAGGCGCTCCTAATGGCTATTCGTCACACGCTCAGAAACACTGGGGCTCTGGGGAAGAGGATCCTGTTCATAGTGGGCAACTTACCGTTGGCCCTAGCGGCCACAAAGGGGCGGGCAAACTCTCGATACCTCCGACACGTGCTTCAGAAGATAGCTGCCCTTTCACTGACCACAGGGTGCAGGATAGTTGTACGTTGGGTCCCATCCGAACTCAATCCTGCTGACAATCCGTCTCGAGGCGATCACGGTTTTTTCATTACTCCCTATCACGTGCACCTTGCCCGGCCGCATGGCGGGGCGCCGGCGGCCAGCGGCGTCGCAGGCCGCCGTCGAGCGGGCGAGGAACGCCCAGCAGGTGGCCGCCTCCACGGTGCAGACCTTCGGCCTCTCGGTCCTCGAGTCCGCGGCGGTCCGCCCGAACGCGCAGAGGCAGTACCAGAACCGCCTGGCGACGCTGGTCCTCTTCTGCCGGACGTACCACCTGGACTGGGACAGCTGGGAGTCGCTGGACAACGCGGTCACCGCGCTGCTGAACCATCAGTTCTTGGACGGCAAGTGCTCGGACCTGGGGACGCAGCTGATCGCGGCGCTGGCGCACGTCTACCCGAGCCTGGCCCGGCGCAGCGGGCTATACCTGCCACGCGCGTGCCGCGCGGCCGGGGCCTGGAAGCGTCGGGCGCCCGGGCGCTCGAGGCTGCCGATGCCGAAGACCGGCGCGGCGGCGATCGCCGGGGTGATGCTGTTCCTCGGCCAGCGCCGAATGGCCATCTACACCATGCTGACCTTCATCTGCTACCTCAGACCGCTGGAGGGGATTGCGCTGCTGGGCAGGCACCTGGTCGCCCCGGTGTCGGCGGCAGGCGCGAGCTACGCGAGCTGGGGGCTCCTTCTCCACGACTTCGAGCTCGGCCAGCCGTCCAAGACCGGCACCACGGACGACGCGGTGCTCATCGACAAAGACAGCTGGATCCTGCCAGCGCTGGCCGGGCTCCAGGCGGCGACGCACGCCGACGCCTCGCTGTGGGACGTCGGCGCGGTGGAATTCAGGATGAGCTTCAAGGCGGCCGCGGACCTGCTGGGGCTGGGGCAGCTCGCTCCGCATCCCTACTCGCTCAGGCACGGCGGGGCGTCAGACGACCTTCTGGCCGGCCGCCGAAGCCTGGAGCAGGTTCGGGCGCGAGGCCGGTGGGTGTCAGCGTCGAGCCTCCGCCGATGCACCAAGGCCGCGCGCCTGCTGCGGGAGCTGCAAGAGGTCCACAGCGACATCTTCAGCTTCGGGAACTTTGTGATGACCCACTTCACGGGGCTCGTCGAGCATGGGCTGACTGGCCCGCTTTTCGATCAGGTCCCGGCGAGCGCGAGGAGCCTGTTGCTTGCGGGCCAGAGCGGCGGGGCCACGTCCGCCGCCGGCCGCGGGCGAAAGCGGCGGCCGGCGTGACCCACCTGGTCCATGGCGGGGACGTGGGCGCCCACCTCGGCAGGAGGTTCGCTGCGAGCCTGGGCAGGGCAGTGCGCTTGCGATCACTGCTGTTCCTCGAGCTCTTCGGGGGTTGTGGCCGCGTCGCAGCCAGCGCGCAGGCCATGGGCTATGCAGCGCTCAGCCTGGACATCAACGGCTCGCCTCTTGAGAACCATCTCACCCCGACCTTCCTCAACAGGATCCTGGGCTGGATCGCGAGTGGGGCCATCGCCGGGATCTGGCTCGGCACGCCCTGCAGCACCTGGACCCGTGCGCTTCGGGTCCCGCTGCGGACTGCTGAGTACCCTGACGGGCGGCCTGACCTTTCGCCTGACCAGTTTAGCAAGCTCGATATAGGAAATAAGTCATTCCAATTTTCCCTTCACGTGATCCGTGCATGCCTCAAACACAATGTAGGCGTCATGATTGAGAATCCCCAGACCAGCCTGATGTGGTCGTCGCCTCGTTTTCAGAAGCTTCTCAGTTTGCAAAGCAGCACTTCTGTAATTTGTCACATGTGCCAATTTGGCGCGCCCTGGAGGAAAGCTACTCGAGTGCAAGCATGGGCCATCGGAGAATTGTGGGAGCTGTCGAAAAAATGCGGCGGCCCTCCAGGCATTTGCAGCAGGACTCTCCGGCCCCACCTCGAGCTCAGTGGGCGGGCGCCAGGCGGGAAGCATTGGACAGCCATTGCTGCCGCCTACCCCGCTGCCTTTGCCAAAGCCGCCGCTGCCATACTCGTACGCACATGTGAAAGCAAGCGCTCCCTCGCTCTCTCTGACAGAATGGGAGGGTAGCCCTGATTGTTTTTTCGGCCCCAGGCCAAGTTCGAGTTCGGGTTGCGGATGCGAGGCTCGTTCATCTGTCCAGTGGCTCGCCTTGTTGTCGCGAGTTCGCCGCCGTGCGCTGCTCCTCACAAATACATCATCTCTTTGGCGACGAGGGTCGGAAGAGGCCCTGCTGTGTGTATTCAGTACGGGAAGCAGGCACTGTAGTTGAGCATCGCCGTATGGCCACTGCCACGTTTGCTCAAGCTCTCCCTCCCTCCCTTTTTCTTCCCCTATGAGCTTGAGTGTGGCCTTTACAGCCGGATGCGAGGCTCGTTCATCTGTCCAGTGGCTCGCCTTGTTGTCGCGAGTTCGCCGCCGTGCGCTGCTCCTCACAAGTACATCATCTCTTTGGCGACGAGGGTCGGAAGAGGCCCTGCTGATGATGATGCTGATGCTGATGCTGCTGATGATGATGATGATGATGCTGATGCTGATGATGATGATGATGATGATGATGATGGTGCTGATGATGATGATGGTGATGGTGATGGTGATGCTGATGCTGATGCTGACGATGCTGCTGATGATGATTATGATGCTGATGATGATGATGAGTCGGAGGAGGAGGATGAGGATGAGGATGAGGAGGAGGGAGGAGGAGGAGGAGGAGGAGGAGGAGGAGGAGGAGAAGGATGAGAGGGAAGATGATGAGGAGGAGTGGGGATGATATTGCTGCTGCCGGTGATGGTGGTTGTGATGACGATGCTGATGATGAAGATGATTATGAGGATGAGGATCATGATGATCATGGTTGGATGATGATGATGAGGATGCAGATGCTTTTGATGATGACGATGATGCTGATGATGCTGCTGATGCTGCTGATGATGCTGATGCTGATGATGCTCATGATGATAACGATGATGCTGATAAGGGTGACGATGCTCAGGATGATGCTGCTGCTGACGATGATGATGCGGACGATGATGATGATGATGATGATGCGGATGATGATGATGATGACGATGATGATGGGGATGCCGATCATGCTGATGATACGGATGACGACGATTGTGTTGTTGATGTTGCTGCTGTTGCTGCTGATGATGCTGATGCTGGTGTTGCTGATGATGATGATGATGATGATGATGATGATGCTGTTGCTGCTGATATTGCTGATGAAGCTGTGCTGTGCTGATGATCATGGTGATTCCGATGCTGATGATGGTGGTGATGATGGTGATGATGCTGAGCAGGATTAGAGGGAGGATGAGGGATGATGATGCTACTGACGATGATGTTGCTGATGCTGATGGTGACGGTGATTATGATGAACATGATGGCGATGCTGCTGATGATAATGATCATGCAGATGATGATGCTGATGTTGCTGACGATGATGATGATGCTGATGATGATGCTGATGATGATGATTATGCAGGTGATGCTGATGCTGATGCTGCTGATGATGATGATGCTGCTGATGATCATGTTGCTGCTGACGATGATGATGCTGAGTATGATGATGCTGATGATGATATGGATGATGATGCTGCTGCTGATGATGATGATGCTGAGGATGGTGATGCTGATGATGACGATGACGATGATACTGGTGATGATGACGACGATGGTGATGATGATGATGCTGATGATGATGCTGATGATGATGATGATGATGATGATGATGATAATGATGATGATGATGATGATGATCATGACGATGCTGATGACGATGCTGATGACGATGCTGATGATGATGATGATGATGATGAGGAGGAAGAGGAGGAAGAGGAGAAGGATGATGATGATAGGAGGAGGAGGAGGAGGCGGTGGAGGAGGCGGAGGAGGAGGAGGAGGCGGAGGAGTGGGAGGAGGACGGGGGGGAGGGCGAGGAGGAACAGGAAGAGCAGGAGTTTGAACACGACGAGGACGAGGACCGCTCGGAGGGTTTTGGGCATTTCGGGGGGTTGTCGTCGCTGTAGCTGGACCCAGCTCGAACAATTAGTTCTGGCTCATTGTGAGCTGATTTTTGCCAGGGTGCACGTGGGGCCTCCACGGAGGACGAGTAGCAGGAGGAAAGGAAACAAGGAGTCCTCCTCCTCCTTCTTCTTCTCCTCCTCCTCCTTTTCCTCCTCCTCCATTCCTGTTCACTCGAGCGGTAGCGTACCAACCTTTCATGCCCCCTTACCCTGTCTAATTGTCTCCCCTTGCCGCTGCCTTCTGGCCCCGCCGCAGCGACCACAGGACGAATTTGGGGAACGTTTCACCGACGGGATGAACAGCCAGAAGCTTCACTACATGTATTTCGGCCGCAGAACGCAACGTCGGCGGTCGCGTGTCGCGAACTGCGTTCGCGAATGCGACATGAGGAGAGGCATTGCAGCCGCTTATCGTGAATTTTGTTCGCGAACGCGACGTGGCAGGACATGAGATAACAACCGCACGCGGTGAACAATGTTTATAAGTGCGACTTTGTGAGTCAAGCAAATGAGGAGCTGTTGTCGTAAACTGTGTGCGTGGAGTAGCAGATTTTTGGCCTGCGGCACGTCGATAATCTTACTGTGTTCCTCCAATCCTCCAATTGTCTGCTCTCTTCGTTCCTCTTGTATTTATATGAGGGACCTGGTCAGTGGAAGGCCCCTTGTTAGACTCGCCTCCTATCGCGGGATGCGCCGGCCTGCTTCGGCTTGTGCTGGACGTAGTTGGCGTTCCCTTTCGCGCGCCGTGAAAGTTCTTTGCGGTTGGCACCTTGGGGGGCCAAGGTGCCCATGGGGCGCCGCGAATTCTGGCAACTCTCGGGGTGTGCCGGAACCAGGCTTACCCATCTTGCTGCAACTGTTTATGGCGCCCCGTCGGTTGCGGCACGGTTTGCGCGCTGTAGCCGACGGGGCACAGGCATACTCGTTTGAGCACTGCAGGGTCGAACGGTGGCCTACCAACCTTTCCTGCTCCCTTGCCCTTTCTAGTTGTCTCCCCTTGCTGCTGCCGTATGGCCCTGGGGTGCGGCAGCCTTCAGTGCTCCCGTGCCCGTGTTAGATTCATGTTCACAACGTGTTTTTCGACGTACACAATCAACGCTTAACGTGCATTCGTTTTCACACTTTCCCTCATCGATAACTTCTTGCTGTCGCGCCCCCAGACGCGTCGGTAGGGCGGGCCAGCGTTTCGCTTGAGATTTCTTCGCCACTCATGATCCGGAGCTTGAAATTAGCAGCCGTTTCAAGCACCGAGGGCGGTTGCTTTTCAATATTGTGGGTCTCGCCTTAACAGCTTCAAGGGCGGAGAGCGGGCTGGTTTCAAACATGGGGCTCTCGCTTTAGCGCCGCGCGCAATTCGTTTTCAACACTTGCATCCGTTTCACGGGCTCGTTTAGCTGAAGTCCCAGTAATGGTGTTCTTTTGCGATGTCGGATTGTCAGGGGGCAGCAGTCACGTTGATCAGGGGTGTTGATGTCCCAGGAATGGTGTTTTGACACGGATTGGCAGCAGCTGCGTTGATTCGCGGCCTTGTAGTTCCAGGAGTGGTGTTTGGGCGAGATGGAAGATTTTCAGACGGTTGTCTTTCAATGGGGCACATCCTGGAACAGTTGACGCTTCGCGAATCCCCACCAGCCCATCCAGAAACGATGCCCGAAGGAGTTGCCTCGATCAGGGAAGCGGGCAGCACACAGAAGAAGGGTCCCCCAGTGGAGGCTTCTTGGAGCGTCTTGGGGGCCTCTTGGCGGTCCCGGACGCCTCTTAGAGCGTCTTGGGTGCCTCGGAGAGCTTCTGGGGGCCTCTTGGGGGTCTCTTGGGAGCCTCTTGGAGGCCTCTTGGGCGCCTGTTGGGGTCTCCTGGGGCCTCCTTGACGCCTCTTGGGGCCCTCTAGAAGCGCTCTTGGGAGCCTTGGGAGCGCTCTTGGAGCCCTCTCGGGCCATCTTGGAGCCATCTTGAGGCCTCGGCGAGAAAGCCAAAAACATAGATGTCCTAAGGTTTTGGAAGGATTTTGGCCTCGTCGGGGCCTCCTGGCCACTTGGAGCCGTCTTGGAGCGGTCTTGGGGCCTCTTGGAGCATCGTGGGCGCTATCTTGAGGCATCTTGGGATATCTTGAGCCATCTTGACTTGGAGATCATCTTTGGTTTTCCCAGGCGCTCTTAGAGTCATCTGAAGCAGTGCCCCCCCCAGGAGGCCAACATGTGGTCAAAACCTTGGTAACATCAGCGATTTTGGCATTGTCGCCGAGGCCTATTGGAGCGTCTTGGGTGCCTCTGGGGGGCCTCTTGCTCCTTGGAGGTCTCAAGGAGGTCTCTTGGGAGCCTCTTGGGGGCATCCTGGGGGCCTCCTGGGGGCCTTTTGGGGCTTCCTGGCCACCTCTTGGGGCCCTCTTGGGGCACCCTTGGGAGCCTTGGGGGCCATCTCTGGACCATCTTGAGTGAGGTCGATCACAGGAGGGGGGGTGTTCAATTAGCGTCCCCCCCAAAGAGGCCAATATGGGGCCCAAACCTTAGCAAAACCAATAATTTTGGCTTCCTCGCCGAGGCCGTTTTGGACGCTCCGACGACTCGCGACCCCCCCCCGTCCAGGTCCAGGGGAGGGGGTAGGGGGAGGGGTCAAGAGTCTCCCTCGCCGCCCGCAAGCCGTCTCGCTTACTCCCACCCGCCCACCCAACACATAAGTAGCACCCGAGCCTGGCCCGAGCCGCAGCATATGCAGCAGTCGTCTTTGGATGGCCAGCTACTGGGGGCCAATGCGCCGCCGCCGCCGCCCGCCGCCGCCCGCCGCCGCTGCCGGCGCCGCGCCGCCGCCGCCGCCGCTGCTGTCCGCCGCTGCCGCTGTCATCGCGCCGCCCGCCGCCGCCGCCGCCGCCCCAGCTGCCAAATCGCCGCCGCCGCAGCCTCTGCCGCCGCAGTCGCTGCCGCCACCGTCGCCGCCGCCACCGCCACCGCTGCCGCCGCCGCCGCCGCCCCCGCCGCCGCCGCCGCCCCCGCCGCCGCCACCGCCGCAGCCGCCGCAGCCGCTGCCCCCGCCGCAGCCACCGCAGCCGCCGCCGCCGCCAAGTGTATTCTGTTTTGTTTTTTGACAGGGATGGCGGGTGGAGGCCGCATCGGGTTCGCTGCGCATGCTCCGAATTTGGAGACAGAGTGTGTTTGCATTGTTCTTTTAACAAGGAATGGTGGGGGCAAGGTGTATTTTGCATTGTTTTTCGCAAGTGGATGGCGGAGAGGGGGCCCGCATTGACCTGGGTTGGCTGCCAGTCGCCTGGGGGAGGGGGTGTATATTAATAGGGAGCAGTGATAAACCCCTCCCCGAAGGGGAAGAAGGAGGGGTGGAAGAGGAAATGCTTAAAATCACTGACGCCCAGAGAGCAGGTGGGATTCAGATAATTTTAGTGCGTTTTTTTTTTCGAGTGAGGATCTAGTGCATCATATTTGGTGCGCCATGGGTTTACACTGGTCCTCTTCCTCCTTCTCATCCTCCTTCTCATCCTCCCTTCCTCTTTCCCTCCTCCTCCTTCTCCTCGTCGTCGTCGTCGTCGTGTTCCTCCACCTCCTCCTCCTCCTCCTCCTCCTCCTCCTCCCTCTCTTCCTCCCCCCCTCCCTCCCTTCCTCCCTCCTCCCTCCTCCCTCCTCCCTCCTCCCTCCCCCCTCATCCTCCTGCATCCCCCCTCCTGGATGGGAAGGAGGGCGATTATTTTTTTTGTTTTGTTTTGTTGTGCTTCGTGTGTAGTTGTTATTTTTGTTTGTTACTCCCTCGTGGCCAGAGCGATAGAAAGGACAGGTCATGGTGTCGACGTTCGACTACCAGACACAGGCCTCTTCGCGCGCGCCGTGGAAACAACGTCAAGGCGCTGATTCGTGTTGGTAGTTGTCGACCTCCAGGGGCCTTTACCGAGCCCCGGGGCCGTAGCATAAGTGGTCTAGGCTGAAACACCGGTCCTGGGCAAGGGGCCAGAACTTTGGGGATCCACGCCGAGCAAGAGTCCACGCCGTGATGTGTGTGTGTGTGTGTGCGGGAGGGGGAGGGGGAGGGGGAGGGGGAGGGGGAGGGGGAGGAGGAGGAGGAGGAGGAGAAGGAGGAGGAGGAGGAGGAGGATGAGGAGGAGGAGGAGGAGGAGGCGTGATTCCTAGACTAATAAAAACGCAGCGCAGCGCCCTTCCCTTGCGTCTGTTCAGGCTTGCCCGCCGCTCGCCGCGCCTTTGCCTGTCCTCTTTCTGCACGCTCGCGCCTCTTACTGTGGCGTGCCACGTTTCTTGTGGTGCTCGAGATTGTTTGAGTACGCAATGGCAGACGACACCATGCAACGGATGGAGCCCGCTATAGTGAGTTTGGTTCCGTCCGGAACCGTAGGTGTGTCGGTAACTGCCCAGTTTATTCCAGAGGCTTGCGCCATTCTGCCGACCCCAAGAAACAGGGCGAGGAGGAAGAGCAGGAAACGGAAGAGCAGGAGAAGCCAGGATCATCTCGAATTGGGTGCGGGTCGGGCCTTTGATCTAGCACGCAACGCTCCCATTCAGTCAGTTCTGGGGGGTATGGCATTGGGCCGTGTGGTGTCTTTCTGGGGCCCTCTGGGGCTTTCTTGGAGCCCTCTGGGGGCCTCTTGGGGCCTCTTTGATCTTGGTATTCCTTGGGGGTCACGGTGTTGTTGGGGAGGGTCTCGGGGCCGTTGTGGGGCGATCGTGGGCTGTATGAGAGCCAGTGGGGGCCGCCGTGCAGGCAAGCAGGGAGCCTCAAGGGCCAAGGGCAGCTCGGGAGCATTATGGGGGCATCTCTGTGAGGCTGTTGGACTGTCCTAGACTTCAGAAGAAACGACAAGGCAGCTTGAAGTCATCCTGGGGGCATTTGGGGCTGTTTGGGGGTCTCTGTGAGGCTTCTGGACAGTCCTAGACTTAGAAGAAACGACAAGGCGAGATAGTACATACAATTGCACGCCCAGTTCGTCTTTGCGAGGACTTCGGATGTCTGTGCTCCATTCTGCGACCTCTCTGTGCCTTTTGGGGGATTTTTTCGTGCCTCTTGAGTTCTTGTTTGGTACCTCTTGCGACTGCTGGAGCTCTCCCTGGTACTCTTGGCGGGCATGTTGAGCATTTTGGAGGCGCCAGGGGGTTGGATTTGGAGGCTCTGACGGCCTGGGCATTGCGTGGAGGAGCTCGCACCCCCCCCATTCCCTTTCTTTCGACAGGAAGTTGGGCCCGGCAGGGGGAACCACGGGGAGGGGGACAGCCCAATCTCTCGCACACCCTTTCACTCCTGGCTAGCGGGGGGTCGGCGGATGAGTTCTCCTAATCTAATTTTTCTCCTTCTGTTCCTCCCCTCCCCCTCCTGATCCTCGTCCTTCCTCCTCTTCCTATGCATCTGCCTCAGCCCTCCTTCCGCTGTCCCCCTTCTCCTCCCCTTCTTCCCCTGGCTTCCCCGCTCCCCCTCCCTCCTATCCTCCCTCCCATCCTCTTCAATACTCCTTTTCATCGTCGCCGTCGTCGTTCTCCTCCGCCTCCTCACTCCTCCCCTCTCTTCTTCGCCTCACTCTCTTTACCCCCCTCTGTGATCCTCCTCCGCCTCCCGCTGATCCTCTTTATCCCTTCCCTCCTGCTGCTGCTGCTGCTCCTCCTCCTCTTCTTGCAGATGGATGTGCGTTTGCCCCTCGTTCCCCTCTCCCCTCCCCTCTTCCTCTTCTCCTCGGTGCTGTCCTCACCCTGCTGCTCCTCCCCCTCTCCCCGGCGACGCCCGCCGGCTCGAGACATACCGGTCAGCCATCATCTGTAGCCAGGACTGCCACCGCCCGCAGACTCCGCTCATTGTGAAGCATCTCAGCCTACTACCACGTTTTACCCGCATACTACAATGGCCGCGCCCGTGGCCCTCCGTAACCATCATGTAGCTTACCAGGCGGCCGTGCTGCCCGGCGCCTCCGCGCGCCGCTCCGGGGCAACGGCGGCGAGCAAGAAGGCCCCCCCGACGTACCGCTGGGTGCCCACCGCCCGCGCGGCCTCGCCCGGCGGCCGCTCCGACGGCTGCGGCAGCGAGAGGTCGGGGGCAGTCGCCCGTCGGGTACAGCCAGGGCTCCAGGTCAGGGGGCCCAGCTAGCAGCAGGGCCCCGCAGCCCCTCAATTGGCCAGGATCACTAGACCAGGTCTGCCGTAGCTGGTGCTTTTTTCGGGTGACGGCTGCTCTGGTTGGTGGAACGGGGCGGGGGGGGGGGGCGTCCCCCCAGTACACATCTTTAAACCAGGTCGCACTAAATCTAGTCCTGCCAACGCCCGAGTCGGGTGGGTGTATACGGTCGGGAGCCTTTGGCTCAGCGTGTCGCTCCGCTGGTGCTGGCCCACCACGCTGTGGCGCGGCACGCTGTCCACTTCTTGGGTCCCCGGGTGTCAGCGTCCCGAGTCTTTCCGAGCCTCCCGCCCCGCGCGCTATCCGCTTGCAGGGCATAGCGTGTCGCTGGGGCCGCCGCGGCGACACACTAAGCAGAAGTTCCTCTCCGTAGGCTCATGGACGGGGGATGCATCGACCCCTAATCGCCCATGGATCGCCGGCCGATAGGGGCCTGATAGCCCACCCTGCCAAGGAACGCGCGGATTTGGTTCCAGGAGCCTGTCGCCGATTTCAGGTCGATGCTCCCCCCCCCTTGAGAGCCCCCCCCACCTATCGTTGCCCCTCGAGAGGTCCTCGCGCCCCGACGTTCTTACGCCCTCCACCGACGCGGGCGACGACGCCTCCGACCGCTTCCCCTACTCCTGCGACGACGCCTCCTCCGGCGCCGAGAGCGACTTCGGTGAGGATCGGAGGCCGACAAATTTTGGTGGTCGCCACACCGCGTGGTGAGTCAGCGGGGGTTCGGGGTCACCGCACGGTGTTGGGACTCGGGTCGTTCTCCGAGGATGTCCCGGGCGAGTGGAGCTTCCAGGGTCCCAGAACAGTGCGGTGACGTACCGTGCGGTGCGGTCTTTGACGATTCCGAAGAAGAGAATCTGCAACTTACGAACCTCCGGCGCAATTCTTGGATCGGCGCTGGGCCCTCCTGGCGGCGCCTCGGCGCCGCGCTCAGCGCGCGCACCCGTACTTATGGGACGCGCAGATTTCTCGGGGTGGAATTCCGTGGGGGCTACGGGTGTGTGTTGTCGGATGAGGGTCGCCGCTTGAACGGGATGCCTCTTCGGGGTCTGACAACCCGCACCTATGCCTTTAGTGCCTTCGTCGCCTTCCTCTTCCGTGCAGATTTGAGTGTGTGCTGTTCTTTCACCAGGTGAGGCGGATCCAGCGCCGATCCGAGAAGTCCAGGCGGAGCTCTGGAAGTGTATTCTCCACATCCCAATATGGGTTCTTCTTGCTTCCTATCTCCTAAGAGTTGGTTCTTGTTACTTCTTCATACCCTGCCCATCAGAGTTGACGGGAAAAGGGACGAAGAGACACACGTAGTGAAACAAAGCGGCTAACCAGGGTGAGCAGAGAAATCCCTGGGAGCAAGGGGGTTGCCTTGGAGGGCCGCTTCGGGCCATTCCTGTGGCCCGCGTGGGGGCGAGGGAAGGAGGAGGAGGAGAAGGAGGAGGAGGAGGACGACGACGATTTCGACGACGACGACGATTTCGACGACGACGACAACGACGACGACGACGACGACGACGACGACGACGACAAGGGGGAGGAGGAGGAACAGGACAAGGAAGACGATGGTGGCAAGAACGAGGACGAGGAGCAGGAAGACGAGGAGGACAACGAGGACGAGGACAGAGCCCTCAACATCGCCTCTTGGAGCCCTCTTGGGACTCTTTTGGGAGATCTTGGGGTACTCTTGAGACCCTGTTGGGGGATCTTGGTTTCTCCTTGGGGCTCTTTTGGGGGCGACTTGTAGCCCTCTTGGGGATGCCTTGAGAGCCCTGGAGGGCCTCTTGGGGCCGTCTTGGAGGCCATCGATCAATTAGCCTGACGACGGACCCAACCATATGCAACTGCGAGTGCCGCGAGGGAGATGAGACGAAGGCGGGGGGCGCGCAAACTCCGAATAGCACACGCGGTATAGCCCTCTGCCACGAAACGTGTGCAGGGTGTGCCGACATGAGTCGGGAGGACGCATACGAACGTCGCATTGGGACTCTCTGTGGAGCTCCCTATGGGGCCATGAAGCGTGTGAGGGGTGTGCCTAAATTGGGCGGCGGTGCCATGCGATCTTTCCCATTGGGGCCTTAGGTGGAGCTCCCTATGGGGCCACGAAGCGTGCGAGGGGTGTGCCGAAATTGGGCGGCGGTGCCATGCGAACTTTCCCACTGGAGCCTTAGGTGGAGCTCCCCATGGGATCACGAAACCTGTGCGGGGTGTGCCGAAACGGGGCGGCGGTGGCATGCGAACTTTCCCACTGGGGCCTTCCCTATGGGGCCACGAAACGTGTGAGGGGTGTGCCGGAATGGGGCGGCAGTGCCATGCGAACTTCCCCATTGGGGCCTCCGGCGGAGCTCCCCATGGGGCCACGAAGCGTCGTTTGAGGGGTGTGCCGAAATGGGGCAGCGGTGCCATGCGAACTTCCCACTGGGGCCTTCCGTGGAGCTCTCTATGGGGCCACGAAACGTGTGAGGGGTGTGCGGGAATGGGGCGGCAGTGCCATGCGAATTTTCCCACATGGGGCTTAGGTGGAGCTCCCTATGGGGCCGCGAAACGTGTGAGGGGTGTGCCGAAATGGGGCGGCAGTGCCACGCGAACTTCCCACTGGGGTAGGCGGAGCTCCCCATGAGGCCACGCAACGCGTGGGGTGTGTGCCGAAGTGGGGCGGCGGTGGTATGCGAACTTTCCCACTGGGGCCTTAGATGGAGCTCCCTATGGGGCCACGAAGCGTGTGAGGGGTGTGCCGAAATGGGGCGGCGGTGCCATGCACACTTTCCTAATGGGGCCTTAGGTGACGCTCCCTATTGGGCAACGAACGTGTGAGGGGTATGCCTAAAGGGGATGGGCATGCGGAGAGCAGAGGCAGGGAGGGGAGGAATGACGAGGGGGAGGCGGAGAGGAGGAGAAAGTAAGGAACGCAGGGCACTGTCTCTTCAAAACGAGGACCCAACACCACAGGATGGTTGGGAATGAGGTGGTGGGTCCCCGATTCCCCTCCCCCCTCCCCCCCGATTCCCCCCCCCCTCCCCTCCCCGAGCCATCAAAATCGCTTCTTGGAGCGTTATCTTTGGGTTAGTTTGGGAGGTCTTGGAGCCCTCTTGGGGGTGCCTTGAGAGCCCTTGAGGGCCTCTTGGGGCTATCTGAGATGCCATCGATCAAAGGGGGGGTCCCGATCGCATGTAGGACCAATGCCAACCGAGTGGGACCAATTACAACCGACTGGGACACTTCTCAGCCGGCCAAAAAACAAATTATCCCAGTGCGACCCTACCTAGGAGTTGGAACCCCTAGGAAAGCAGCATTAGTAGTAACAGTAACGCTAAACTAAAGCTAAGCTAAAGCTAAGCTAAAGCTAAGCTAAAGCTAAGCTAACGCTAAGCTAAAGCTAAGCTAAAGCTGAACAGCAGCTAAGCTAAAGCTAAGCTACAGCTAAGCTAAAGCTAAGCTAAAGCTAAGCTAAAGCTAAGCTAAAGCTAAGCTAAAGCTAAGCTAAAGCTAAGCTAAAGCTAAGCTAAAGCTAAGCTAACGCTAAGCTACATCTAAACTCAAGCTAAGCTAAAGCTAAGCTAAAGCTAAGCTAAAGCTAAGCTAAAGCTAAACTAAACGCGAAGCGAAAAGCTAAGCGAAACGCTAAGCGAAACGCTAAGCTAAAGCTAAGCTACAGCTAAGCTAAAGCTAGGCTAAAGCTAAGCTAAAGCTAAGCTAAAGCTAAAGCTAAAGCCAAAGCTCCCAGGGGACTGGGGGGAACCGCGGGGCGGGGACCGGGGGAACCGCCCGGGGCGTGTTACACTGCCCGGCCCCTTTAAGCTAAGAGAGTAAGAACCCTTCTAGGCCGAGCCTAGGTAGGGAACTGGTATCAATTACAACCAGCCGTTTCGGGCCTACACTCGGATTCTTTTTTAAAAGCATTTTAAGACGACCCAGACATCACATTACCGTCTTAAGGGTACACATTCATTCTGGAGGTCAACATGGGTGCCCCGCCCCGGTTGGAATTGGTACCAGTCTACTTATTGTGATCTGGGAGCTGTGTTGATTTGCAACAGCAGCTCTCAACAACACGTATAAACTCATAACAACAACAGACATCCAACACACCAACAACCACTCACGCGACATACCCACATACCTCCCACAACAACGCATTTCGGAAGCCAGACTTATCATCATCGTTGTCGTCGGCCGTTATTTCCCTCCTTTCCTGCCTCTTCCGTCCTCCTCCTCTTCCTCCTCCTCCTCCTCCTCCTCCTCCTCCTCCCCTTCCTCCTCCATAGCCGTTTTGGCCCAAGATGTTTTCGCCCCGTGGCAGAGCACGGAGACCCTTGGTCCAGGTCCAGCAAGGGACCCGCTTCCCCGCCTTCACTGCGCCCGCGGTGTCGAGCTTCGTATCCATTGCTGCCGCATTCGCCTGCGGCCAGCCTAAATTTCACGCGCGATCTCTCGATGCTAGCGCGGGCCTCCTCTCGACTGCGGCCGAAGTGGGTCGATGGGTACGCCAGGTGGATCCGCCCCCAGTGCCGTGGACGCTCTCGGAGTCAAAGGTGGAGGGAAAGACAAGGCAGATCCCTGGGCTGCTGGAGTTCAGAAGCTCATCGCCATAGGTATCCCAGCACACCAACGTAAAAAACTTCAAGATGTCCTACAAGCTCAGGTCGACCAAGCCGCCAAAGCATTTGAAGAAGCTCCCAAACGAGTCTGTCGAGAAGCTCAAGCCGAATTCTTCAAGACCGCTACCCGGGCCACAGCAGATTTATCTCGACGACAAGAATCAGTTGCAGGTGGCGTTACTCAACTCAAAGCTCGCGCTGACAAAGCAGAAGCGCTCAATGCCGTATTGCAAGCTACCGTCGACGACATCAAGAAAGCCGTCCATCATGCCGAAGCCTTTCACCCGTCCATCAACATCGACGCCCTCGGCAATTGGGACCGACCCCCGCATGCTGTTACCTCCTGGTGCGGAGCGCCAGCCGAGTCCGACGGTTCCGCGCTCAAAAGCGCCCTTAGCGAATGGTTCGTCGCCGCTAACGTGGACATCGACGGTATCCGCCTCAACACGTCAAATCCTAACGGAAGAATGTCATTTAAATTCGCTTGCGGCGACTTTCTGGCTATTCCTGCTGTTGCTTCGCTACGCAGAGCTCTTCGTCTTGGCAAAGACTGGGGGACCTTCCAGATTACGACCCCGGCTGGCCAATCTCCGCTCTACGTCTCCGCAGACAAGTCGCCCCGCATGGTGCGTCAAGAAGTGCAACTCAATGAACTCAGCAAACTCATCGCCGCCAAGAATCCCTACCTCAACCTGAGGATCCACCGCACGAGCGGCTACATCTCGGTTCTCGGCTCGCCCATTGTCCAGGCCATCGCTGGCGCTACTCCCGAGGCTCTTACCAAGGTGCGCTGGTCGAGTGCTGCTGACGCTGCTGGTATTCCTGCGGCAGAACATGGCCCCTGCGTCCAAGAGCTCGCCGCCGCCTTCGCGGATCCCATGGCTGCAGTGCAGAGGCTTTAGCACCCTCTGGTATCCATGGTTCATCAAGCCGGAGGCCGAGGGATTGAACATCGTCTCCTGGCACGCCCTTCTAGGGCGACCGCCATCCCGCCGCGCCATGAAGCGCAACATCCCCCCCCCCCCCATACATGATGCAGCGCACGGTCATCGCGCTGCAAGAGACCCATGGGAACTACGCCGACCTCCATAATTTCGCTGATTCCACTTACCACCCGTACTTGTCGTTCCACTCAGTTTGCGAGGACACCGACGAGATTGCTGGAGGTGTTGGCTTCCTCGTCCCTGGCGTCAAGAGCGAGCGCAGCCTACCTGCTGGCCAGCGTCCTCGTCGGGACTTCGTCCCTGTGGCTAAAGGCCACATCGCCGAGCTCCTTGTCCTCGATGCCGAACGCAAGCGCGAGACCGCCATCTTCAACGTCCACAACCGCGGGCTGACGGTGCAATCTCGCCAGGAATTCTCTGCTGCGCGTGCTGCTGCGACGGCTCGGGCTGACGCCGGCCCAGACACGCGCAACCTCGTGCTGATCGGTCACCTCAACATTCCCGAGCTGCCGACCAAGAGCTTGCTGCGACCAGTGGGCGCCACCAACAACAACGGACACCGGTGCCAGCCCGTCTTCTGGAAGCAGATCTTCTCCGCGATGATCGAAGTCACTGCTGAGTCCACTACGCGCCGCTGTCCCGCCAACAAGACCGAGGCCACGATCGACCGCTGTTTCATCTCCACCCCTGCCTTCAACGTGCCCCACCTCGAGGCGCGCCTCGCCGTCGACAGCCGCCCCCTCGAGCGGACTGGCGAACCTGCCAGTGATCATAAAGTTCTACACCTACGGCTACGCCCTCGCGCCCTGCGGCCTGCCGCTGAACAAGGGATGCCCGCCTTCATCTCCAACTCCACGCGCTGCAAGTTCTATTGCGCCCGCTTTCTGAGAATGGGCGACCTGGACTCGCTCGACCCGATCTCGGAATGGCGCTCGACGAAGCATATACTGACCCTTGCGGCGCAGAAGGCTCGCGACGCCATGGCCACCACCCAGCCTTCCGAGATCAACGACGACGACCCGAGCATCAACCGCGAAGCCCGTCCCTGACGCTGCGCATCGTCCCCCGAGCAGTATAGTACCAGGATTGGAAACTCGCCCACATTTTGGTGACTGACTCCGCTGCGGGCGCCCACCGCCTGATCTTCGACAGCGACATGATCGCGACCGCCGACGCCGATGCCTTCGCCGCCGAAGTCGACGCGACGCACCTTGCCATTGCCGACCTCCGCCGCCAAGAGGCTGCTGCTCGGTCTCGCGCAGCATCTCAAGGACAACGTCGTCAACTTGGGCAAGAATGGAGACAGGAGCCCGTTCCTCTATTGCTTGGGGCATGACGGGCGTCATGGCCCCCGCTCCCCCCCCGCCCCTATGACGTAACGCCCCCCCCCCCCCCCCAATGCGCTCCGGGCACTGCCGCCGTGCGCATTGTGATCCGCGTAGGTGTCCGCGTAGGAATCCGCATATGAGTCTGGTCCTCTATCGTCGTCGTCGTCGTCGTCGTCGCTCGCGGCTTGTCGCTCGTCGCTCATAGTCGTCGTGCGCGCGGCGCGGACGCGGCTGAAGCCTGTTTTTTTTCCCGGGCCGATGTCGGCAATCATTTAGGGGGGGGAGGGGGTCGATGACGTCACGTTTCGGGCCAGCGGCGTCTGGGAATGCCTAGGAATGACGGAGGACGGGTAGCGCCAGCATGTAGGTGGCGATTTGCATCACAACGCCTGTCTACACCACAGTGCACGCGTGCAGCACAGCGCCTGTGTTCACCACGCCGCCAATGTACACCACAGCAGCCGTGTGCAACACAGCATCAGTTTTTGTACACCGCGGCGCCTGTGTGCACAACGGCAACCGTGTGCAACACAGCACCACTGTTGTATATAGAATGTTGGAACGAAACCTTATGACAAAATGGAGAGCGTGTGGATTCCACGGGAAGCAATATAACATAATCCTCATGGACAACGGAGCGCCGCTGAAATCTACGAGTCCTGCCGGGTCCGCCCGCATCACCCTAACTCCGCCCATTTGCGTCCAGGAGGCTCCAGCTAAATTGGCCGTCCGAGAACCAAGTGGAGCGATTCAATAAACCATTCTGCGGTGCGCGCTGAGATGCGCACGTGCGCTGTAGCGGCAACCCGCACGACAAGGGGGTAAGGAGGAGGAGGAGGAGGAGGAGGAGGAGGAGGAGGAGGAGGAGGAGGAGGAGGAGGAGGTGGTGGACGTGGAGGAGGAGGGATGAGTGAAAAACGTCGCATTCGATTATCAGCACTTTCCTGGCGTGGCATCTAATTGTCCGCAGCAGATCCTCACGTACATGCTCCTCCTACCTGTCCTATGCACGCAGGCATTGTGGTGTACACCGGCGCTGCGTTGCACGCGGATGCTGTGGTGTAGACACGCGCTGTGGCGTGCACAGGCGCTGCGGTGCACGCAAGCATTGTGGTGTACACAAGCGCTGTGTTGCACATGGTGATGTACACCAGCGCTGTAGTGTACGCAAGCACTGTGGTGTGCACAAGCGCTGCGTTGCACACGGTTGTTGCGGTGCACGCAGGCACTGTGGTATACACGCGCGCTGTGATCACGCGAGCGCTGTGATGTACACAGGCGCAGTAGATCATATCGCCACCTACATGCTGCTCGCGTCGTCGTCGTCGTCGTCGTCGTCGTCGTCGCTCGTCGTTCGTCGCTCGTCGCGTCGCGCGCGCGGGCGCGGCCGCGGTGCCGGAACCACGCGGCGGGGGGGGGGCGTTACGTCATACCCCCTCGTCGCCTCCCCCCCATGGCGCCCGTCATCGCCGAACATAAAGAAACGCGCTCCAGCGTTCGCGACGTGAGGGACAGCGCGGCGAGCTTTGGAAACCCTTCGCCAGAGGTCTCGTTCTCGCAGGCATCCGTGTCTCTACTGGCGCGTCCTACCACATCGTCACCGACCCGATGGCCATGCATTCAGCTATCCAATGCCACTTGGGCAAGATCTTCGCCGCTAAGGACGTCGACGTGCCCGCCATGCAGCGCTACCTCGACGGTGTCTTCCACAAAGGGCGCCCCTCGACATCCCGCTTCCCGACAGCGAGGACCTGCGCGCAGTCGCTCGCCTGGCAGGCGACTCCGCGCCAGGTCCCGACGGGCTCCCGTGCCGTGCCTGGCTCCTCTCGCCTGGGAGCCTCGCCGACCTCATGTTGCACATGGCGCAAGGCCACGTGGTCCCCCACGACCTGAACTACGCCTTGATGGCCATTCTTCCGAAACGCGACAAGCCCTTCGGCGCAATTTCGAGTGCACCAGGGCGCCCGACTGCCTTCGCCCGCTCGCCATGGGGAACAGCGACGTGAAGCTGATCGCTTCGGCGACCAACCGCAAGTTGTACCTTGTCGCCGCCATGACCACCGAGGAGCAGCAGGGCTTCGTCAAAGGCAGGCAGTTCCTGAACAAAATTGTTTTGGTCGACGCGTTCCTTCGACAACTCTGCATCGACGAGAACGCTGAGATGTTCCAGCTCTGCTTCGCCAGCATGGACATCGCCGCCGCCTTCCCCAGCATGCTGCAAAACTGGCTATGGGAAGTGCTCCATGATTGGGGGCTACACGGCTCCGTCTTCACGCTGCTGCGGGCGTGCTACCACATGCCTTTCGTTTTTCTCGAGCTCAGCGGAACCCGCCGGCCCTTCCTGATCGCCGAATTGGGCGTCGTTCAAGGCTGCCCGCTGAGTGGTGCCCTCTGGGCGCTGATATTCGATTCCATCATCCGCGGTGCCAAGTTCGAGCTCGAACGCATCGGGCGCGGCCTCATCAGCGCTTGTGCCGACGACCTGGGCGCCATTCTCGCCGCCATCCGTGACGTCGAGCGCCTCTTTCCTCACCTAAGGCTGCTGAATTGTTTGCAGGACTCCGCCTGCAGGCCAAGAATTGCATCATCGTGCCGACCTGGACTCTGCCGTCGCCGCCGCTCATCCGCAACATCCAAGCCACGCTCGCCGACATCTACCAGTCATGGAAGGACTTCCAAGGTCGCCTGCCACGCGCGCTGCCCGGGGGCGTTCATCGGACCTGCCGCCGCGCTCTCGGTGCAGTGGAAGGGCCCCGCAGGCAAGTGGTGGGACAGGGTTCAGATCCTGGGCGAGACCCGATCGCCGCTCCAACAAATCATCAAACTCTACAACGTCGCCGCCTTCACCTGCCTTGTCTTACACCGGCCAGCTCTATCCGCCCTCGCACTGCTTTCTAGCCAAGGAGCTCTACGCGCTGCACAGACTTCTTCGAGCAGCCCCATCCAGCGTCACGAAGCTGGACGTTCTCTCATCCAAGCGCTGGGCTGGAGTGGAGACGGCGCAAGGACTAGAAACGTTTCTCTCGGCTACCATGCGGCGCACAACCTCCGCAATACGTGCATCGTGGGCGCGCCCTCTTCGTGAACGCCAAACCGTTGCCGAATGTCGACTGCCGGTCTGCCAAGTTGCCCCCGAACACTGGCGCGCCGAAAACTGCGGGGACAAACGCTCCATCGCGCAACGCTTCGGGCAGATCGTCGCGGGCCAGCTCTACCCGGCGTGCAAGAGCTCCATCCACAAGTCTCTTATGCGCTCTCTTGGCGCCCCGCGGCGCGCGGCCCGCGCTCTTGCTGCTGCTCGCCGCCGTGCCACCGCTGCAGGTCGCCGCGCCATCAGAGACAAGGGCCGCGACGGAGCCCAGGACATGAGCCACCTGATCGATCGACATGAAGAGGAGGGTCGCGGCAAGGGTCGCGGCAAGGGGGCGAAAGCCAGCCGCGCATCTCCGCAGTCAGCCTACCTGCGCGAGCTTCAGACCGCACTGTGCATCGACAGCTTCGATAAGACCATCCTCAAGCGCCTCAATTCCTGGTTCCCGCTTATTCGCATGCTCCCACCTGCGCGCTCCTTTCAAGAAGCTGTTCAAGATTCGCCCCCGCGCCCCACTGCCGCTAAACCTTCGCAGACGCCCGCCGCCGGGCAAACCGTCGCACGCATGGGCGGGCGTGCTGCGGCGTAGGCAGGTCGATGGATCTCGAGCGTCTTCCTTGGCCCCAGCTACGGCGACCACCGCAACTGGGTGGGGCGGCGCCTGTCTCGCGATCTGCTTTCGCCGCCCGCACTTCGACAGTGTGTCTGGCGTCGACGTCGGCCCGTGGAACGATGGCGGGCGCCGCCGCGCCTTCGCTCTCGAGATCTGCGAACGCCGCTGGCGCAGCTCATCGCGCGCGCAGCCGGCCCTGCGCCGTGTCCCAGTCCGCCCGTCCCCCGGCAGCCGCACGGCGAGAACGCGACGAAGAAACCGCCGTGCATCGTGCCCGCCACAAGAATCGTTCAGGAACCCAAGGGAATCTTCAGGAATCCGCAGGGCACCAAGATTCCACAGGAATCCTGCGGAATCCAAAGGGCCCCCCAGGAATCATCGAGGAATCCTTCATGGGTTCTTCAGGGCCCGCCAGTTTGTTTTTTTGAGTTCTCGGGAACCAGGAATCCAGAGGACGCTGGCGGAATCCCCAGGAATCCTTCGGGATCTCAAGGAACCCGCAGGAATCCGGCAGGAATCACGCACGAAACGCACAATACCCCTGCAGGAATCCTTTCGAAAACCCTTGGGAATCTTCCAGGGACCCTTAGGAAACCCAGGAACTTCGCATAATCGTTGAGCATTTCTTCACGAACTCTTCAAGGGTATTATTTTATATTTCTTCTGTTTTCCTTTTCAGACATCCGTTGGTGCAGGGGTCCAGAGACCCCCGGCAGGTTTACTGTGAGAGAGTCTGTGCGTCGACGTTCGGGCTCGACTCATCAAGGCAAGCATCCGAAGCAAAGGTCTCGCCATGGTAGCGGAGCCGTGGCCCCGGCTCTCCCAGTCTATACGGGGTCGGGCTCCGCGGCCCCCGGGTCGGGCTCCGCGGCCCCCGCTCCCGCCAGCGGCGCGGGGGGCCCCGGCAGCCCGGGGCGGCCCGCCTGCGCGGGGGCCGCAGCAGGGCCGGCCGGGCCCAGCGGAGGCAGCGGCGACGAGCGGGGGCTCCTCGAGCTCCACAGCGGCCGGGGGAGCGGCGCGGTCGCTGCGCAAACTGTTCAGGCTCGCCAGGACTTGGGCGGCGCCGGGCCAGCACCTGAAGGATTTCACGAAGCTGCGAGCGAACCGCCGCTAAGGTGGCGGAGGAGCGCATGCGCGCCCTAGAGCAGCAAGCAGCAGATGCTGGCGATGGCTCAGGAGCTGCAGAACCGCCAGCAGAGGGAGAATGATCTCACGACCGAGGTGCAGCGGCTCGGCCGCGCGGCCAAGGCTAGACCACGGGTGGAAGGACCTGTGCTGCAGCCTCGAGCTGAGTCGCTCGTGGACATTCGCACGCTGGGCAAGCCAGGTGTGTTCGCGGGCGAGGGGCACAAGTGGAACGATTGGAAGGTGATCATCAAGGCGTACTGTGGCGTTGTGAACGCTGACTTGCCGGCAGGGACGCGGCTGGCAGAGAGCGCTGGCGAGGCCTCAGTCCAGATCGACGACTTCATCGAGGAGAACATGAGGCGGGCCTCGCAGCAGCTGTATTACATCTTGCCCCTCCTCTGCCGGCAGCACCCTCTGACGGCGATCGTGAACGCTGGCGAGAATGAGGGCTTCCAGGCTTGGCGCAAGCTGGTCGAGTACTATGAACCGAATGCGAGGTCCCGCATCGCGGGGCAGCTGCTGAATCTCCTGAACTTCGCGTTCACGGGCGATGTCGAGGACCGGCTGGCGCTGTTCGAGCGAGAGCTCCTCGGGCGCGAGCAGAGGAGCGTCGAGGCCATCTCGGCCTCCATGAGGATCTGCATCGTCCTTCGGCAGCCCGAGGAGGGCCTTTACGCCAGCACCTCTTGCTCAATGCGAACAGGCCGGTGGAGTGGCAGGATTTCCGACGCGAGGTCACCGACGTCCGCCGTGCCCAGAGCGCCATCGCCCCGGTGCCCGTGCCCATGGATCTGAGTGCGTTCACCAAGGGCAAGTCCAGGGGCGACGGGAAGGGCAAGGGCAAGTCCGGTGGCAAGGGCAAGAGCAAGGGCGACATCCAGGGCAAGTCCAAGTCCGACGGCAAGGGCAAGACTGGCAGCAAGTTGCATGGCCAGCAGCTTTGGCCCCCTCTGCTGGGGCTGCGGCGGTCGCGGTCACACCCAGCGCGAATGCCCGAGCAATCGCAGGGGGGCGTTGGCGAGCATGGAGCAGACGCTGGCTCGCATCAACGCCTCCCAATCGACGAGCACGACTGCGCCGTCGGCGGTCAGCTCTATCTCGACGGCTGCGACTACGAGGCTGAGTCCGGCGACGGCGATGTCCGGCGCGATCTCTCGGCAGGTCGCCGCGCTCTACCTGAGCGACGCGGGCGAGCAGGCCAGCTACCCGTTCGCGAACCTCCACTCCTTCATCATCTGCGACCCGGGGCCGGACAAGGCGGACGTGGTCGACTCTGCGATCGGCGCGGCCCTGGGCCTGAACATGATCCACGGCAACTCGGATGCGCAGGAGGTCGAGCTCAACGGCATCTTGCGTGTGGGCATCGACTCGTGTGCGGCGGCCTCGTTGCTGTCGCGTGGCTCGTGCGCAGGCTACCCGGTGCACGAGGGTGGCCGGGCGATCTCGTGCAAGACCGCCTCCGGCCACTACGTGAACGACGAGGGCGTTAGGCTCTTCGCGGGGGCGATGCCTGGGGCATCACAGGCACGCGCTGCCAAGTTCAGGGTGGCGGACGTCAGCAAGCCGTTGCTAGGCGTCGCGGAGATGGTCGACTCGGGCCGTCGGCTCGTCTTCGACTCGGAGGGCGGGCAGGACATTAGCTACGCGTAGCACAAGACTAGCGGAGACGTCGTCAAGTTCTGCCGCAGGAACGAGGTCTACGAGATGGACATGCGCGTTGACCCGTACGTGCTGGAGGTCTGCCTGGTCGAGGTGGCAGGCCGCGAGCCTCCCGAGGGTGAGGCTGGCCAGCCAGGCGCGGCTCACGAGGAGGTCGCGGAGGGCCCGCCGGCGCGGCCGGCGAGGGGTCCCGCAGCGCCGACGGCGGCCGAGCGAGCCGCGCGTGAGGTGCTGCGCGAGCCCTGCAGGGCATGGTGCCGGGGGCGCGTCTCCGGCAGGGGCCTGTCCGCAGGCCGTCAGACGAAGGGCCGCCAGGAGTCGGCGCTCGCGGTAGTTGGCATCGACTACGGCTACCTCGGTGAACGAGAGGACGCCACGCCGCTGCTGATCGGGAAGGATTCGAAACAGCGTTGGTTCCACGCGTCGGTGGTTCCATCCAAGGGGGCGCAGCGTCCCTGGCCGGCGAAGTCATGGTCCAGGAGGCTGGCGTCGGCCGGCCACAAGCGCTTCGTCTTCCGCTCGGACGGCGAGGCGCCGCTCGTCGCCCTGAAGACCCGCATCGGGGCCAAGCTCAAGGAGGAGTGCGGCATCGAGGCGGTGCCCGAGGATAGCGCGGTCGGCGACTCTCAGGGCAACGGCCTTGCCGAGCACGCGGTGCGCGAGGTCGAGGCCAAGGTTGGGACGGCGCGGGCGTAGGTGGACGACCT